>ULGU01000003.1:234046-576761 GCA_900519015.1 Yarrowia osloensis
TTTTTTTTTTTTTTTTATTCTAAAGATACATTAGTTTTTTTTTTTTTTTTGATTCTACGTACCCTAATCCAACAGGCTACCTCAAAGAGCCCAGATTTTCCGTAAAAAAACGCCCGCGGTTGTATAGTGTAGCGGTTATCACCTTGGATTCTGACTCTCGAAGTACCTTCCAGTAACCCCGGTTCGATTCCGGGTACGACCTTTTTTTCGTCCTCTCTGAGGAGCTAATATTTTGCTGATGCAACAGATCTTGAAGCATGGGCTCTTTATTGTGCCCATTTGTTTTTTTTCGAGCAGTTCAATAGCGTCTCGAATGTGTTGGAGTTTCAGACAGTTTTGAGCTTTGAAGATGGTGTATGAAGTTGGTGGTGTTATGAATGAGACTGCAAGCTAGCCAGTATTGTCAGAGATGGATGGAAAGATTTCAATTGATTTTAATGGGCAAATCTGATCAACTTGGGTCTTACGAACTGGTCCGTAAAGTGACTCCAGGTGCCACAATGAGACGCACTTCCTGTGTCTTTACAGCACAGCGCAATCCCTCAACAGAGCAATGTATCTCCATGAGTACTGACTCATTTTAAGCCTGATTTTCTGCCTTCTACCAATTGGATATAATCGAACAGCTTTTTCCATACAAAGTATTCTCCATTGTTTTTGAATCGTTCATAATTGGAGCTCCCACTAACACTGTCATTGGACATATCGCTTCAACAAGATGAGTTGCTTTCTGATTCGACCGTGCTCATCTTGTTCTACATACTGTCGCCGCTCTTTGAAAACAGTTCATTCTACATGCGCGTTACTTTCCCCTCTATCTATCGGCAGTTTTATCCTGCAGCTTGGCTGATTTCTGTTAGTTATAAAAATACTGCTAACCTCTTCCCCACGAAATACAAAAGGTGCCGAACAAGGTGCACAGTCTTCGAGTTGAAGCTGAGGGCTGAACTCGAGTCGGAGTCGGTCTAGACCAAGCAGAAGTGGTCTTGACTGCCAAAGTGGTTCTAGTGAAAGGAAGAGGTCTGGTGGAAGTCATGGGAGAAGGCTGTCGCACAGAAGACACGGTGGAGGTACTGGAAGGTCTTTGAAGAGTTGTAGACGGCTTGGAAGGGGTCTGGGCCACAGTCGTAGACCGAACAGTTGACTGGATCGAAGAAGTCTTAACAGAAGACTGAACGGCAGACTTGACAGTAGACTGAGCGACAGACTTCGCAGGAGACATCGTTACAGGCTTGGCTACGCCGACAGGAACTCCTCTCAAAAAGTCCTTGTACGACAAAGCTCCCGGAATACTGTTTGTGATTTCCACAACCTCGGACTCCTGTGAGTACTTGGCCCGTCCGATAGTGATCTGGCTGTTGTCGTTGTCGAAGATAACTAGAGCTCTAGAAATCAGAGGAGGACCCGTCACAAGCGTCTCTGTGTGATCAGGAACTATTCTGATGTTCTCGAACACACACACTCCCTTGGTCTCTTCTTTCATGTACACAGCTAGGTCCAGATCAATGGAGGTGTATCCAAACTGGTAAGTGAGTGTCGGTTTCGATCCACAACCAATAAACCATCTTCCAGATTCATAGCCGCCTCCGTTGGCACGAGCAATCGCTCCTAGAGTGTTGTTGGTGATATCGAAACTGACTCCGGCAGTATCAAGAAGCACGTTATGGGCTGGTTCACCTGGAACTTTTTGTCCGTTAACAAGCAATCCAGAGATCGGGATATCGTTGGAACCGTAGGCAATAGTGTCGATAGTTGTGAGCGGTCCCTGGTACTTCTTCCGGTCAAATCCGCCGTAGTAGACGTGAGAGACTGTTCCTTCGGACGCCTTGGAGTTGTAGTTGATGAAGTTGTCGGAGTTGAGAGAGAAAAGAGGTCGAGAAATGACACCAGAGGCGGCCAGACCTTGAACAAAGCTGCCCTTGGTGTCTTTGCTGGCAGACTGACCCCAAATACCGATACTGTTGTCTCTGTTCAAAAGGGTATCGCTGCTGACGTAAACGTTGAAGTCCGAGAGACTCGCTCCAGCATAAGAGACAGTATCTTTTCCCCAGTAGCCGGTACCTCCCCAGGCGTTTGCTGGGCTTGTGTACTTCCAAGATCGAGACCGGGAAACGTCAAAGCTGGACACACAGGAGCTGTAGACACATCCGGTGGAGTTGGCTCCAGGCACCCACACGAGAGGCGAGCTGGTGTCGAAGCAAACACTCACTTTCTGGGGAGGAGAGCCAATATCGAGCTCGGCCATGTAATAAGAGCCCTTTAGAGACACATCTCCATGGCTGGCACCGTTCTGACGAGTTTCCAGATGAGCTCTGAGCTCGGGTGAAGCGTTTTCAAGTTGTCGGGTCTGCAGAGTAATATCAATCACTGCTGCAGACGTCAGAGACGCCAGTAAGAGGTTTGAGAGGAGCATTGAGTGACGAGAATCAGTGAGGTGGCTTTCACAAACAATTCCAATAGTTATATATGTTTTCTTCAGGAGGTATAGAGTTCCATCAAGTGGGGGTGTAAAGTAAGAACGGGAGGTCTAGTCATCGTAATAACACTTTGAGTGTTGTAATATTGGTATCATCTTACTCCTTGAGACGATTGGAATACAACCAATAAGTCCCCGTATCTCTGTCACGTCTGTATCGGCTTAAATGTCCACTCCAAATCCACACCCCGCCCATGTTAACAAGGGTGACCAATGTATGCATGGAAGGTCTGGACTGACTATCACGGTTGGATACGGGTGTGGTTGTGGTCAGAGTGTTATTGGCTGGGGTAAGTTCTTTATTCACTGCGTGTGCATTGTATACGTGGAGGTAAGTATTTGAGAGGATATGATCTTTATTGTCGGATCTGGTAAGGCAGAAAAGTCACCTCATTAGATGTGTCTTTTTGTCATGACCAATCTCACCTGGTTAATACACAAGTCTATCAACTCATCGGTCCAATCACCGCTTCAAGTGGCTCTATAGAAACGGCTTCCGCTATCATAGGTGGAAGTTATTACCCCACCAAACGGCAAGGTGTGGTTACTATACGTTGGACAAGCAGTTTATGTGCAGAGTACAAGTACAGGGCAGTGATCCGCTGTTTCCGCATCTCTAATTCTAGCTCAATCTTGGACTTGTCTGAGTTCTAAGCAGTTCGCTCTAGATCTCAACGATAAAGCTGGTACGACGAAGAACAGAAGACATAATAAAGAACATCTGAAAGACAACGAAGAGGTCTGTTTGATCATTTTCTTTCGCTCGTGAGAAACAACAGCTAAACCCCCCACAGTTGAGTCATCCCACATCCAACACAAGCTCAAGCTCGAGACACCCTTGAACCCGCGAATTCAAAATGCAGAACTTACAAACCTCGCAATTCGGTCGCGTTTGGATTTACGTATAGAGCATGCACCCGTTAACGTAATCAAAGCACCTTTTCATGTGCTGGATAGCCATCAACTACTAATGCCACCATCTCGTGGTTACATCTCTCTACCCTCCTGTGGGCCGTCTACCGACCCAAGAAGTCTCTGCAACGGCGATCGCCCACGTTAATAGCATCTCAAACCCTGTCGTTCTCGTCGACGTAGCACAGGGTCTAATCGAGATTGACCTTTGATACTCTGGGGGTGCCACATCAATCTACTTGTACCGATATCTCTTCATCGAGCTCGAAGTCCCTCTGGTAGTCTCCCGATGAATTCTACGAGCATCGACTAAACTGGCTGTTGGTGTCCACAAGAAGTCATCTCTTGCGCTTGCTGTAATATATGGCCTCGACATGGTTTTAGGGTCCAAACAACTGGCTTTGTTATTGTCTACAAATGCTACCTTAATACAACCCTACAACAAGCAAGTCAGTCTCATTAACCTAGACACCCACCCACGAGTACAAAGACCTGCTTAATGTCAGACGTCGAGTCGCCGAAACGATTTCTCATTGTGGGCACATGTACAAATACACAGAAGCAGTGTTGTAACAACAGCTCATCAAAGCTCTGAAGTACGAAAGATTGAGGATGGTACCATCACTACGATAAGAATGAACAAAACACACTACGATTGGTAATTTGGGTGGGACTCAATGGTCCATGATTTATTAACCCAAGAGGTTCGGAATTTCACCTACTCCTCTCAAAACTAGATAAACAGGTTCGGTCAGCTACGTCCTCTGGCTAAGAGGTTCGCTGCCTACTCCTTGAATAGTGACTTGCTCGTGCTCTGGCTCTTATCGGCAACTGGCTCATTGGCTCTGGCTCTTAGTGGCGTCTGGCTGGTCTCGGCTCTGTGGCCCTGGCTCCTTTGGCTCTGTCTGTCTGCTCTGGCGTTTGGCTCTTATTGCATCTGTGGACTCACTGGCTCTTGCTCAGGCGAAAATGTGGCTCTTATTGCTCTCTGGACTTATCGGCGAAGAAATCGGCTCTTATTGCTCTTTGGACTTATGGGCTCTGAAAGGCGCTTATTGCTCTGTGGACTTAGTGGCTCGAATGGCGACCATGCTCTTATCGCCTTACAGGACTTAGTGGCATTGTTGGTGCTCTCTCACGATGTTTGGCACTTATTGCCTTGTAGGACTTACCGGCTCTTGCTCGTGGAACGGTACTGGCTCTGGCATCTCAGCTCTGGCTCTGACCTGTGGCTGCTCGTTGGACTTACTGCTCACGTACTGTAGCTCTCATTGCCTCCTGGGACTCATTGGCTCGGCTCAGCCTCTTGGGACTCACGGCTGTACTCTGGCTCTGTGGCTCTGGTAGTGCACTTATCGCTCTTTGGACTTAATGGCATGGGGACTGGCGTTTGGCACTTATTGCTCTTTGGACTTACCGGCTATTTGCTCTCGTCTGTATGGCTCTGGATTTGGCACTTAATGCCTCATGGGACTTACTGGCTCTGACTCAGGCATCTATCGCTCTCGCATTCGCTCTGACTCGGGCATTTCAGCTCTGGTAACTGGCGTATCGGCTCTGGCTCTGTCGCTCTGGCTCTGGCATATAGCTCTGGCTCTGGCATACTCTTTTGACCATTTATGGCGTCTGTCGAAGCAGATCTTTGCTCTAGAATGCGTCTCAGCTGGCTCCTCAGCGACTGGCAGCTCTGGCATTTCAGCTTGGCTCTTCAGCTCTAGGCGGCGTCCGAGTCTCTCAAAAGGAATTCCACCCTTGAGTATCTCGCTGTCGGTGGCTCTGCAGATTGTTTCACTGGCTGGCTCTTTGCTCTGGCGGCTGCACATGTGGTCCTCAAGAACTCACAAGGCACTGGCGTTTTTCAGCCGGCACAATCACTCGCTCTTTGCTCATGGCACTTTTTCAGCTCATGGCGGTCAACCTGAAATGGATTCATTGACGTGCGAACAAGGAGGTCAACCCGAAGGATTTATTGACTCTTCTCAAGCGGTCAACCATAGGACTTGAAGACACTTGGCTCAGGCGGTCGTACTTGCCTCTGGAATGAACTCGCCGAAATAAATCGGCTCAAACGCTCAAACAGAAGCTATCGCACTGGGCTCATGCGATAAATCGCGTCATTGCCCTCTTAACCGACACTTGGGATTCTGGATTCTCACCACATTGCCCAAACAACTCAAACGGACGTTTCAGTCCTCGTCGTGAGAGACAGGTCTGCTTGTCAGCACTGCTTCTCAGCAGGCTATAAAACGCACCTTCCGTCTCGGAGAATGGCACCTCATCCTTTGCAGCTGTAAGCAACTCAGAGACTGGCCCGATTCTAATGAAAGAAGAGGGACCTAGGGGGGGTTTATATATTCTTGAAGGAGGTCATCACAGTTTGTTTGACATGGCTGGTGGCGAAAAAATATGCATCATGTATGCGTCTCATATATTAACGTTTTGAAAAGAAAGCGATGGGAAGAGTCCTAACGAGTCCCAATGAGACACAAATCTTGAGCTGAACTATTGATCTTAACAGTTATAGCAGTATATTCATTTGCATCAATTGATAAATTATCCTTCATCCTCCACACTGTTCTCATCGATCAGTGCCGAAATTCCAGCTCCTCGTTTCTTTCTGACACAGATGCGGGAAGAGTCTAACTATAACCTTAATATGTTACGAGAACATTCTGTGTTCTTCAATGGCAGCCAAAGAGAATCATAGAGAATAATCGCCCCATTCCTGAGCCGCTTTTATCGGAAACTATCGTCCGGTGGCGAAAATGGCCAAATAGCTTTGTTTTACACCTTCAAAAATCACCAAAATGGAATGTCCTGGAGGATGCAAGAACGAAGGGGCTGGTATGCGTGAGCTGCAAGTGGAGTAATTATGTGACTGTCACACAAGCATGAAAGATGGCTGGGCACTAACTCTGCTGTAGTTTTCGATGTGCAGCTATCCATTGCGTGTGAGGGAGGTACACCTCCTGTCTACGTGCTACCATATCTTCGTTTCGCTCGAATTGCTCATTATCGAAATCATATCATTAACGCTGTCACGCTACACTTCAAACTCGTACTGTTCTACTGTATATTCTCTACAGTAGTTAGCCCAGTTACAATATGTTGCCATCATAGCGAGCGTTTCTTAACAGTCGTATTAACGATGGCATCTCGGACAAATTGTGTTTATGGATCAAGTTAAGTTGCACAAGACTTCCTAATTGTACCGGTATTTCTTCGTGACACAGATATACACATGTATCAGGCCTTGGTTTAGTTCGCCTCTAGATACCTGGTACTGGACCATCCTCTTTGCTACACTCTTCAGTTTCGGCTTCTTATTCATAAATAATTTATTATCCATCCTATACATCCTCTATGCGTTAATCAGCTTCTCGGTCTCGGCAAAAGCAGCCTCGTCTCGGGTCATCTTAACAAAGACTCCGTTAAGATGGCACATAGTGAGGGCGTGAGCCTTTTGGGGAGGCGAGGGAGAATCGTCACAGTTCTCAATGTTGGTGAACAGCTGGCAGATTCGGGTGATAACGTACGAAGTCTCAGTGAGAGCGTACTGCTGGCCCAGGCAGATTCGGGGACCTCCGTTGAAGGGCAGGTACTCCCAGCCTCGAGTGCCCTTCTCGGTCCATCCCTCGGGTCGGAACTCGTCGCAGTCCTTGCCCCAGAACTCCTCGGTTCGGTGCAAGGTGTAGACGTTGTAGACAATGTTGTCGCCCTTTCGGATCAGGATAGGCTTGGACTCATCGGGTCCTCCGCCTCGGGGCAGAGTGGTATCACGAGCGGCGTATCGGACGTTAAGGGGAACAGAAGGGTAGAGTCGCAGAGTCTCGTTGATGACATGTCGCAGGTACTCGCATCGCTTGAGACCCTCAAAGGTGATCTGGGAGAGGTCGGAGCCGTCGCCAAAGTCCTGGAGGATCTCGGCTCGCAGCTTCTTCCACACATCGGGGTGTCGAGCAAGCTCGTAGACGATCCAAGAGAGAATACCGGCGGTAGTATCTCGGCCAGCAAGCAGAATGTTGAGGGACTGGTCACGCAGAACTCGGGGGTCCTTGACTTCTCGGGCCAGCTCTCGCAGGAAAATGTACTTATCATCAGTCTTCTCCTCGTCAGAGGAGGCCAGAGCCTTCTCGACGTAGTGGTCGACAAAGGCGTGGACTCGCTTGGAAGAAGAGAAGAGCTCAGAGGGTCGCCACAGCCAGTAGAACATCTGGAATCGGGTTCGGAGACCGCCGTGGTGCTGGGCAGTGTTGAAGTCCTCCTGGAACGACTTTCGCATATCCTTGGGCATATCAGAGACGGTGGCCTTGTCCTCATTGGGCATGGAGACGGTCTGAGATCCGACACTCTGGCCGAACAGGAACTCGGTGGCGGTATCAAGGGTCAGGTTGAAGAAGAGCTCCTGGATGTCAAACTTCTTGTTGTTGGGGATTCGCAGCAGCATCATCTGCACGTGTCGCTCAATCATCTCAACGTCGGAAACCTGGTCTCGAGCAAACTGGGGTCGCAGCATGGCTCGAGAGTGCTGCCATCCCTGGCCATCAAGAGTGAAGATACCGTCTCCCAGAACGGGAGCAAGCTGGCTGTGTCGCTGGCCGAGACAGAAATCCTTGAACTGGGTGGCCAGAACAGCCTTGATGTTCTCGGGGTCATTGGTAGGGATGACGGTGAAAGATCCAAGAAGCACCTGCTTGACGGTCTTGGTGGGAGCAAACTCTCGGAAGAGACCGAGCAGAGTATCGAGCAGCTCGTTGTTTCGAGAGGCTTTGACGACGAGGAAGAAGAGAGGCAGGTTGAGAGGGAACTCGTTGAGGTTGTGGGGCTCCTCACAGTGCCACTTCTTGGCGAGCTCTCGGCCTCGCATGTTGTAGGTGACTCTCTTGAAGATGAGGTAGGAGACCAGAACGGCCAAAACGTATAAGATAATCATGTTGTTGGAGTTTGTGTGGGATCGGGTTTTGAAAAGGACATTGTCTGGAGTCTCGTGGGCTTATATATACATCCGTGTCTTTTTCATGTTCGCAAGACGGCGATCAGAGTTTGGAACGCATGCATAGACTTTTGATTGCGTTGTTTGCACTCATCATTGTGCATGTGTGGGGCAATGGAGGTAAGGGCAGAGCATAGTCTGATTAGTGATTGATACTCGAGGAATGCTCTGATTTGATTGGTTGAATTCCAGTATTTCTACTGTGTCTCAATCCGCTGGTACTTCTATACTTGCTATGTCTCACCACCTCATCCCTCTTCCATAGCTGTCATAACTGGTCTCAAGGTTAACGGACTAATGAATTTGAACAAGGTGTGATTGGACAATGGTTTCACCTTGTCTGCTGACAGAGACACCCGTCCCGTCTTGTTCGTGACCCAAGAACTGTAGCAAGCAAACTGATATTGTTTACCCCGCACATAAGCGAGTTGCTCTATTGCATCGAGCTACGTACAACACCACACATAGCTCTTCTCAGGGAGACTAGAAAATGCACCCAGGCATGTGACCACATGATCTGTATCCCCGCAGGGCGATCTTTTGTGGGCACGTCCATCGCGCAACTCTCCAAGGGGCTATCCCCGAAATAGCAAAGGTTCCATGTGAAATCTGTAGCGAGAGTTTATTTGGAATGGTGAGGATAGCTAAAGGAATATAGGTGGAATAATTCGGAGAAAATTCGGATAAACTGGAGGATGGCATTGCTGTCGATTTCAAATTTATCAGATTTATCACACCAATTCCCACACTGCTCAAGTCCACCCAACTACACCCCTCTCGTGGAATGGAAAGCTTGATTCCTCTTGACTCCAACCTGACTCCAAGTTGGTCTAATTCATCGCCGCACGTATATCAATTCCTGCTCGTCAGACACTCTTTTCCTAGTCTCCACCGATCAATCACATTCACGCTCCGATCATGTACTCCAGCTCGTAAAGCTGTTGGGAAAGCGAATTCACGTTCAGAGCCCAACAATCTGCATCCGTGTAGCACTCCAACGAGCGACTGCTAGCTCAGTGCGGACAACAATCTGAGCTAGCTGAGTGGAGACAGACACATTTCAGAACAAACACGTCCAGACAAACACATTCATGTGTCAGCCATGACTTAGCTGGAACGTGTTATCGTCCAGACCTATACAGGCCACTATGACTCTCGTGTCTCGTGCTTTAGCGGATAAACTGCAGTGGATTAGCTCTGGCAGCAATGAGACGATAACAGGGTCAGACAAGGCCCTTGAACGTGCCCCTTTTGGTATCACCTTACACACACACGAGTGGCGACGACGAAACTCGTCAGTTCACAGCTCATCACGGCCAAAAGCAACGACTTGTGGGTCGATTGCGAAGTGCTTTTTAACAGAAACGTCTTCCCCGCACTGGTGAATCTGGGGTAGCTCATACAATTCGTATACGTGTTTCTGACGAAAAAGCAGACCTCCGCGGACCCACCTGGATTGAGCCCCGATCACAGGCAAATGTAATCGCCGTTAACAAACCCATTATCACGCCCACCATCACATTATTAGACACTTATACGAGGGTGCAGAACATGGTGCATCTCAGGCAGGCACAGAAAAGCATGTGAAAGAGTCGCGAAAAAAAAACAACAAGCCAGATTTCAAGCGGATGAATCTAGACGCCAGTGGCGAAAATAACATGTGGTGCTACATTGTAGACAGTATGTTGAGCTCAGGCACGTGCTTCCTAAAAGACACGCTATAATATATGAATTGCACGTTTTTCAAAATGCACGTGCTTACCCCTCAAAGCCAATCACTCGAGTCACATGACCTCAGTGGGGGGCAACTTGACGGTTATAGCCACTGAAGAGCTAGAAAACGCATTTTCTGGTGCTAAATTAGGTTACAAATCAACTCCAATTACTTTTAAATCATTCCAACATCACATGACCGAGTAATAGCACTTTTCAGGTTTCGAAAGTGGGGGGAGAAAGTCAAAATACTGCCTATTTCGGTAATTATCCCTAACCCTCCGGTGGTCGTTGTGGCTGTTCAAAAACCCGAAAAAATACCCCGTCAATTTGGCCGAGTGGTCTAAGGCGTCCGACTCAAGTGCAAGCTTTGCAAGAGAAATCTGGCTTTCGGATCTCGCAAGAGGCGAGGGTTCGAATCCCTCAGTTGACATATTTTTTAATGGCCCCCCGAACCCTTTTTTTGGCCAAAAAAATGAATTGGAAGACAAGACATCCACGATATGTTTTTTGCGATCATAGACCTTTGTTTTTGGCTGCTTTTTCATTCTTTTTCCCGCCGTCCTTCTCACCCAGATCTCCACTTATCACCTCCCTAACCAGCGCCCCCTTATGCACCTTAGATGAGCAGAACATACAACCTCCGCACAACTCCCGTGACCTGATTTTCGTCAATGCTTTGCTATTTACTATCTTCTAACTATCAGCTACGCTGGAGCAACCATTACTAACAAAAGGACTCCTCAAAGTAGTCCATGCGGACGTTGTGGATCTCCGTCTCGCTCACAAACGCAGCCCGCACCTCGTCGTTGAACTTTTCCGGACCACACACAAACACGCCCACAGAGTCGTCGTTGGTGATGTTGCAAAAGTGGTTGGACAGCAGCTTGGCCACATTGGGCTTGATCATCTCAATCTTGAACTTGCCCTTTTCGGGAACGTGATATCCCTCCCGGTTGCCCTCGGGGTCCTGCGCCGGGTGGTGCAACACAGGTGTGGGTGGGGTACTCACTAGATCATGAGGCTTCTCGTCCGAGTCGCTGTCATGATGGGTATCTCCGGCAGCCTCCTTGTCCTTTCTCTCCTGGACAATGGTTGCACTCGCCTCGGCCAGCATGGCGCTCAGAACGTTGGGATCCAGTGTCTTGGCCGTTCCGCCAGGGTCTAGCGTCCGCCCTGTCATTGCTGTGTCGTTATCAGGAGGAGGAGGAAAGGCAGAAAGCATGGGTGAGGCATGAGAAGTTAGCGTGCTGCCAGCGCTGTGAAGAGGCCGTGGCGGGGTATCAATGGTATCAAAGTAGTTGGTATCTTCGGTGGGGTTGGACATCTTGATAGAGGCGGGTTTCACGGCTTCAATCGTCTCAATGGGGACAGATCGAGATATCATCGGGGCGGTGGGGCTGCCGCAGAGCACCCAGCGCTCGAGCTGGAAGGCGTGGTACACGCGTGTCGACGGAATGAGAGCCTCCTCTTCGTCGAGGAAGCCCCGGGTGATGTAGATCTCCACCTTGACGTTGGGCGCCTTGATCAGGTGGAGCAGCTCTGCCTGGAACCACTTGAGCGAGCGCGCGTCGTGCACGATCCACACAAAGATGATCTGCAGAGCTCGGGTGCTGAACAGCGGCGACTGTTGCAGACCAGTAATGTAGCTGGCGTAGCCGTATGCCGCAGTCACACCAACTCCTCCTGAAACAAGCAGAATGTTGGCATACTCCGCAAGAGGCTGCTGATTGCCGTACGGACCGTCGACATAGAGCCTGGTCTGCATGCTTCGCGAGCCCGTGGACTCATAGTGATCCTGCAGCATTCGCGTCAATCTGGCAGTCTTGCCCTTGCGAGGCTTCACAACCATAGTGAGCTGCGTGTTGCCAGGAGTGGACGTGTTGTCAGGAGCAACGTAGATGGAAAAGGGATGGCCTTGGAGCAGATTGGGACGGGCTATAATGTAACAATAACAGCCCGGGAAAAAGTTCCAACGTCCAGAAGTGGTGACAACGATTTTGAACATGCCCTCCTCGAACAACGTGAGCGTGGCCACCGAGTTCCAGCCACAAAAGAAGATCTTGGCGATGGAAGACAGCTCGTTGTAAAGGAACATGGCTCCAGACGCGTATACCCAGCCCATCCATCCAAAATTGTGGCAGTGCAGACCAAGACCTACCAGAAAGACGACGAAACCGCTAATGTGGGTCTGATAGAAGAACTCGTAGACTCGAGAACGAATCGGCCGAATCGCCACAGTCACCATGACAGCAGCCGCAACAGTGGCCAGATGACCCATGTTCCAGTTGATGAAGCCCCAGTTGTGAGGGTAGGTGCTCTTATAGACGGCCAGGAAGGCAAAGGCCACCGAGTGGAACACCATGTGGGAGAAGGTAACCCAGGCAATGGCTCTGTGGTAGGTCACAAACGTGTTGAAAGGCCACTTTGTGTACTTGAGAAGAATGTTGTTGCGTCCTCCAAACAGCACGAGCAGTGGGATCTGCGTGAGAGCAACCAGACCGGTTCGGTTGCCTGTGTAGCGTGCAAACTTGATCAGAGAAGTGCCGAGGTATGGGTCGTTGGCACTAAAGTGAATGGGGAAGATTGTCAACACTATAGTCAGCAAGACGTAGATGGCAATGACAATCGAGTGGATCCGGGTGGGCAGGTGGATCTGGATGTACTTGAGAATCACGTGGGGCGCATTGTGTTCCGTTCCAATGGTGGCAGGGAGGGTGAAGTGGCGTCTGAACCACGTGACCCGTGGCCCCTTCATTCGGCGGACCACATCAGGGAAATAGGAGTAGAAGACGTTGGTGGCAAAGCCCACGAAAATGACCAGGGCCCAGTAGATGTTAAGCACCACTCCCTGGATGATCCCGAGACTGTACTGGCGAATGACGACATCCATGGAGTACAGGTACTGCACAAATCTGGTTTCTCGGACCGCCACGGGGGCGCGCACCTCGCCCAGAAAGTGCAGTTGGGCTTCGGCTTCAGCTGCTCCAATGACGTGTTCCTTAGCCTCCACTGCCATTGCTTCGAGATCGCCAATGGAGTACTGGAACCGCGGTCCCAGTTGGTAGCACAAGTCCTGGATGAACTTGTATGCCTTGAGCGCCTCGACGGAGTAGCCGTACGCCACCTCAAACTCTTCTCGTCGCGATCCGGTGATGAGCGAAAACGGGTTGTTCTCCTGAAAGTGCAGACCGGGGTATCGGGGAGCAATGCTGGTCCATCGGTCGATGCAGTTTGTGACGGAGCCCATGAAGATTGGCGAGCCGCAGCGGCAGGCCGTGAGATTGCCCACTGAACAGGTGTTGTCGTATTCTCGAGCTGCGTACCAACACGCCAATCCCACAGGAGCGGGAATTCCGCCTCGGACGGATTTGTAGGCGGACACAGATGTGGCGAGCAGCGTCAGGACGAAGACGAGACTTGCCCGCATGTTGTGTGTGTTTTTTTGGGCGTTTTGGTGTGTCGAGTGTAGAGACACAAAAGTGGTGCAAAGGAGTGTTTAGAAACGGCTATAGTCTAAAAGTGTTTGTGACCTTATTCGTGTCACCTTAAATCGGGTGAGGAGAAAAAGCTGTCCACCAAGAAAATGACACCCATGGAATCTTATGGACTGTCAGAATTTCACATCACTTGACTCCAGTCCATCGCTGTACCGACACCTTCTCACTGGCCTCCTCCTGATCATGCACAATCGATGAACCTAGCCACGACAGTGCGTCTGAGGTGCACAAATACAAAGCAACCAGGAGAAGCTGCTGCACGAGATGTGTAAATGAATCGTCGAGTCTCGATCGCGGAGACGGAGGTGCGGATGCATTCGAGCCGTAAGCGATATTACTGCTTTGTAAGGAGAATAGGAGGGAACTTATGTAAGTCCATGTCAGCCACTTCAGAGTTCCGTTATGGTTAAACTAATGTGGCTGGCTAGTGCGGCTAGCGACAATGGTGTGATTAGTGCGATGGCAGTCTATAGTGGGCTCACCATTGTCTGCTGTAAAGCTGTCTGCCGTGAGCACACCCCATCTCACCGCAAATATTCCGACCGGAGTTATAATGACGCGCCGGATATATAATCTTAACACATTACTCAGCGCAAACCCAATTGCGAGCAAAATCTGCACCGCCACAAAAGAGCCACAATTCCATGCAGCCGGCTGCAGGGCGCAGACAAAGAAAAACGGCCGGATAATTGGGCGCAAGGCCTAGACCCGTCTTCTCTGAGTAATGATAGCCCCGCTGCGCATTCGCCATGCATGAGGCCCAGAGCTTCCTAGCAATCGAGGCTCCGTCAACCCAGTATATATACACTAGCCACACTCCAGCCTCTGCCTTAAACAATTAGACTCCAACGTTGAAGAGCAATTCATAACCAAAGCGACTTCACGCCAATTGCATTCACACCTCTTTCACCACACACAGTTCAACACTCACAGCACTTCTCTACACACAATGTTCACCCCACTAAAGGCCGTGGCTGGAGCCATCATGCTCCACATGGCTACCGACAACTACCTATTCACCAACGGTCGAATTTTGGGAGCGTCCTCAATTCTGTTTGGAGGTCTTCAGCAGCTCATCACCGACCCCGCCGAGGCCATTGCGACTTCCAACTCGCTGCACGTGCTCTTTGGCATGTTCCTCGCCGGACTCTCCACCTTCCTCTTCACACCCATCTTCCTGCCCAACTACGAGGCCCATCTCGCTTGGGCACCTTTCGGAAGCTGGACTAACCTGATTGCCGGCGTGCTGGTCGGCTTTGGAACCAAGCTGGGATCCGGATGCACTTCGGGACACATGCTTTGTGGCATTGCTCGGGGCTCCAAGCGATCCTTCGTTGCCACTGCCACCTTCTCCATCTTCGCCATGGTCACTGCTCGAGTGGTTGGCTCTCTGCCCACCTGCTACGACTCTGCTGGACAGGAGGCTGCCTGCCACCACATTGCCGAGAACTACTCCGCCGAGATCCCCTACCTGGCCGGTCTGCTCGGCGTGATCATCGTGCTGCGAAATGTCATCCCCAAGCTCGGTCTTCCCGCCAACACCCGAGCCACCATGTCCTCCATCTTCTCTGGCTTTGCCTTTGGAACCGGTCTTCTTGTTTCCGGTCTGGCTGCTCCCCAGAAGACTCTGGGATTCCTTGCTGGTATTCCCCCCAAGTTTGACCCCTCTCTGGCCATGGTTATGCTCTTTGGCGTGCTCCCCAACGCCATCTCCGTGTGGAGATCCGGCTTCTTCAAGAACGTGACCCCCCTGCTGTCCACCGAGTTCTCTCTGCCCCAGATCTTTGACGTCACTCCCCGACTCATTGCTGGAGCCGCCATTTTCGGCATCGGATGGGGAATTGCTGGTGTCTGCCCCGGACCCGGCATTCTCGGCTCGTTCCTCGACGGCCTCAAGGGCTTCTCCTGGCTCGCAGGCTTTATCCCCGCCTACTACCTGGCCGGATTTGTCTAAATTGACTCGACCCGAGTTGATTTATTAGACTGATCCATTAAAATTGATATATATTTAACTGATACAGATTGTGAATGGAGAGTATTGTAGATGATAAAGATCCGAGTACGAGAGTAGAGCGAGAAAGTAATGTGAGCAGGTTTGGTTTCCCATTAACATGATTCTGTAGATATGGCACTGGCTTCAGTAAACTGGGAATACTGTAAGAGTGCGATACTGTAGACTGTCAGAAGTTCCTCCAGTTCCTTCGTCTTGGGGCTACTAACTCTACTTGAGAAAACTGCCACTTTAGTTAACACGAATATCGTGCTGGGGGTTCATGCTGGCTGTTCCAGGGATGCTAGACCAGTAAAAATAGAACAAAAATACAGCCCAAGCAATACATTTAAGCAAATGTGTAGCCAAGTATACCCCTTGTATACTGAAAACATGAGACAATCCTCTTCTGTCCGGTTACACCAGAAAATCCAGCTAAAGCTTTACTTGAGTCTGTACTTGGCATTTTCTGTCCTCGACTAGAACCTCTTATAGAACTTCACTGTGCGTCAACAAAGAATTCTTGATCCCGCTACTCATCACGTGACCCTAAATACCCGCCCTCCAACTCATCAACCCTTACCCAGCTCATCTCAGCCTATTGTTGGTCTGTTAGTCAGGCTAAAACTGTTGGGGGTTATAGTAACGGTTGAGACATGTCTCAGCAGAGTCTGTACGAAACACTGTCGACAACGCGGACGCTTATCTCGTCACGTGATCTCTCACATTATCAGCGCGGAATGTCTATCAGTTGAAGATCGGCTTCTATCGGCCAATAGATGCAAGGGTTTGTTCCCAGGCCAACCACTCACCATCTCGCCAATGGACGGTGCTGTAAGTTACAGTTTTAACCGAAAATATGCCGGCTCCAGGTGGGGTATAGTTTGGAGGGAGGGAGGGATATGGGCGGCAGCAAGAATGTTAAAAATAATCAAAAATAAGGAGAATAGAAGAAAAATTGCCTTCTATTTACAATGAATTTATCCAATTTTTAACACCCATTCCCACGGCACCAACACGTCCCTCCCCCTCATGCACACTTTTCAGTTTCCATCCGTTTGACCGTCCACACGACTACGGGGTGCTGCTGTACGACCCCGCGTTTGATGTGGGGGTGAAAAAGAGTCATAGACGGGTGTATCCCGATCCAATAAATAAACATACACTGTCCTCTTCTCCCCACGTGACCCCCACAGCCTACTACACGTCCCCCCCCTCTCTCCGAAAGTTGCCGATTTTTCAATTGTCGTGAACCTTGCACTTCCACATTGGGAAGTCGAGACGTGCACCTGGATCAACACCATCGTCAACACCAGCCGAGCACCCAACTGCCAACATGTCCCTCAAGGAACAAGTGCCCATGCTGCACTCGGTCCGTGAGTTTTTCGGCCAGCCCACCGTGGCCTCCTTCTGCGCCGGAGGAGTCGCTGGAGCCGTGTCTCGAACCGTCGTGTCTCCCCTGGAGCGTATGAAAATCATCTTCCAGGTCCAGAGCGCCGGGCCTGGAGGCGCGCCGTACCAGGGCGTCATCCCCACGCTCTCCAAAATGTGGCGCGAGGAGGGCTGGCGCGGTTTCATGCGAGGAAACGGAACAAACTGCATCCGGATCGTGCCCTACTCGGCCGTCCAGTTCTCCTCCTACACCATCTACAAGAAGCTGCTGTTCCCCGACCAGGACAGTACCCAGCTGGGAGCGTCCACCGCCGAGGGCGTCCAGTCGTCTTTCTCCTCCAAGTTCAACATGGACGCTCTGCGACGTCTGACGGCCGGAGGACTGGCCGGAATCACGTCCGTGTTTGCAACCTACCCGCTGGACATTGTGCGAACGCGTCTGTCGATCCAGACGGCCGATATCGGCACCTTCACGAAACGAAACATCAAGCCCCCCGGAATGTGGCAGGTTATGACCGAAATCTACCGTAATGAGGGTGGATTTCGAGCACTGTACCGAGGAATCATCCCCACCACCATGGGAGTGGCTCCCTACGTGGGTCTCAACTTTGCCGTGTACGAGCTCTTCCGAGACGTGGTGACTCCTGTCGGCCAGAAGGACCCCTCGGCCGGAGGAAAGCTGCTGGCCGGAGCCATTTCTGGAGCCGTGGCCCAGACCGTGACGTACCCGTTTGACGTTCTCAGACGACGGTTCCAGGTCGTCGCCATGCCGGACCCCAAGCTCAAGGAGATGCAGAGCAACTACACGTCGGTATGGAGCGCCATCAAGTCCATCATCCGAGCGGAGGGCATCAAGGGCATGTACAAGGGTCTGTCGGCCAACCTGCTCAAGGTGGCACCGTCCATGGCGTCGTCGTGGCTGTCGTACGAGTTCGTCAAGGACGCGCTCATGATCAAATAGACCCGGAGGAACTAGACAAAGCATGCTGGCATGTCGAGGGATACGAGCAGAGCAGAGCAAAGCGAAGCAAGTGCTTGTACTCTGATTGTACATACCTATAACACAAGCAGTAGCCAAGCGAGTGCTTGTAACTGTTTGAATACACAATTTTAGTAATTAGCAGGAGTGAGTAAGACTGGTAAGAGGTGACTGTAGTTGTTAGAGCAAGCCGTAAGAGGTGGCACTTGCCCACAATTATTGTGCTTGCTATTCGCGATGAAGAACACACTCGAGATGGACTTCGGTACACAGTCGTAGATGGAATGATTCGTGCTGGAACAGTTTAAATTGTCTCCACAACAAGGTCCCTGAAGACAACAAGAGCCTCCTCGTACTTGCATGGTCTCACTTGTAGAATGGGAGTGCTTTTGCAAGAGACAGCGAGAACAAAGAAGAGCCCTCCAATTCATCTCATATTTTCTCGCAAACTTCCTGATGCTCGATTGACCGGATTGGCGTCATTCCCAGCCACATTCATCTTTCCTGGTTTCTCACTACTGTATTGTAAGACGATATCTCAACTACATATTTAATCTTGGAACAAGTCAGAGGATGCTAATACAGGTTCAAAACAAAGACTCTTACTCCGACTCGTGCGTAGCGAGTCTCCATTTGATCATCAAGTCTCTAAGGGTAGCTACGACTACTCGTATACGACCAAGGCTCCTCACCGATGAAAACTAAACCGACCCTACAACAGCTCTACTGGTCCAGGATCAAATCTCGAAAACAAATGATACACACTCTCAGCCCTGACATTCTACGCTCACTTAATCAGTTTCTCACTCGATCATAATTCATGTCTATGTGCTATCCAGTAGCACCGTCTACGTCCATACACCCACCGCGCTACCACGCTCCAACCATGCTGCCCGTGCCGTTTCCGCTGCTAATCTCCCAGTAGTTACTGGCGGTGGAAACCGAGTCCAGCTCCTCAAATGCAGACGAGCTGGAAAAGTTGTAGCTCAGAGGAGACCGGATGCTGCCTGCGCCCAGACTCATGCTCACGCTGGCAGCATGGGCTCCAGCGGAACTCTCTGCAGCAGCGCTCGACGATGACCGATGGCTATGGTGTGTGTAGGGCCGGGTGCGGCTAATGTGCTCTCCGTTGCCCTCGCCCTCCCACACCCGTTGCCGCAGGTAGTTGAGAAAGTCGCCAATGTCCGTGTTCCATCGGTCGTGCGGGATGGACGCAAACAGCGAGTTGAGAGCCGCGCCCGAGTGAGTGTAACCCAGAGCGTAGAGCTCGCGCGTGAGCTTGTTGACAAACGCCTCGTTGGCCTCTTCTCGAGACTCCGCGCGACGAGCAGCGTACTCAGCTGCGGTTGTGGGCCGGCCTGTTTCTCCGTCCACAAACGTCTCGCCGGCAATCATGTCGAGAATGTCTTCGTTCATGCCGATGAAGTCGCGGATGACCCGTTGGGTAATGCGGTGGAAGAGTGCTCGGGGTGAGTACGGAGCGTCCCGGCGTACCTCTCTCTCGCGCTCTCGTCGGTGCGACTCTCGCCGGGCAGGCACGCTGGGCCGTCTCAAAATGGCCGAGACGTCTGCCGGGTACGTGCCCAGCTTTGTGGCTGCTCCTGCTGCTGAGGAAGACAACGGTCTCTGTTCCTCGTGCTTGGGAGTCGCCAGCACCTCGTCCTCCGGAATGCCCCACGAGGAGATGCGTCGCTCGGGGGTTGCTCCAGCGGCCCGTTTGGGCGGGTTGAGCTCGTGGTAGACGGACGCCGAGTGCTGCATGCGCCAGGCGTGGATGCGGTCGTTGGCGTCGGCGTGCTCGCTACTGCTGGCGCCAAACTCGCCCACAAACGAGCCGTCGCCCTGGTGGCGCGGGAAGTTGAGCGACGACGAGTTGAGCGGTGTGGACGCCGAGTGGTACAGCGACGAGTCGTAGCAGTCCAGCAGGTCGTCTGCCAGGTCGTCGTTAAGGTCGCCGTCTCCGTCGCCGTGGTCTGCGTGCTGGGTGGCGACACTTGCGCTGTCGTCATCGGACTCCTCGGACTCCTCCTCCGCGTCCGACGGCGTGAACAGCACCCACTCCTTGTTATCCTCCAGCCCGTCGTCCTGGGCGGCGTTGGGGGTCGAAAGCACGCCATAGGCCGTCACAGGCTGGACCTGGGTTTGGGCCCGTTGCATGTTCTGGTTCATGGTGTGAGATCTGTGTGTTGGGGTGTAATATCGGTGTCTGGTTTGCTTGTGTGTCTGTTGAGAGCTCTCTGTGCTTTGTGGGCTGCGCTTTTGGAGCTGTGTATCTGTCCTATGTCTGCCGTTTAATGAGGTCAAGTGACAGGGGGAGGGTGATGAAGGGGGGATGGGGTGTGCTGACCTCTATTTGTGTTGGTCAGAGAAAGCTGTGTGTCTGGGGTCGAAAGAAGAGACTGGATGTGAGAGATAGGTCGTGACTCGTTAGTTGTTGAGCAGAGTAAGTGTGTGGACAAGAGTTGTTCCGGGCCACCCTAAAAAATCACAGTTGCTGCTGCGACGTGACATACATGGCTTGTTAGCCCAATCTTAGCTTGATGTGGCAACAGACTCTGGACACAAAGAGGCGGGACAGACAACGTTCAGATAGCGTGATGGAGCTGGTGGGGCGGAGAATGAGGGCGAGGAGTCGTCGCGGCTAGCCAATTGTCGATTCGCTCCATTGAGACAGATCACGTCGTGGCTTTCATCTCATTCCTCCCTACAGGTCTCCACCTTCCCAGTCCTGCTACACTGCACCGCATCCGCCTGGTCTTGTGCATATCTGCACACAAACTGCCCTTATCAGGCTATCTGCGTGTTACGTGCATATCCCAAAGTGAATTTGGGCAGAGTGTTTTTAAGAGGGTTGAGGGTGAGCAAAATGAGGGTGCAGGAGCCCGGAGAAAAAGTCGCACACAATGAAGGCGTGACCCTCAACGGACAAACGCCACAGTGTCAAACTCTTGATACGGCGTCCACCGCATCCCTGGCAGCTCTGGAACACGTGCACTTTTCTCCTCGGATTAATACCACGCTAAAAAGACGCCAGAATTAAAGCCTGACTCAATCAGGTTTCCGGAACCCCTTGGCTGAGATAATTAAGAGAGTGAGCTGTCTATACAGACCCTGCTACGAACTGAAGATAACACGTACAAAGCACTTCTCGGCCAAAGGGCCAAATGAGACGCTCGTACCGCACACACGGCACCAGCGCTAATTCCGTTGAGAGACCCATGATGCAACGTAACAAAGGTCAGTGCGTGTGTTGTGTTATGTTAGAGCTACGTGCGGGGAGAGCCACCTGCTGAGTGACTCTACACGGAGGCTCACAAGACAAGTGGAGAGGAGAAATGGAGGGGAATTTATAGGAGAGAAAAACGGACGTGAGGAATGTTCGCGGCTCAGGAGAAGAGTCAGCTGTGTGGCTATGCCCAGGACCCTGTCTTGGATGTAATAAATGGGGGTTCAAAAGTGTGTGTGTAACACCAACAATGCAAGCCGTCACCCAAAGCGTCCCGTCAAACAAAAGTCCGCGCGATATGAGAAAATACGGTTGTTCCCGCAAGCGCAGTGATGCTCCTTGACAGCTCCTTGACAGCCAAAAGAGCTCCAAAACCGTCTGGAGCTCATTTGCTAAAATGAGACCGGCCTGTTCGGCCCGTTCAAAATCTGCCCCACCGCCCCTCCTCCTGTTTCATCGCAATATTGACCCTGTCTCACTCGGAGCCACCTCTCTTAATCAGGATAAAATTACCCAGCGTTGCGAGATAATGCACCTGATGACGCAAGGGGAGTATAGGCACAAGGTAAACAGAGGGGAGGAAAGACGAGTGGCCACCAGGATCGAGTGAACAGGCATTTGAGGCACCATCTCGAATCCAGCACCTCTAAGCTTGAAAAAAGCAATGTGCCAAAAACTCGCTCCAAAATGACGCCTTGTACACGCCATCACAGCCAATATCGGACCCGTAGCACGTCTCAAATCCTTAGCATGTCTCACTCGACGCCACCTTTGATTGCTTGCACATAAACTGCACACTGCCGCGCAAAACAGCGATACAAGGCAGATGGGTTTTGCCACCTACACGTGACCCAGTGACCTCTCCTCCGCAACGTGACCTTTCCGCCCACAGTAACAGGGTTAGGGCTACCAAATTAGGACACAAAAGTCCTAAATCGACCCACGGGTTAGGGTTGTGCTCACATATTCAGCAATTATAAGTTGCTCCCAACGATTCGAACACACAGCAACAAGGCTGCGAACACGATGCTGATACCAAGCAAGATGTTGGCTGGAGAGCCCCTGCCCTAACCCACAGTCCCGGTCCCCCACCAATCACAGCCCGGTAAAGTGTGGCCTGCTTTCGACATCAGACTTTTGTGAACCTACAAGCTCGGGCCATCGTCAGATTTAAAACCTCTCCACTTTCAGTCCCTTTACAGCACACACAACTACACAATGCGACCCACTCTTATCCGTCTCGCTCAGCAGGCCGTGAGTATTGTCTGAGTTTGCGATTGAGCAATTTATTGAATTGGTCAATTTTAATACTTGGTGTTTTGTGTTCATGTCACGACACGATTGATGGTTCCTTGCGCGTTATACTAACCCCAGAACAAGGCCCCCAAGAAGGGAATCAATGTGCCCGTCGAGATTTACCCTCTCTTCTTCGCCATGGGTCTGGCCGGCTGCTCCGCTCTGTACTTCACCAGCAAGAAGTTCACCAACAAGTCTGGTGAGCTGCGACTTACCCGACAGGGCAAGGCTGCTGAGAAGGAGGAGCACCACTAAACATACAAAATGCATTATTGATTAGTTTGTTCCCATACTGAGTTAGTAGGCGGGATTGTGGTGGGTGAACAGTAGATGTGTGGTGGATATCGTAGGTGGTGCGCTGTGGTTTGCTGTAGGGTGGTGCGGCGTGATGCCCGACTCGATGTTCATGTTCGACACCGCGAGTCGACCGCAGAGAACACGTTATGAAACGCCGAACGCGTTCAAGCTGCTCACACCATCACCACTCCATTGCCTTACCTTTCGTAGCACCATGATCCAGCTAGTGTACCGTAGCTTAGTCACAGTCACCAAAAATTACCAGAGAACCAATTCCTCCCTAACTTCTTCACTCCTTCTTCTCATACTCACGTGGCTTGTTGTTGTCGAACTGCTCCTGGTCGCCCTTAGCCAGCCGCACTCTCAATGACTTGCCAAACAGATCGTAGCCGCCCATGTTGTCCACGGCAGCAGCCGCGTCCTCGGCCTCCTCAAACTGCACGGACCCGTGCTGAATGCCGCTGGGGCGTTTGTGTAAGTTCACCTCGACGATGGGTCCAAACGTCAGGAACAACGAGTGCACCGTGTCCTTGGGCACCTGGGCCTCGATGTTTTCGACCTCGACTCTGGCGAGCTCCATGTTGAGTGCAAAGAGGTGGCGTGTGTGTGGCGGTGCGGGTGTGGCGGTGCAGGGGGGATGCAAAAGAATTTGCGTCCGGGTAACTGAAACTGGAGGTGACGACAGACGCTCTTTGTGTGCAGCGGAAGACGGCTTCCGAGTCGGTCTGGTGGAGTGGTGCAACAATTTGGGCGGGTCACGTGACGTTGGGACCAACACGGCAGGCCAGAAAGTGATTTGTAAGCTGCTGTGGCTGCTGTGGGTGTTCAGATGTGTTACAAGTGTGTTGCAAGTGCCGTCAGCTGATTTCATTCATGGTCATTTGACTATCTTTCTCGCCTTCAGTATTTTAGGCCACCTAATTTTCACTTGGGCATGCTCGTATTACTGATCAAGATTGGGCAAGGCTGACAAGAATGACGACATTGATTTGTGTGTAATTTGTAAGCACTATTACAAGCGGTCTCATGGGAATGCTCTTGTCTTCTGGAACGTTCGAGGCTGATTATTAACGGTGTTTGATCACTTGATCCTGAGTCTTGACTTGACCTGTGGACATTGTATTATCGATCTGAGGAGTCCACGATGTGGCGTCTCGAATACACGTGTAGAACAGTTTCATGTGCACCAGCTGTACCTCATCCGACTCAACGGTCGCTACTGCACCTGCAAAAGTCTTGGCTCCGTCTCTTCGTTAGTTCCAAGGCAATTGCGGCTATAGCGGACCCTGGATCTGTGACATGCACATCCCTCATATGTCCGTGCCCAGTCTAGACCCGCTGACTAAAACGGTTGGGAGGTGCAAGACTATAGTTTGTGCTGGGTGCAGCATTTGAATTTGAAATAAGGTTTTGCTAGCAAGCTTCGACCGGCGAGGTACAAATGAGAGCTTCTGCCACCTTCTTTCGCATCGTATAAATGCAGCGACTTGTCCGACCTAGTGCTCAATTACTCACACGTCACGCAAGACAGTTCCACTCCACACAAAACACAATGGCCGTTACCCAGATCACCTCCGTCTCCGACTTCCAGACCGCCATCAAGTCCGACAAGCTCACCGTCATCGACTTCTACGCTACCTGGTGCGGACCCTGCAAGATGATTGCCCCCACCTTTGACAAGTTCTCCGAGTCCTTCACCGACGCCCAGTTCTTCCGATGCGACGTTGACGAGGCCTCTGCTGTTGCCCAGGAGGTTGGTGTCACCGCCATGCCCACCTTTGCCTTCTACAAGAACGGCGAGAAGATCACCACCGTCATGGGTGCCAACCCCTCTGCCCTCAACGCTGCCATCAAGCAGAACGTTTAAGCAGTGTATTTTATAGATGAACGACATGACTTATTAGACAGAATTGAACTCGTAGGCGAATTGAGGAAATTTTAGGAATCGTCAAATCGTAGAAATGGCCAGATCGTGACAGTTTGGTCCCGTGTAACTTGCCGCCTTAGCAACAAAGTCTACGGCCGAGATGGTTTAAAATGAGTCATGAGTCATCCCGGGGAGGTGGCCGGGGTGATTAGAAGTAGTCAATTGGTGATCCCTTGATGATTAGTGGTGACTGATAGTGTTCTCCTGTTCATCAGATTCTTCTACTTGTGCTGTTTGGCAGTGCTGGCAGATGTCCCCATGTGAAGATGCAAGATGTGCCTCAATTGACTGCACTAGCCGTTTCTGATGACAGCTGTAAGACACCGTATTCAACGGTTCCCCTCTCGGTCACAGGAGCTTGATATCTCTCACTTGTTCCAAACCGTTTCATGGCGCTAGCGCACACTGATAGAGCCGTTTGTCCCTCGAGGTCTTATCAGCCATGAACATTAATCTTGTCGGTGAAGCAGCCATCTGGTAATTTGACGTTGGGCACAAGGCGAGCTACCAGAGGCTCCAATGAAGTAGTTGTTGATTTCATGGACTCATTTGCCATCAATTTGTGTGGGTCTCGACTGCCACGGTTTTGGGCTGCATCTAATTTCTTGCACGTGTAACACAGCACAACAGTGCCACCCCTAATTACACAAACACCCTACACTCTCCTCTCCACTCTAAAGATAACACCATGATACTGTCATGATACCACTCAGACGCGACTTCGATGCAGCTATGATACTGCTATGATACCACCTGAGTGCCACTTGAACGCCACTAAGATATCGCTCGTCACTATCGATACCAAAGATATCCGTCGTCACAAAGCTGTCCCGTGAGTTGCCATCTACCTGTCGTTCTGAACACAAATACAACTACGCCACTAAAGTATCGCACACAAACACAATTACTAATGATCAATTACTAACAAGAGTCACACTTAAACAACAAAGGCCAGGACACCGGCAAGAACGGCACCAGCAGAAACAGCCCACTTGTCGCCACCGTTGGCCTGGGCGGGCTTCTCACCACGAGAAGGCTGCTGGGCAGGCTGAACAGGAGAAGCAGGCTGAGCAGAGGCGGCGGGCTTGGGCTGGGGAGCAGGCTGAGAAGATCCCCCATTGGCGGGCTTGTCGGTCTTGCCAGAGCCAGAGTCAGACTTACCAGAGCCAGAGTCAGACTTGCCAGAGCCAGAGTCAGACTTGCCAGAGCCAGAGTCAGACTTGCCAGAGCCAGAGTCAGACTTACCAGAGCCAGAGTCAGACTTTCCACCAGGTCCACCATCAGTCTTTCCACCAGAACCACCGTCAGACTTTCCACCAGATCCTCCACCAGAGCCTCCATCTTGCTTGTCATCCTTCTTGGCCTCCGTCGCCTCCGCGTGATGAGGAACAGTGAGCGAGACGGTCTGACCCTCGCACTTGGCACAGACGGTCTCGATCACGGTGGAAGGAGCATTCGTAGGCACAACGGTGGTGACAGTCACGGTAGGGTTGATGCAGTGACCATCCTGGCACTGAGACACCGTGAGGGTCACAGTGGAGGTCACCATGACGACGGTGTCGCCTGCATTGCTAGATCCAGCAGAAGTGGGCTTCTGAGAGGTCGCAGCGCCTCCCTCGCTAGGAGCGGAGGTAGAGCCAGCCTGGGAGACAGAGCCAGCCTGAGAGACAGAGCCGGCCTGGGAGACAGAGGCAATCTCACTGGGAGAAGCAGACGCAGAATCAGCCTCAGTGGCGGCAGAAGACGAGCCAGAAACAGGGGCAGAGGCAGAAGCAGACTCAGGGATGGACTTGGTTTCAGAGACGGCTGAAGTAGCAGGAGCCTGCGAGCTGGCAGCTTCAGACCGAGAGCTGACGGCAGCAGCTGAAGTGGGCTCTGAAGAGGAGGTCTTCTCGGAAGCAACCCCGGAAGCAGAGGCGGAGGCGGAGGCACTGGGTGTCACAGGAGCAGCCGAGCTGACAACCTCCGACTGGGAAGGAGCAAGAGCAGTGACAGAAGCATCCTTAGACGCCTGTCCGGTGGCCTCGGACTTGGCAGGCTCACTGGACTTGACTGGAGCAGGGGCGGGCTTACTCGAGGACACCACGGGAGCAGGAGCAGGGGTGCTGGAGGACACCACAGGAGCCGGAGCAGGCTTGCTGGAGGACACCACGGGAGCAGGAGCAGGCTTGCTGGAGGACACCACAGGAGCCGGGGCAGGGGTGTTGGAGGACACCACAGGGGCCGGAGCAGGCTTGCTGGAGGACACCACGGGAGCAGGAGCAGACTTGCTGGAGGACACCACAGGAGCAGGAGCAGGAGTGCTGGTCTTCACTGGAGCCGGGGCAGGTGTGCTGGATTTCACTGGAGCCGGCTCAGGAGTGCTGGACTTCACTGGGGTAGGCGCAGCGGTGCTGGACACGACAGGGGCGGGAGAAGGAGTGCTGGTCACGACGGGTGCAGTGGCAGATCCAGAAGCCAATCCGCTACCTTCAGACTTGACAGGCTCGCTGGACTCGACGGGAACGGGCACGGAGGTCTTCACAGGGGTCTCACTGGTGGTGACAGGAACAACAACAGGCGCACTGGTCTTATACGGGTCACAAACAGAACCATCGGTCAGTTGGAGAGTGCAGATCAGACCAGTGACGGCAAACAGACCATCCTCAATGGCCTTGGAAGGACCAGGCTGGTCGGAAATGGACAAGATGGCACCCTTCAAGATTCCCCATCCCAGAGCATCTGCGTTGAGAGTGATGCTGGCCTGCTTGACAGCCTCGTGGTAGTCGTAGTTGGTCAGGACCTGTGACAACAGCTCAGTCGCGTCGGCAAAGCTGGGACTCTTCTCGTAGTTCTCCAGAGCTTGAATGACGTCACTGATCCAGCCAGGGAACAGCTCCGGGAAGTGAGGGTCGAGAACCAGACCAACAGCGTTGTCGAAAACAGGTAGAAGATCGTCGTTCATGATGAGCGGCACAAACTGTCCAATCTCCGACTGTGCCTGAGACAGGGGGATGTCACTGTGTCGGGCGTTGACCACACCGTTGGAGATTGCGTCTCTGATGGGGTTGATCAGCGCGGCGTAAGTGAGGACGTAGGTGGGAGAAGGAGCTGGCGCTTTAGACGTGGCAGGGGCGGGCTTAGGAGCAGGCTCGGAAGTAGGCTCAGGCTCAGGGGCAGGAGTGGGCTCAGGCTCAGGGGCAGGAGTTGGCTCAGGCTCCGGAGCGGGAGTAGGCTCAGGCTCAGGAGCGGGAGTAGGCTCAGGCTCAGGAGTGGGAGTAGGCTCAGGCTCAGGAGCGGGAGTGGGCTCGGGCTCAGGAGTCGGCTCGGAAGTGGGCTCCACAGGAGCAGGAGTGGTCTCGACGGGGGCTGCCTCAGATGTCGTCGCAGGAACCGGAACAGGTGCGTCTGTCTTGTAGGGGTCACAAACGGAACCGTCGGTCAGTTGGAGAGTGCAGATCAGACCAGTGACAGCAAACAGACCATCCTCAATGGCCTTAGAGGGACCAGGCTGGTCGGAAATGGACAAAACGGCAGCCTTCAAGATTCCCCATCCCAGAGCATCTGCGTTCAGAGTGATGCTAGCCTGCTTGACAGCCTCGTGGTAGTCGTAGTTGGTCAGGACCTGTGACAGCAGCTCAGTTGCGTCAGCAAAGCTGGGACTGTTCTCGTAGTCCTCCAGTGCTTTGATGACGTCGCTGATCCAGCCAGGGAAAAGCTCTGGGAACTTGGGGTCAAGAACCAGACCAACAGCGTTGTCGAAAACAGGTAGAAGATCGTCGTTCATGATGAGCGGCACAAACTGTCCAATCTCCGACTGTGCCTGAGACAGAGGGATGTCACTGTTTCGAGCGTTGACCACACCGTTGGAGATAGCGTCTCGGATAGGGTTGATCAGCGCGGCGTAAGTGAGGACGTAGGTGGGCGAGGGAGCAGGTGCTTTGGACGTTGTAGGAGCGGGCTTGGGAGCAGGAGTTGGCTCAGGCTGAGGAGTAGGCTCAGGCTGAGGAGTAGGCTCAGGCTGAGGAGTAGGCTCAGGAGTGGACTCAGGCTCTCGGGTAGGCTCAGGAATGGGCTCCGGCTCAAGGGTAGGCTCAGGAGTGGGCTCTACAGGAGCAGGGGTGGTCTCGACGGGGGCTGCCTCAGATGTCGTCGCAGGGACCGGAACAGGTGCGTCTGTCTTGTAAGGGTCACAAACGGAACCGTCGGTCAGCTGGAGAGTGCAGATCAGACCAGTGACAGCAAACAGACCATCTTCAATGGCCTTAGAGGGACCAGGCTGGTCGGAAATGGACAAGATAGCTCCCTTCAAGATTCCCCATCCCAGGGCGTCGGCGTTGAGAGTGATGCTGGCCTGCTTGACAGCCTCGTGGTAGTCATAGTTGGTCAGTACCTGTGACAGCAGCTCAGTTGCGTCAGCAAAGCTAGGACTGTTCTCGTAGTCCTCCAGGGCTTTGATGACGTCGCTGATCCAGCCAGGGAAAAGCTCTGGGAACTTGGGGTCAAGAACCAGACCAACAGCGTTGTCGAAAACAGGTAGAAGATCGTCGTTCATGATGAGCGGCACAAACTGTCCAATCTCCGACTGTGCCTGAGACAGAGGGATGTCACTGTTTCGAGCGTTGACCACACCGTTGGAGATAGCGTCTCGGATAGGGTTGATCAGCGCGGCGTAAGTGAGGACGTAGGTGGGCGAGGGAGCAGGTGCTTTGGACGTTGTAGGAGCGGGCTTGGGAGCAGGAGTTGGCTCAGGCTGAGGAGTAGGCTCAGGCTGAGGAGTAGGCTCAGGCTGAGGAGTAGGCTCAGGAGTGGACTCAGGCTCTCGGGTAGGCTCAGGAATGGGCTCCGGCTCAAGGGTAGGCTCAGGAGTGGGCTCTACAGGAGCAGGGGTGGTCTCGACGGGGGCTGCCTCAGATGTCGTCGCAGGGACCGGAACAGGTGCGTCTGTCTTGTAAGGGTCACAAACGGAACCGTCGGTCAGCTGGAGAGTGCAGATCAGACCAGTGACAGCAAACAGACCATCTTCAATGGCCTTAGAGGGACCAGGCTGGTCGGAAATGGACAAGATAGCTCCCTTCAAGATTCCCCATCCCAGGGCGTCGGCGTTGAGAGTGATGCTGGCCTGCTTGACAGCCTCGTGGTAGTCATAGTTGGTCAGTACCTGTGACAGCAGCTCAGTTGCGTCAGCAAAGCTAGGACTGTTCTCGTAGTCCTCCAGGGCTTTGATGACGTCGCTGATCCAGCCAGGGAAAAGCTCTGGGAATTTGGGGTCGAGAACCAGACCAACTGCATTGTCGAAAACAGGGAGCAAGTCGTCGTTCATGATGAGCGGCACAAACTGACCAATCTCCAACTGCGCCTGAGACAGAGGGATGTCACTGTTTCGAGCGTTGACCACACCGTTGGAGATAGCGTCTCTGATAGGGTTGATCAACGCGGCATAGGTGAGTACATAGGTGGGCGAGGGAGCAGGCGCTTTAGACGTGGTAGGAACGGGCTCAGGAGCTGGCGCAGGAGTGGGCTCAGGAGCAGGCTCAGGAGTAGGCTCAGGAGTAGGCTCAGGAGTTGGCTCGGGAGTTGGCTCGGGCTCAGGGGCAGGAGTGGGTTCTGGCTCTGGTGTCGGCTCGGGAGTGGGTTCAGGCTCAGGAGTTGGTTCAGGCTCGGGAGTGGGAGTCGGCTCTTCTGTTCTGTAAGGGTCACAGACGGAGCCGTCGGTCAGCTGGAGAGTGCAAATGAGTCCAGTGACGGCGTAGAGACCGTCGACAATGGCCTTGGAAGGGGCGGGCTTATCGGAGATTGACAAGACGGCGCTCTTCAAGATGCCCCAAGCCAGCGCGTCCTTTTTCATAGTGATGCTGGCCTGGTTAACTGCTTCGTGGTAGTCATAGTGGGGCAGGTACTGAGAAAGTAGGACAGTGGCTGACGTGAAGTCGGGGCTCTGTTCGTAGTCGTCGAGGGCCTTGATGACATCGCTGATCCAGCCAGGAAACAGGTCAGCGAACTTCGGATTCAAGATGAGGCCCACGGCGTTGTCGAAAACGGGAAGCAGGTCATCGTTCATAATGAGAGGAATGAACTGGGCAATCTCGGACTGAGCTTGAGTGAGAGGAATGTCGCTGTGTCTGCCATTGACAACACCATTGGAAATGGCTGTCTTGATGGGGTTGATCAGCGCAGCATTGGTGAGGTGATAAGTGGCTGCTGAGGCAGACGTGGCTGCGCCCAGGATAGCGATTGTCGATAGCTTCATAGAACGAGCGTTGTGGTTGTGATTTCAATACACACTACGCGATTTCATATATATATACGAATATAGATACATTACAACCGCCAATACTCTCTGGGCCTTCGGCTGATGAGGCATTCACTGGATTAGTATTGTGGCCTAGTGACTAATGCTCTTGCACTATATCTACAGACTAGTGGCAATGATGAAGCAACATCATACATATCATGGTGCTAATTCATAGCGCACTAACACCCCGGTCGTCAGGGTTCTGAGCTGGGGTACATGAAACAGAAGCGCGCTGAGCACCCTACATATTGGGTTGGCCAAGTATGTGGTTGTGTGACTCTTTTCGTGTTGTTTGTAGCAGTTATTGATGCCTTACATTAAAAAAATCTTCAGAATGATATCTAGAGAGACTCATATCACACGACATACGCTGAGCTATAAACAGAACACGCGCCCCTCCCCCCTTGAAAAACTGGCATAAGCGATAATAAACATAACACCAATTCTTCCCCATGGTCGGCTTTAGCGCAGCTAGCAGTGAGGTTACCCCGCCGGTAGAAAGAGTGAAATCCAGGTGTAATTGTATGTCGATGTGGGTTCTGAGATATCGTCAAGTCTTGGAGGTTGAAAGTTGCGGAGGGGTGTGCGAACTTGCAGCCAAAACGTCATTCATAAAGAAACATAATGTGTCACTCAAAACCGTGCTCAAAACCCGCAGTTCATTAAAAGACTTTTTCACACTTACCCCATCGCCCTAGTAGCATATGGCTGCTTTTTCGACTGAGCGGTTTGTTTCACCACTGCGACACTTGGGATCTAAAAAGGCCTGACCTAAGAACCCCATAACCACCCCTCATCTAGAAATACTGATTAGGCCCTGTCGATCATAAATAATAGTGGAGAGACATTTGCGGATATCGTCGAGTTTCTGCGTCTCGTATCTGAAAGCTTGGCCGCCGTTGTGTCGAACAACCGACTTGATATTCGGGTGCCCACAGTTCTGCATGATTATCATGTGTCAGATGTACAGCGATAACTGCGTCCTAACGGTGTGGTCTCGAAAAAGATGGGCGGGTCTAGCCATAACTAAAAGAGGGTCTTTGTCACACCCCAGCTACTGTTTGCCCCATCTGGAAATTCTGTTTGCGTAAATGCTTGCCCTATAGTCCCCAATAATCAATCCAAATGCGTCCAGACTCTCCGTCCCACCCACTGATCTTCGGTTTTCGTCTAATGTCACCCCACCTGGGCTGCTTTCGGAGCCCGAATTTAAACTACTGTACCCGGCCCCGTGAGGTAAGACAAAAATAAGCCGTGGTTTACTCCAGCCCACTTTTGTTTTCTCGCCTCTAAACCAGGAGCCAATCTCCAGAAGCGCCGTAAAGTGGCTGCGCGATCAAACCATAACCACCTTATAGTCTGCCTGGGCGGTGGAGCTCTGGTCCACGGAAGAGCCCGTGTCCGTCGAACCTTTTGCCTCGTTCTTCTTCTCGCGTTTGCGCGCCTTTTGTTTTTCCTTCTTATCTCGGGCCTTGTCCTTCTTACCTCCCTTTTGTTTAGTTCCGGAGTCCTCCGCGTCTTCCCTTGCCTTGGCTTCTCGTTTGGCTGTGCGTTCTGCAGCCTTCTGGGCCCTTAGCGCTTTTTTGTCGAGCAGGGGTGCTGAAGATTGAGCTGGAGATTGACTGTCTGTCTTTGTTGGGGCTGTCTTTGTCTCCGTCTCCACTTCTTGTGTTTTCGGTGCTTCGGTTGTGTCCTCATTCTTCTCTGAGACACCTTCCGCTGCAGTGGAAGACCCAGATCCGACTGTCGAAGCAGCGTTCGCTTGTTCCTCGCCCTTTGTCCCGCTCTTGTCCTCCTCAATTTCCTCAGGAATGCCGTTTTCAAGAAAGTAATCCACTGCATCGCCCACATCGTCGTGTTCCTTCAACACCTTGGCCAGGAGATGATCCGGGACCTCAAACGGTAACGATTCGCGCAACTGCTTGATCTTCCACTCTCCAACATCGCTGGAAACGTCAGCAATAAGATCGGAGCCCTTGGGCACGTAGCCGCTGAGGTAAGCGCTGGTGATTTCTGGAGGTCCACTATGCGGTCCGTTCATGCATCTGACCGAAGAGTAGTGCTCCCATGTATGATAAGCGATATGCACCTTTTCGGGCCGCTCTCCGCCCTGATCCTGTTCCAATTCCACCCGCTTTTCTCCCTTGCTCTCGTCGATAGGAGTGATCACGTATCTCAGATCAGCCTGATACACCACCACGTCCAGCTGGTATGCCGAAGCAAATGCAGCCAGCTCCAGATTGCCTCCATAGACAGATGATCGAGACATGCGGTCGATGTACGCTTCCCAAGACTCGTCCCATTCCGACGAGTAGAAAATCTCGAAGTAGGCGCTGTGTTTCTTCATGTAGTCCACCACCGATTGTCGGATCACCATGGCCAATTTCAGGTCATCTTTGCCGTAGAGCTGGTCGGCTAGAGAGCGAAAAAGACAGTTGCCGTCGCCCTGGATCGTTGTGGCATAAAGACCGATGCTTTTGAGCAGTGGAAATTCCCCCGACAAGACTGTTTGGCGGTTTTTGCGCGCCATGTTGGGTTGTTCTGAAAGGTCTTTAGATTATGCACCCTCAGAGTTAGTTTGGGAGATATCGTTCTTGGGGAGGTTATGAGTGACCAGGGTACTTGTAGACTGATTATGTAAGTGGGTTTTAAGACAGAACATGAAGTCGATGACGTGAGTTGTTTCAGGTTACGAGTAGTGTGGGGTCACAGGATTTGGAATGTTGCCACAAATTCGTGTCTCTGCTAAACGTCACGATAACCTCGTTAAGGTCACTTTCAGAACAGGCTTAAGAGATGCTGCATGTGAGCAACTCGATAACGGGACACTTAGTAAGCGAGTCTCCTGACTGCTGCCAAAGAGACACACCTCCGCTGACTAATTTAACGGACATCTAAGTCCTTGTTGGAGGTCTTTGGCTTGTCTCCAGTAGCGCCCTTGTTATATTCGCTTGTTCATTTAGAGTGCTAGTTTTTAGCACGGCTCTATTTGTGCGGAGCGGAGCACGGAAGTCCCGTTTGGGGTTCCGCAGGGAAGTACATGATGAGCAATAAATCCTCGGGACGACGATTGCGGGCTCGCCGTGCTTCAGTAGCGGCGTTATATAAGTACATCGCAGCTGTTTTTGCCCCTCTCAGACGGACATGGGGCTGCACGGTCTCTATCGTATGTTTAAAGAGAGGCTGGAAGAGAGCCACTGGAAGAGACGAGTACGAGCGACTACTTGGAGAGAAGATGAACGTTTCAAATGGAGAAAGGTTTCGAAAGAAGCGTCAAAAGAAAAGTTTGGGGGCTCCAAAAGAAAAGTTCCTATGCTCGTCAGAGTTGGTTTGAGGCGGCAAAGTTCCTTGTGTGCATTTCTTACTGCCATTAGCCGTTGGCGACAGACGCGTAGGGTGGAGGAGAAGCATACAGTGGAGAAGCGCTCCAGTGGTGCCAAGAAGAGTCGTTGGCCGTCGTGCACAACGGGGCCCCACCTCGAATGCACTCGCTGACGGGCGTCTGGACGATACAGGATGCAGACCCAGCGCATGGAGTGCAGCTGGACGGTTTGATCGGCATTTGAAAGGGCAGATCGACCGGTTTGGGCAGCGGCAGAGTTCGGTTATTGATTTTGTCAGGGTTTTAGCCGCTCCTCCGGACTATCGACCGCGTATTCATCATCAGAAAAGGGCCATCTGGGGTCTTAGCTTCGAGCAACGTTTTTTTACCATTTTCCTTAGACCCCACATCGAAACCTAGCGCAAAACCTTAACAATAGTGGTATTGTACTTGGGAAACTTTGTTTAGACTGGACGGCGTTACAAGGTGCCAAAGTTATCAGAACACAGCTCAGTCTCAGGCTGGTCAGTTGAGGCGGGGAATGTCTGGCAGGGTCTGTTGGGGTTTTTCCGTATTTCCGGGGAGCATTCCTCCGAATTGCCGGCTTAGTTTTTCCCCTTTTGGAGTGGGACCACATCCCATTTGTTCCGATCGGCTTTTTCCGTCCTGCAATAGCTCCACTAGAGCGATACGAGGATCTATTGATAGATCGGCGAGTAGTATCTGGTGAACGAGACCAGTCTAAATATGTAAATCGGGATCATTCTGTTCGTATCATTCGAGATCGGATTTTTCCGGCGGACTATAGCTGTTGTGCTACGCTCTGGCACTCAACTATACCGTCTGATTGGATCCAACTTTATCAGAGCAGTGATACAAGTGAGACAGCTCAACAGATGGACCCGAGAGGTGATTTATACGGGTGGCTGAGTCGACAAATGTTCTCCAGGGGCTTCCGATCGATATTAATGACTCGGTGTTTCGTATCGCCTTTTGTGTCTCTCAAATATTTGATCCACCAACTCCGTCGTGTTGCAAGCGGCTTCAGAAACGCAAAGCTATTTGCAAAAGTCACGATCTGAGCCTGAGATCACTGCATGAACAGGACATGGAATATGAACGAAGCGAATGTTCAAAACAACGCTGCAAGTATAACGCAAACAGTACGTCATGACGTCAGAACGAGAACTCTTGCTCAATTCCAGAACAATCGTCCTCCTCGGTCTTCCACCAAGGCGGGGGACATTACTGTGCAGGGAGACCGCAGCGAAGGAGACCGTTTTGTGCATTTTTGAAACCTAGCGGGGCCTGAGCGTGCAGCAGACAAGGAGCGGGCCTCGCAGAATAGCCGTTTGGCTCAGGCTCCGTTGTGTGAGAAAAGAGACGGAACGCAAAGTCAACCACAGGGCCGGACAAAGTACAACAAGGTGTGGTGCAGACAAGAAGATTATGCAACAAGCAGAAAAGAAATAAGAAAAATTGCAAGCTGTAGCATTTACATGCAAAACCGGACTCCGTTCTGTAAGCCAAGACATTGAGCTGGTGGCGCTAGTTCCGGTATAGAAATACTCCCGACCCCGCGTCCGGATCGCTTTTCGTCCTTCTCTCTCCTTCTCGCTACACCGCCTCTCCCGACCTGTGCAATTTTCCGATCCATTGTCTTTCAAGCTCAGAAAGACGCGTAAAATACTTTGAGATCGGCCGACTCACATATAGGCTACACCAGGTCACGATACTTTTGCAAAGCTACTTGTCCGAGTCTGAGCCGAGCAGCTTTTCTTTCTGAAACCCCCTCCGCCTTCTTCTCCTCTCTCCGTCCGACGTCATCTCAACGTCACTCGCTTACCCGCCAAGCCTACCCCATCACTACCCCCCACGACAGGCCGCACTAATTATCCGCTTTATTCGACTCTGCAGCTTTTAGTCGGTTTTTCGGTTTAAACATCAGACGATTTATTCCGCTCTAGAGCTACCTTAATACCCCACACATTTGCATAATCTAATTGCCTGCACCCGACCCACTCTGTTACCTCCACAAACGCCGTACCTGTTCGACACAAGACTTTTCCAGGCCACGGCTCCGAAATAAACACAAAAGCGCTCCGCTTGCACCCTCTCCCCCGTCACAACATGCCGGTAGCGATATGAACGAACTGCAGTTTGTTGTTGAAACCGGAGACGTCCAGAGTTCCAGACCCGCCAGCAAAAAGCCCAAGCGAACCCGACGGGCCTGTCTCCCTTGCCAGGGTAGAAAGGTGAGTATCACGACCGACCACCACATCTTCTCCACCACCACTACTAACACAGATCCGATGCAATGGAGGTCTTCCATGTGAAACGTGTATCGGTCGCAAAGTGCGATGCGAATACAAGGACGAAGACACCAAGAAGGGCTCCGACAAGAGCCCCAGCCCCGCCAAAAACGACGTCTACGAGAACAGACGCCTAGCCCAGGCTCAGTCACCACATGTCACCCACACACAGAGCCCGCTACAGAGCCACGTCCAGGTGGCGCAGAAACCGACCCAGAAACAACCCCAGACCGCCACAGCACACATGTCGCCACATTTGTCGCCCCAGGCCGTCCACATGTCTCCCCAGGCCGTCCACATGTCTCCCCAGACGGTCCACATTTCGCCACAGACTCAGCCGATCCAACCTCCGCAGCAGCAGGCCCAACCAGTGCAACTACAGACCCAGCACGCTCCACAACAGCCACAGACACAGACACAGCCACAGGCTCAACCGCCAGCAATCACCTCGCCCCTGTCGATAGCCACCTCCAGCTCACGTGGGTCCACTCGACAACCGTACTTCCGATGGCTTGGAGCGACAGCCATTGCGCCGCCCAGAAAGGGCAAGTTCAGGCTCATTGCGGTGAACCTGGCGTCGTCGGCATACTCGACGGTGGTGATGAAACAGACGGCCGAGGGCTCGGCGATGGAGTTTCAGGCGCCCATCACCTCCGCAGGGTCCGTCAACTCGGTCAATTCCAACGGCTCGTACTTCCCCACAGCCGGAGAGACACCCGAAACACAGCTGCCCAGTATCGGGCCCTACTCGATCCCCACAAAGTACATTGACGTCTTCTACTCGCACGTGTCGTCTATTCTCCCGTACCTGCCCCGCAAGGTGTTCAACCAGCTTCTCCAGGCCGGCGAGGTGTCCGAGGCACTTCTCAACGCCATGGCGGGCCTTGGACTCAAAATGAGCTCCACCGCCAGCCCGACAGATTCCGTGGCCGAGACGGAAACCACGGCCATCAAGTACTCCAACCGGGCCAAGGAGCTGGTGATCAGACGTCTAGCGCTCCCCACAGTCGAAACCGTCTACACACTGCTTCTCATTGCCTACAACGAGTTTGCCAACGACATGGACTCGGGTCTGTGGATGTGGTCCGGAATGGCGATTCGAATGTGTTTCGATCTGGGCCTGCATAAAGCTGACCTGCCCAATCTGGACGAGGAGCACCGGGAATCGGCCCGCAACGTCTTCTGGTCCGTGGTGTGTCTGGACCGGCTCATTTCTTCGGGAACCGGCCGAACCGTGACCGTTCCTCTGACGCAGATTGAGCACCATCCTCCGACGGGCAAAAAGCTGGCTACAGGCCAAACGGACCCCTTTCCGTACCTGTGCAAGCTGCTGCTTCTCGTGGGCCAGGTGACGGACCATCTCAACTCTGTCGACCCCTCGCAGCTGTTGTCGTCGCGGTCCTTTGCCTCCACGCAACTGTCGTCGTTCCACCAGGCCGTCTCAGACTTTTACACGTCGCTTCCTCCGGATCTATTGTTCGATGTTCACAACTTCCAGGAGTTTGCGCGCATCCGACAGAGCCAGGTGTTTTTGCTGCTGCACGTGTGGAACCAGGCGCTCATTCTGGCCGTCTACCATCCCACAGTCGTGTACGCTCGATCCGCAGGCACGTTGGGCTCTGTTTCTGTCTCGGGCTCGTCCAATGTGTCCCTGAACAACTCCAGAGCACCTTCTCCGAGCGGGGCAGGGGCTGCTTCCACAACTGAAGACGGTCCCAAACCGGCCAAAAAGCGGAAAACCACCGATCCTCCTCTGTCTGGAATCGACATTGGCGCCATCAGTATTTCCGATATGGTTGCGTTTGCGGATCTGATTGACCCTCTGTCGTTTCTGTGCTCTCCGTTTGCATCCCAGCCTCTTCTGATGGCTGGTGTCTCTTGTCTGACTGTTCTCCGAGCCCTCTCGCCCACCAACACACCTCCACATGCGATTTTCACCGTGAAAAAGTCGTACCACAACACCCGCAACGCTCTCCAGCGTCTTCGGAGCAACTGGGCGGGAGTGTCGTGGCTGTGTGAGACTCTGGACTCAATGGAGCGTGAGGAGGAGGATGTGGATCTTGTGGGCTCTTTCACTTTTGAGGCTCCCGAGGTCCCTTCGCAAGAAGAGCCTCCTACAAGTGCAGCGGCTCGAGCCACGGCTACCTCGGCCTCCATCAACCACTCTTCACACGCTTCCAACAAGCGGTGGCTGGTGGACGCCCTGGAAGAGAACTGTCCTGAGGAGGAGATGCTCGGTCTTGTGATTGCAGGCTCTCGAAAGCTGTCTCTTCCCATTGAGCGACAGAACGAGTACTACTGGGACGGCAATGGAGGAGTTGCAAACGGGGCCAACAACGGCCATGATCAGACTGCTGCTGCTGCTCATCACGCTCACAGGACTAACAATAACAATCCTGGAAATCAGCAACAGCAACAGCAGCCACGAAACAACCACCACACCAACAATCACCCACCAAACAATTCCAACAGACCCAGCAACCATCCGTACATTTCGCGCCAGCTCTGTGAGTCTCCCGAGCCCTATTTCGAGGAAGGATACTCTCAGTTCTACGGTCAGCAGGCCCAGCAGAACCACCACATTATGCAACCGGGCCACAACCATGCTGACAAGCCTTCTGGAGGCCCCTCTGGCGGGAACACTACAGGCCACGAGCGAACTAACGCTCCCAACCGGACCAACTCTCGAGAGATTCCCGATCCTCTGGACGGAGATGACTTCAAGAGTCTTCTTGTGGGAAACATGACTCTCGACGAGTTTCTCAAAATGTGACGAGTAACGACCTGACGATTTCTTTAATATTAATGATATTTATATGTATAGTACACAGCAGTGTGGTAGTCGGCGGTAGTGTTGTAGCTAGTGCTTGTGCTCGGACTTATGTCTGTTGAGACTGGCACCACGTTATGTTGAGAAGAGCCCTTTGTACCATCTGGCTTCAGGCTTCTGACTTCTGGCTTTGGAGCCACGACCCTGTAAGACACCAGTCATGTATCGTGCCTTGTCTATAGTGAGACATGCATTTCAAAAAGCAAACATAAGCCTCCGGCTGGGTTATCAGTCAATGGTCTTAGTTTGGCAGTTACAACCTACGTCAGATAATAATCCGGTGGTCTGGTGGTGTTCAAAGTGATCAAAGTGTTCGACTTGGTTGAGGAGTGAGAGTATTTGGCCTCGCGGAGCTGATATGGATATATGGTTGTAGTCAGCGAGTTCGGGGAATCACATTGCTGTACTTCTTATTGCTTTGAAGTGAATATTGCGGCAATTGAGTGGTTATGGGAATCCATTACTGTCTCGTATGTACTCCACCTATGGTGAGACATGGAGCTGAGTCATACATTAGTACAAAACTACAAGTCAGATGATCTTTGGGGACCCAGAGGGCGTGCCAAGAGAAGCGTGGGTACTCTGACAAAGGCCCTGGCTGTCTCGTGACGTCTGGACTTTGTCACGCGTTGTGCGTTGCCGCCATAACCGTACAGATCACTAATCACAGTATCTATCCCACTCTATGACGTCATTAATCATTACTATATACTGTCTATGTCATTAATTCTTGCTGGCCACGGCGCCAACCTCCTCGACCACCTTCTTGACGTTGTCGGGGTTGTGTCCGAATCGGCCGAGGAACAGGCCGTCCACCACTCCGTTGAGCGACTCCACCAGTCCGGGACCGGCAGATCCTCCGTAGACGATTCGCACGTCGTTCTTGTTGGACTCCTTTTCAGCATCGATCTTCTTTCGCAGGTACGAAACGACTCCAATGATGTGGTCCGACTCGGCGGGCTTGGGGGCTCCAATGGCCCACACGGGCTCGTAGGCAAACACCAGCTGGCCCGAGCAGTTGTCCAGAACGGGTTTGATCTGTTCCCAGACCTCGGCTCCACAGGCGTCAATGTCGCCCTTGTTGACTTCGCCAATGCAGATCCAGGGAATGATGTTGTTTCGCGAGCACGCGGCAGACTTGTTGATGACCCACTCGTTGGTCTCGCCAAACTGCTTTCGTCGCTCGGCGTGGCCAATCTCCACGTATCGTACGCCCAATTGAGCCAGGTGCTTGGGCGACACCTCTCCGGTGAAAGCTCCCTCGTCGGCCTGCCAGCAGTCCTGGGCTCCAACGTTGAACAGAGGCTCGTCCAATCGGTCCTTGAGCCGGGTGCATTCTCGGATGGAGAGGAAGTCGGGCATGATGACAAGCTCGACGTGGTTGAGAGTGGCAGTAGCGACGGTGCTGGACGAGTCCTGAACGGGCCCGGTGATTCCGTGCTTCTGGAGCTCGGCGTCGGGCTGCTCGATTCCGGCCAGTTTGGAGACAAACTGCAGCGTCTTGGCCGGATCAAAGTACATTTTCAGCGAGATGGCCACCACGGGCTGTCGGGTGTTCATTTTTGTGTCGGTGGGGTGTGTATTGGTGGTGTTGACAAAGAGTGTGTGTTGTCCACAGCTCTTCTCTCGTGGTTGTTCAGTAGCTGCACGCTCATGCAGCTTCATGCACGTCACGGCTAAAGTTCAGGGCCCCCACAGTTCACGAGTTAGACAGCGGATGTCCCAATCGGGAAGCCGTCATGGGGTGGTTTCATAGACCAGTGTGGAAACCAAACCACAGAGCGGAAAAGGAAGGCAGAGAAACGGAGAAAGAGACCGGAGAGAAAGCGGAGAGATTAGATCGTCACGGGACAACTACAGTGTGGGGGGTCACATACTGAGGTGTGTAGTGCCGTGAACACACTGTTCTCGGTAAGCGGATAAACACAGGCACAGTAAACAAGATGATCCGATGAGGTTCAGGAGCAATGAGGGGAAATCTGGACTTGGTGGACAAGGCATACTAGCACAAAGAATTCATATCACGCTACAATAAGCAGTATCCAGTTCTCCCCACACAGTCTAGCTGGTCTCTCATTTTGGCTCTCGACTTTTCGTTTGAACTCAATCGACGAGTGGCGGGGTAGGGAGGCCAAAACGAAAAGGGAGTCTTTCGACGAAGAGGAAAAGCGTAGCGAGGAATGGGCGAGTTGAGTGTTGGGAAAGGGGTTGGTTTGGTTGCTGAATTGGGATGTTTGCTGACTCGAAGTGGTTGTTGCTGAGTTGAGCTGTTTGCCGAGTGCGTGTACGGGGGCTAGGGTTAGTCTTAGTCAAAAAGAGTCCCTTATTAGCCAAGTAAAATATTACAGCTGTTTATAAATTAGTTGAGAACTCATCAACTAATGCACATATTGTCAAGTGAAGTGTCAACTAAATGTGTCAACTAAAATATCACGATGGTCAACTAAAGACCTCGAATTCACCTGAAGCAACTAAGTCAACCAGTAACTATCATTATCATAAATATCATTAATTACATGTCATAATCTCCAATCTACTTGTGGTTGGCAAAACCGTCAACCAGCTCGTAGACGGCCCAGGCTCCAGGATCAGGAGGAAGCTCGCCGTCCTTCTCTCCGACGTAAACAGCTCGGCCAAGACGAGGCTTGATCTTCTTGGTGCCCTCAGCGGCCTGCTTGGCCTTGAGAGCAGCCTCCTTGATGTCCTTGGTGGCCACCAGAGACTGCACGTAAGGGATCAACACGTCCATGACGGTTCGGTCGCCAGGTCGAGCAGGAGTATGCTTCATGAGACTCTCGAGACCGGTGTTGGCAGCGTTGACGAGCTTGTCGGTCACGTTGACGTCGGTCTTGTGGGACAGAGGGTCAAGCAGCAGAGCGTTGAGGAACGAGGCGAAGAAGATGCCGAAAATGGCGCCCAGAGTGCCGCCCATGTCCTCCTCGGTGATGTGAACCACTGCTCGCACAATGGGGATGATTTCGAGCGCCTTGGGGTCGCTCTTGTTCTTGTTGAGATACTCGAGAAGAGCTCGGCAGCCGTGCTCAATAGTGTGTCCACAGTCTCCGTCTCCCATCTCGGTATCCCAAGCAGTGAGCTGAGGCTCGGCCTTGATGATGTTTTGGGATGCCTGGGTGAGAGCAGCAATCACAGTCTGCTCAGGCACGTCCAGAGTGGGAGCCTTGATGTTGGAGGCCTCGTCGTCGAAGATCTTGTCCTCGTCGACAAAGGGCTTGACGGAGGTGGTAGGAGGAGCCACATTGACCCAGGCAGGGGCGTCAGAAACAGCGTCCAGGTACTTGAGCACGTTCTTGCTGTGAGAGCCGTTGGAGAGGTTCACCAGGGTGATGGAGAAGCCAGGGGCGTTGAGCGAGCTCATGAAGGTGCCGCACAGCACTCGCACGGACTTGATCTGGTGGGTCTTCTCGAGCTGCTCTCGGGCCAGCTGGACGGCGGCTCGCATCTCAATGGTGGAGATTCCTCCGAGGTTGTTGGCAAGCAGAATGACCTCGTCGCCGGCCTTGAACTTGACAAACGATCTCTCCGCGTCGTCCTGCGAAACCAGGTACTTGAGCAGGGTCTCGACCATGGACTCGGGCGAGGGCACGGGATTCATGGTCTTGACTCCGGGCTCGTTGTGGATGCCGAGACCGAACTGGCACTCGTCCTGGCCGAGAGAGACGTGGTTCTCGACGGATCGGCCGGGCACGTGACAGTAGTCCAGACCAATTGAGGCCGTGGCGGTGTTCTCAGCCACCTCGGTTCCGATCGCCATGCACTCGTCGAATGACAGCTTATCCCAGGCAGCTCCTCCGACAATCTTGTCCAGAAGAACAGTTCCAGCCAGACCTCGTCGACCCACCAGACCGCCGCTCTTTCGGTCGACAGCCACATCGTCAGCAGACTTGATGATGCCGACCTTGTGGCCCTGCGACTTGAGCTTCTCGGCCGCCAGACCGAAATGCAACATGTCACCGGTGTAGTTGGTGACGACCAGAATATGGCCCTTATCGGAGGGAACCAGCTTGCAGCCAGCCTCAACCTGCTTGGCAGAAGGAGACGCGAAAACAGGGCCACAGATGGCACCAGTCAGCATGTTGTCGCCCACAAAGCCGGCATGAGCAGGCTCGTGGCCAGAACCTCCTCCGGACAGAACGGCGACTCTGTCGGCCGAATGGGAGCCGTTGTAGAGCACCTTGAATCTGTGGGAGAGAATGGAGGCCGTTCGGGACGCCTGGACGCCCTCCAGCAACTTGAGCACGAGCTCATCAGTCTCGTTGAACAGATGTTTGGTAGACATTGTGTGTGTGGTTGTAGATCAATTGTGTGTGTTGTGGTGTCGTGTGGGGAAAGGAGGCTCTTATAGAAGCTGATCTGCCCCTCTTTCTGATCCACCTTGACCCCCACGTTGTTTTTTCAGCCTTTGCAAAAGTTTGGCACCGCGGTACGTGGTGGCACTTGCCTCGAAAAATTAAAGTCTTTGTCTGCACTAGTCAGGTCATCGGATTATGCAAGGCCGTGGAGCTTAATGCGGCGGCTTTCCGCATTGGGATGCCGCTTCCCCAGATTGAAACGTACAGTATAGACAAGTGGGAGGTTTCTTCACAGGTCTAGAGGCGGCCATTGTGGGGGTCTAAGTTATATATACCTTGAGGGTGTCCACAGTCTGATACAGAACTACAAACCAAGACACCAGAACACGCTCACACCTGTTCTAACACACACACACACACACACACACACACACACACACACAAATGGGATTCACTATTGTTGTTGGATGCGACGAGGCCGGCGTTGATTACAAGAACCGGATCAAGGCCGATCTCGAAAAGTCGCCTCGAGTTGACAAGGTGATTGACGTCGGAGTCAAAGCTTCGGAAGACAAGACCGCCTACCCCAACATTGCCATTGCTGCTGCCGAGAAGGTTGCCTCTGGCGAGGCCGACCGAGCCATTCTCATCTGCGGCACCGGTCTGGGTGTCGCCATCTCTGCCAACAAGGTCGCTGGAGTGCGAGCCGTGACTGCACATGATTCCTTCTCCGTGGAGCGATCGATTCTGTCCAACAACGCCCAGGTCCTGTGCTTGGGCCAGCGGGTGGTTGGAATCGAGCTTGCTCGACGTCTGGTGGCCGAGTGGCTCACTTACGAGTTTGACCAGACCTCTGCCTCTGCCGCCAAGGTCGCCGACATTGAGACCTACGAGAAGAAGCACCACATTGCCGCCTAAACGGGTGGTATTGGAAAATATATATTTAATGAGCATGATAATTAAGCGAGACTACAGGTGTACAATTACTTGAAGACAGTACGAGTAGAAAACAACAGAGAGGCAGACACGAGAAATAAACTGTTGGTATGGTACTTCCAACTTCTTTCCCCCGGCCAGATCATGTCTCAGCAATACATCCACAACGTGGTCTCGATGGCATAGCCTCATGGGTTTCACCCTTTCTTTTTCTCCGGACTTCCACGTCCACTTTTCCTTTTGTGACTCCAACTGCTCCATTCTCTGTTTCTCCAGTCTACCCATTTAAGGTTCGATTTAACGCATGATATATGCAAACTCTATCGTTTTTAAACATTTTCTTCCCCGCCTCCTGGTCTCTTTGTCAACGGACACCCAAAGAAGCGAACCGTAAAGCTAAATCTTATTTTTCGTATTGTCGGAAAAACATACGGCTATAACAATGCGGAGAAGCGGGGAGTCCAAAAAGCTGTTGTCATGCCAATTCCCGCATATGCAGTATCTAGCTGGGCGGAATTGGATCCCCAAGCGCTCCGAGCCGCTTTCACCTTTCCGACTCAACTTCTCCTGCCTCCAATGTCTCAGAGATGGTGTGACCGCGTCTCAGTTTCCGGAACCTTCTTAATTTAGAAAAAAAAAGAAAGAGGAGGGCGAGATTTGATCAAAAAGATTTCCTAATGGGGAAACCACTCTTCAGCGGGAAACCGGGGAGACCACGTGCTGATCGACACCGTCTGAGGTCATGTGACGTGCTGAGTTTAGGAGGAGCTTTTGGATGCATCACGATGTCATGACGATCACTGTGTCAAACGTCATATGTTCTGTTAATCAAGTTGGAAGCAAATGGAGTATGTACGAACGAGGGTGGCGCCAAGGATTATACGGCTTACTATCGGTATCACTGTAGAATGACACAGCAATTTGCTCAATACATCACATCCGTCTAACCACCGTGCCTTCAAAAAGCACACGGAACATTCCGATGTTGTAGGTTAGGGACCATAATTTCGGCTACAAGTCGGCAAATTTCGGAGCTGAAAAATATTCTCCCGAGCCACAGCCCAGACGTAGATCCAACTCAAGTGCCCCCAAAGATCGTGACTTTGAAAGCGGTGTGTAGTGCATAGACACTTCCCAAACGGGTCTTCCGCCAAAGTTTGTCGTCTCCGGCTGTGGAGAGGCGGTGGGTTGAAAAAAACCAAATCCGGGGAAACGTGCACACCCGCTGAATCACTTTTTCATGTGGCCGAGGCCCGTTGGAGAGTCCGAGACCGTCGGAGTGTGCCTTGCCGACGGATGGTCGGTTTGCTTTTTTACGTACCGTTGAGCAGGGCTTGCGGCATGCAATTTTCTGCACACTTGTCTTAGATCTCTAAGGTGATTTCGCGTGTCTGGGGCTTGGGGTGGCTGACGTGGTTGGGGTGGTTAACGTACGGAGTAGAGGTGGTTGATGGACTGGAATGATCAGTTACTTCTAGCTACATATGTATGGAGTTGAGAATAGATCAGTCATGGTGAAGGAGCAAGAAGTCAGGGGCTTTTCCGTCTTCACCAAAAGTGCCCATTTCCCAACTGTAGGATTTTGACACTTGTCTGTTGGAGAATAGTTCTCTCGTGAAGTTATGAACTGGTGTAGACACTGGGTGATACAAATGGTGATGAAGACATCGTGTCTTGATATAGGTGAAGACGTTTGTTACAAATGGCGGAATGGTGAAGACATCGTGTTGCGACTGGTGAAGTCATCATGTGCTGCTAAGGAAGTCTACTTCTCAAGGACTACTAGTGTTCAAGATCAATCATAATCATAATATTAAATGCAATAAGTTAACTGTCTCTGTGGACTGTCGTTTTGGCTGTTAGCTGTCGGTCGGGAGCTTACCAGACGTGGTGGCCACCGCAGACAAGAATGTCGGAGCCGGTGGTGTACGACGAGGCGGAAGATGCAAGGTAGGCGCAGACTCCTCGGAGCTCGGAAACGCCTCCAAGTCGGCCCATGGGGTTCTGGAAGGCCCACTGGTTGCCGAGACCGGGCTCGGCGTCGAGGCAGACGTCGGTCATGGCGGTCTGGATGTGTCCGGGAGAGATGGAGTTGACTCGGATCTCGAACTGGCCGAGCTCGGCAGCCATGGACTTGACGAGGTGAGCGGCAGCGGCCTTGGAGGCGTTGTAGGCGCACCAGGGCATGTCTCGGTTGACAATGGAGCCGGACATGGAGGCAGTGACAATGATGGAGCCGGAGGTCTTGGTGGCAATCATCTGTCGAGAGGCGGCCTGGGCGGTGATGAAGACACCGGTCACGTTAACGTCCATGACCTTTCGGAACCAGTCGGCGGGGTACTCGTTGCAAGAAGCTCGGGGTCCAAGGACACCGGCGTTGGCAATGACAACGTCAATCTTGCCGTGGGTCTCGGCAATGTTCTGGAAGATGGAGTTCATGGTGGCCTCGTCGGTGACATCGGCTCGCTTGAAGACGAGAGAAGCGTTGCCAGGCATTCGCTTGACGTAGGACTGGCAAGCCAGGAACTCCTCAGAGGGAGACTCGGGCATATCGAGACAGTAGACGGTAGCACCGAGCTCAGCGAGGCAGACAGAGTACTCAAGACCAATGCCGGAGTTTCCACCGGTGACAATGGCAACACCGTCGGGCAGAGAGAACTCCTTGAAGATCTCGGGCTTGACCTCGAACTCGGGGTTCTTCTGGGCCTCCAGAGCAGCGTTGAGTCCAACGAGCTTCTTGGGGGCAGGAACTCGAGCCTGAGGGTAGAAGGTGTAGGGTGCCGAGATGGGCAGAGCAGAAGTAGCGGCTGAAGAAACCATTTGTGTAATGTGTGTGTGTGTGTGGGAGGTGTGAGAAAACTGGTGTTTGATATCGAACTACAGAGAGCTACCTTGGGCTCCTTTTATATCCAAGAGACCCCGACTTGCAACTTCCTCTAGACTTTCCAGAGTACGGCTTCTCAATCGAGATCCGGAGCTGTTTCTTCCCTAGGCTGGACACGAGGCCTGAAGACCGCCGCTTTGTCTGGGGTCGCGGAAGTCCTAATTAGGAAACGGAAGTAGTCTTCCATTAAGGTTTCCGAAACCTGGGGTGCCTACAAAGTCTATTTTGCGGTGGCACGATACCTGGCTTCTTTGTCCCGCACGAACATTAAACTTTCTCAACCCCATCATGACCAGCCTTATTCCCCGGAAAAACAGAGTGTGAGAAAAAAAGCAAAGGCGACCCACAAACACAAACACAAACGCAGCCCTCCTTTTTTTTGGCGGCCGAACCCTAGACGGGTGTAGCCGTTTGCGCACCCGCGGAATCTTCTTGTAGTTGCATACATTCTTGTAGGAGGCTTTGATGCCGTGTGTCAGGAAGTGGAGGTCGGAAGGTGGGTCATCAGGATCCGGTGCTCCAATCTCTCTGCACCAGTCTCTCTCGATCCCTCTCTCACCCCCTCTCTCTCTCTCTCAACTCAAGTCTCTCTCGATCTCCTCTACCCACTCCGATTACGCATCTCTAGTGCATGTCTTGATGGGTTACATTATAGGCGCTAGCAAAAGTGTGAGGCTGGAGAGAGGAAGAAGGAGAGAGAGAGGACACACAAAGAGTCGAGATGGCTCTAGTTTCAGAGTGACCCTTATCTGGGGGCTATGTAACAGGTGCACTGTGCATATTACTTCAATGTCTCACGTTGATGCTACGCAGAAAGGGTTCTTCAAGATATGAAGATGTTTGCTTGCTCGTGGTATACGTAGCTTCTCTCTCTCTCCATGCTACGTTGCTGTGTTCTTTGCCATTCCATAAACTCGATTCTTTGCTCTCTTCTTCTCGTGACTATTGACTAATTACTGCTTTGGCCACAAGTATCGTGGCAATGTCGATCCGTCACAGGAAGAAGAGGCTTTGCATGAGAGCTGCCACGTGACCCTTCGGCCGAAATATTCACGTGACCGAGCTCCGGGAAATGGCCCCTACTTCTCTTCCGCGCTTCTGGAATTTTCCACAACCAGCAGCCGCCATGAGGGGACTGATGAGGAGGGGTCAGACAGGGCCCCCACAAACGAAACCTAGAGAGTGCCGTTGAGACGCACACGCGATGGTCTAGAGAGGGGTGGGGGGAAGGGAAGGAGAGCTGGAAGTGAGACCTGTGAGAGGAGGGCGTGGTTGAATTGTGGCGATGTTGAACCTGTATTACTTATGATGTTCTGTGTATTCAAACAGGGTGAGAACTTGATTTGCATGTACAAGTAGCTAATTACCTGAACATACCCCCAAATGACACTGTACAAAAACCGGCTTGGCTCATCTCACATTTCTGACAAAAACCTGATCCAACACAAGGCGCGGGTGCTCAAATTGGAAGCCGGGCTCAGTTATACTTGTAGCCAAGTCTTTAGTGTGGTGTTTGGTCTCTTGTGTGCGCTAAGTGATAATGGGATAGGAGGGGTCAAAGAAGTGAAGAGGGGAAACTGATGAAATTGATTCTTGGCAGTCACATATGACATCTGGGGTAATCAAAAGTGCTTCAAAATACTTCCTAGCATTTTATTAAATTTGTCGCAATTTCATGAATTAATATTCCCGAATTCTTCACAAAATCAGCAATAATATCCACATGCAGTCTGCTGCACAAAACACATCGCAGGCACATGTAAGAGACAGCACTCGACCATAACATGATGGATCATCACACACGCTCTTTTTTTCATTTCATCTCGGATCATAGCCGCCAACTAACCTCCCTTTGCTTATTCACCACACTTTGCTTGTTCAACTCATCTCAGACACAAAAGCAAACAGGTCTTAGTCATAATCGATTCAAACGTTTCCTAGCGCCAACTTATACTGACATCACGCTGTGCGGTATTTGGCAGGTACGAGCACCTTACGAGTACTCTATCTAATCCCTCTGTCGATAGATAGATCGACAGGTGAGGGATGGTCTGATATTGATACAAGGCACGTGTGAATGGGGCGTTTTGTCTCAGAAAAAGACGCTGTGAAACGGTGCAGTAAGACAGGAGGAATCCACCCAGCGCCGGAATATCGGATTGGTGATCATGGGCTGATTTACGGGTTTACGAAACTTGATCTGAGGGGATAGAAGAGGGTGCGAGAGGATAGAAGACGGCACGAGACTCCATCAAAAGAAGTGTGCGCGTGTTTTGACTGAGAGAGCAGGATGCGGGACTTGACGTTCGGAAAAGATGCCCAACAAGAATGTACATGTCAACTCAGGCTAGCCAGCGGGACCACCTGGCGAGCTGCTGTCTGAGGACAAGTCAGAAACCGTTCGATACCGCTCAATGGCGCTATAGGGTGACTACACTAACGGCCGTACGAGCCCAACTACCTTGACCCCAAGTCAAGTTCTGAGTGAGATGTGAAGACCTCTTGTATTTTGATGACAGATTCGATTGTTAGAAGGTGACCCTTGTAGTCAGCTTCAGTCTTAGCGTGGTACTGGTACCAGTACGGTAGACACCCAGGAATATGCGCTTGTTGTCACTTCAGCGCAGACGACCCAGGACCAAAATCTGTTCCCACCGAAAAACCCACACACAGATCATCCAAGATCTCAACATCGACTCAGCGGCGCTACTCTCCACGGATTTCAGATCTAACGCATCAGCATGCCCACCTAACCGTACTTTCCGCTAGCGGGAATCTCGATATTATCGTACAGTACCATCTTCAGGTACACAAGGACTTCTCTTCACCCAAACCTCAGACAGCGGCTACGTAGTGGTCTCGAAGGGTCGACTGAGACAAGTGCTTTGGATCAGGTCGACACTTGATCGGGTCGTTTTTAGACTGTACGACATTGGGCAAGGTTGTGATTATTACGGGTGTGTCGGCGTCGTAATAACAGCCACGTTTGATGAGCAGTATTTTTCGTCCCTGTGCAAACCAATTTGTGGAAGCAATTTCTTACCGACTTCCCAAGTATCTTCCACAAATTGTACCGTAAGTGCGACCATTCATCTTGGAGTAGACAAGCACGGAAGTTGCGAATTACTGTACAATGCCTGGTAACAAACACTCAAACGTCGCACAGCCACAGAACAGCCACCTAGCTCTTCACCAAAGTAGCCATTGGCGCTACACAGTCCGCTTCTAGCTAACGAGACGTGTTCATCCGCACCAAGAGCCTCCAGATCGTTTGGACAACAACGGACTGCGAACAGGTAGCCTATCCCAGAGCGGTTATACGCGGGTTGGGATCTAATGCATAATATCTGAATGACACCTGTTTTGACAACAGACCGACGATATGAAGGCTTTGTCTGTAGGGCCGTATTCATGATGGTGCGGAAGGAGCGGATCGAGCTGCTGCTGGCCTTGATGAGTTCAGTGCTACAGCTATTCAACAAAGCTACAGCTCCAGAGCACAGTCCTGATCTGCATTGAGCACAAATTCAGAAATTCGCAGCTACTACCCCCATTCTGACTAAGCAACAATCTGGCCCTCCTCTTATGCAGGGTTGTACGATTCTAAACGGCAATCTGGCCCACAAATGCGCGAGTGAACTGTACATCGTCCTGTGCTGGGTGGAGGACGTTGGATAGACTTGGTCCGAGTCAAGTATCCAGACGTTGAACAATAGAGCCTTAACTGTAACGCTTTTGATGCCGTGGAAAAAAGGACATTTTCCGTGGACCAGTTTGAGGAGATTAGATGGGCAGGAACTGATTATATACTGGATGAAGCGGCTAATCTGGGATGGAGGTCACGTGACACTGGCCAGAATATGAGATCTCAGCCGCCCAACCGATTTATTGTCCGTGGAGGGCTTTTGATAAAAATCAACGATAATCACTGCATCTAAGTTTCTTTTGGTCCTTTCTTATGGCTCCGAGTAGCGTCCGGATTCGACCAGTAGCGTGAACACGTGAGGGCGGTTGCTGTGGATGTTTGTGGAGCGGATTCGGATAAGTGGTGTTTTTCCAGCGGAGATTAATCATTTTTTTGCGCAATTTATCTCTCAAATCGTCCCCCTGAAACGCTCTTCACCTATCTCGAAGCTCGTCTAAATTCCACGGAAAAGCGTGGCATTTTTTTTAGGCTAATTTTCCGAGGAGATGGCCAGGAGACTGGACGGTAATAGTGTCCTAAGAACGAGGAACGCGGGCTAGTGAGATGAAACCAGTTCTAACTGGTCGCAGCCGTGCGCCTGCGACTACTTGTTTGATACTACCGGTAGCTCATCTAACACGGAACTGCTGACAGTGTAAGACCTGCTTGCATCAACGCACATTATCGAGTCAGTCAAGAGAGAGTCACGCAGGGAGGAGTCAAAGAGAGGGAGATATATGCATCTACATCAGCCCACAAAGCCTCAGTATCAAGGAACCCGCAGCTCAAGAGCAGTCAGTGCCTGTAGCAACGTCCTCCACCCCACAATCTCAAGCGCTAGTGCAAGTCACGTTGGCAGTAGGACCCTTGTCTGCTCCATCTATCCCCGTGGACACTTTCCTCATTAGACTGGGCGTGCATGCATATCTGTCGCCAGCGCTGAACCTAGATCTTGTTTGGGCTGCGATTGTATTTATGTTTGAGCAGAGCTGGAAAAGACGATCGATATAAAGAGGGAGAGGCAAGAAGGCTATATCTTCCTCACACACACACATCTACGACCGCACAATGCCAATCGACGTGCAAAAGACGCTGGACCAGCTCGAGCTGTCGGAGAGAATCGCTCTTACCGCTGGAGTCGATATGTGGCACACTGTTCCCATTGACAGGCTGAATGTGCCCTCGGTTCGAACGTCAGATGGACCCAACGGAATCCGAGGCACCCACTTCTTCAACTCAGAGCCCGCAGCCTGTCTTCCGGCCTCTCTGGGTCTCGGAGCAACCTGGGATCAGGAACTGCTGTACCAGGTGGGCGAGCTTCTGGCGGAGGAGTCACGTGCCAAGTCCGTTCATGTCGTGCTTGCACCCACTATCAACATCCAGCGGTCTCCTCTCGGCGGCCGGTCGTTCGAGTCCTTCTCCGAAGACCCGCTTCTGTCGGGAAAGCTGGCTACTCAGTACGTCAAGGGTCTTCAGGACAACAAGGTGGCTGCCTGTATCAAACACTTTGTGACCAACGACCAGGAGAACGGCCGTATGGGCTCCAACTCGGTGGTCACGGACCGTGCGCTCAGAGAAATCTATCTCAAGCCGTTTGAAATCGCCGTTCGAGAAGCCAACCCCAAGGCCTTCATGACGGCCTACAACAAACTCAACGGTACTCATGTCAGTGAACACGATATTTTGAGCTCGGTGCTGCGAGGCGAGTGGAAATGGCGCGGACTGGTTATGAGCGACTGGTTTGGTACGTACTCGACTGCTGATGCCGTTAATGCCGGTCTGGATCTCGAAATGCCAGGTCCGCCTCGATGGAGAGGCCAGCAGCTCACCCACGCCGTTCTTAGCAACAAGGTGACGACCGAGACGCTGGATGAGCGGGTCACCAACGTTCTGGAGCTCGTCAAGTACGCCCAGGAGTCTGGAATCCCGTTCAACGGGCCCGAATCAACCAATAACACTCCCAAGACCAGAGCTCTGCTGCGAAAGCTCGTGGCAGACTCGACGGTGTTGCTGCGAAACGATGCCGGAGTGCTTCCTCTGGATAAGACCAAGAAGGTCGCCATGATTGGCCCCAATGCCAAAACCACCTCGTTCTGTGGAGGAGGCTCTGCTTCTCTGCGTCCTTACTACACCGTCTCTCCGTTTGAGGGAGTCACGTCTAAGACCGGTAGCGAGCCCGACTACGCTATTGGAGCGTACGCTCACAAAGAGCTGCCGGACTTTGCCGTCTACCTCAAGTCCGAGTCTGGAGAAGAGGGAATCTGGGACGTTCGGTTCTACGACGACAAGAGAGGCACGGAGGGCCGAAAGTGCTTTGACGAGCTCACCATTGAACAAACCCAGCTGTTTTTGTTTGATTACAACCACAAGGAGATGCCCAAGAACAAGGTCTTTTATGTCGACGCCACAGCCACTCTCAGAGTGCCCAAGGACGGAGTGTACGACTTCGGCATGTCTTTGTTGGGCACAGCCAAGCTCTTTGTCAACGACAAGTGCGTGCTGGACTGCACCAAGGACCAGGAGAACGGCTCGTCGTTTTTCGGCGAAGGCACCAAGGAGAAGATTGGCTCCACCGAGCTCAAGGCCAACACGGATTACGCCATTCGTCTGGAGTTTGGATCCGAGGCCACATCTCCTCGAGAGCGAGGAGGACTGGTTTCCAACGGAGGAGGCGCTGTTCAGGCCGGAATGGCTCGACAGGCTGCTCCTGAAGATACCATTGCCGAGGCTGTGGAGCTGGCCAAGACTGCCGAACAGTTGATTCTCTTTTCGGGACTCAACATGGCGTGGGAGTCCGAGGGATACGACCGGCCCGACATGTCGCTTCCTCCCCACAATGACGCTTTGATTGAGGCGGTGCTGGACGCCAACCCCAATACCGTTGTTGTCATTCAGAGCGGAGCTCCCGTGGAGATGCCTTGGGCTTCCAAGGCCAAGACGATTGTGCACGCCACGTTTGGAGGCAACGAGACCGGTAACGGAATCGCAGACGTGCTGTTCGGCGACGTGAACCCCAGTGCGAAGCTGCCCATCTCCTACCCTCTCAAGGTTCAGCATACTCCCTCATACTACAACTTTGGCCACCCGAAGCGAACTCTGTACGGAGAGGACGTGTTTGTGGGCTACCGACACTACGAGAAGATTGATCGGGACGTGCTGTTCCCCTTTGGCCACGGTCTTTCTTACACTTCGTTCGAGCTGTCGAACCTGAACGTTGTCAAGAAGGACGAGACCGTCACCGTCACCGTGGACGTCAAGAACACGGGCTCCAAGACCGGAGCCGAAACGGTCCAGGTTTACGTTTCTCAGCGCAAGCCGTCCATTGTGCGACCTGTCAAGGAGCTGCGGGGCTTCTCCAAGGTCGAGCTCGACGCCGGCAAGTCCAAGACTGTGTCTGTGGAGCTGAACGTCGACCAGGCCACGTCGTTCTGGAACGAGTACATCAGCAAGTGGACCAGCGAGGCCGACAAGTACCGGGTGCTGGTGGGCTCCAGCAGTGCCGGCAAGCATCTGGAGGGCGAGTTTGAGGTCGACAAGACCAAGAACTGGGTGGGTCTGTAGGAAGTAGCCCTTTATAATGCTAACGAAATCATGTCTAATTGTTGTCGTTTTGTAGTCTTCAAGTAAGTCAGCAGGTCCACTGTGCTGTGGACCTGATCCTCCGTAAATGCTCTAGACGGTTCCCACTACACTAAGAGCAGGTAGTGTCGGCCATAGAGATATCACATCAACGAAAACATCAACGAAAACTATTCTTCACACACCGATATTACCCACCTCCAGCGCAGCTTAATCTCTATCTTTATCTTGTTTATACTGTAGTCTGGGGAGCTTGTGCTTGTCATCGCCATGTGACAAGGCGACGTTGAATGACACAACACCACACACTACCAGCTCGTTTCTTACAAAAGCACACCATTCAAGTCAGACATCTACATTAATTCGAACCATGACTTCAACTCATGGCGAGAACAATGACTCAGCACCAATCATGTCCGCCTATCAGTCCCCCATACTCAATCATATCACGAATCTTTAAATGTTATTACAAAGGTTAGAGGGAGCCAGATACATCCTTTTCCCCGACTTCAACGAAGGTGGACACCGCCTGCAGTATATATATATCGCGTGCTAGCTGTAGACACGGTCATTAAAACTTTCAGTGACTGTTGAACTTGCCGGACAGGAAGCTCTTGAGGTGACCCACGGGCTGCCAGTCACCTCCGTCGGACCACTCAAACACGCCCTCCGTCAGCGACGACGTCAGGGTGAACCGGGCCTCCACGCCAGTAGCGGCAGGGTGCGCCACTCCGTCCGTCTTGAACTGGCACAGCAGCCGCTGCTCGGCGTCCTTTCGAATGATGAACGGCTGGGTGTCGCCCAGACGCCAGGTGATTCGGCGTCGTTCGGGCGAGAAGGAGCCCACGGGCTTGCTCTGGGCGCCCAGGGCATTGGCTCCGTCCACAGAGGCCGAAAAGACGCCTCCCGTGAGCGTGGCTGCCTCACCGGGGAAGCTGGGCGACAGCTTGATGGAGAGCATGAGCCGGGCCTGGGAAGCTTCGAAGCGCCAGATGGGCGTGATGATCACAGGCAGCGACGAAACCGCCGCATCGGGCGTCAGCGAGTACTTGAAGCCCAACGAGGTGCGGCCCTTGACAGCGTGAGCGTTCACGTTGTACACAGAGTTCTCGGAAGGAGAAGAAGGTGGGTTGATGACGGCCGAGGGGTTGGCGCCGAACTTGGCGAACGGCGACACGTCCAGCAGCCGCACCTGCAGGTAGTCCGTGGTGTGGGCCGACGAGGGGGGCACGTAGGCAATGGCCACCTCGCCGTTGACAGACACGTCCGCCTGCGTCTCGGTGATGTTGGCGTTGATCTGCTCGACGATGCTGGCACGCAGAGGGTACGACTCCAGCGCCTCGGAGGTGAGCAGCTCGGGGTGCTTGATCACGTTGGGCGTGGACTGCAGCGACCGGATCGAGCCAGCGTCGCCACCGGTGCTGTTGGGGCCCAGAGGCTGCTGCTGCTGCGCAAAAGGAGCGTTGGGGGGAGGCATAGATCCGTAGCCCGCGGGGCTCTGCAGACCGCTAGACTGGTGCGACAGAGGAGCAGGAGACTGGCCAATGGGCGACTGGAAGTCCTCGGAGTTGCCGGTGAAGGTCGATCCGAGAGCTCCACCAGCGAGACCGCCGGCAAGACCGCCAGCAAGAGCTCCGCCGTGGCCGTGGCCGTTGCCATTGAGGTTGTTGGTGTCGATGGGAGGCAAGCCGGGAGCCTGGGACTCAATGTCGGCGGGCTGGACGTCGGTGAAGAGCTTGGACTGGATGTCTCGTCGACCTCGGCCACCTCGCGACGTGTTTCGCAGCGTGGACGCCACCGAGTTGAGCGCCTCGTTGGCATCGCCTTCCTCGGCAATCACGTCCTGCCGAATGTCAACCTTGGGGGGTCCATGGGGCTCGGGATCGGACAGACGTCGAGAAGGAGGAGGAAGGGGCTTGTCGGCGCTGTCAAAGGGCGCTTCCTGACCTGGCTGCAAGAAAGGCTGCTGAGGCTGGTTCTGGTTCTGGAACTGGTTCTGGCCCTGGAACTGCTGCTGGGGAGTGTGGAACTGCTGCTGGGGCGAGTACTGAGACTGCTGGGGCGTCTGGAACTGGCCCTGCTGCGGAGACTGGGTGTGGGAGAAGGGCGACGAGCCGGGCGACACGGGAGGACTGTTCTGCTGCGTAGGCTGGCTCTGGAAGGGGCTGTCGTTGGACTGCTGGAACTGGTTCTGAGAACTGGGCTGCTGGAACTGGTTCTGCTGGAACTGGTTTTGCTGACCCTGACCCTGGAACTGAGGAGGTTGCTGGCCCTGAGGAGTGCCCGCGGCGGGAAACTGCAGCTGAGAAGACAGAGCAGAAGTGTCCAGCTGGGCGTTCTGGGTTCGCATATCGGGAGACCGCGAGGCCGGGGGAAGAGGAGGCTGCTGCTTGTTGGTGCGTTCAGCCTGCTCTCGAGCCCGCTCGGCCCGTCGCTCGGCCGCCTGCCGCTCCTCTTCCCGGTCCTCCTGGATCTGGCGCTCAATGGCCTTTTGTTCCTCAATCTCGGCCAGTCGACGGGCCTCTCGGTCGGCCTCTCGAGCTCGCTGGCTCTGACCGGGCTGGTCCCGGATGGTGCCCAGAGTGGACACGTGTTTCTTGTCGTCCTTCTTCTTTCGGCCGAAGATAGAGCCGACCTTGGACCGCAGCTTGTCTCCCCGCTTCTGAGGAGTGGTGGGCAGCACGTCGTGGGTCGAGTTGCGGGCGGAGTTGGTCGAGTAAATGGACTCCGAGTCCCGTGTCGAGTTGCGTCGGAACGCGTTGCGCGGGTTGTTGGTCGTGGACGTGGTGGAGGGGGCGTACGAACGAGACGTCGAGGTGTCGGCAGCTCCGTAGGTCGATTGACGGTTGTCAGCAGCAGAGCCGGCGGCAGAGCCGGCTCCAAAGCCAGCAGCAGCTCCAGCAGCAGCAGGAGCGTTGAATCCAGTGCTGCCAGCATTGCCAGCATTACCGACATTGCCAACGGCTCCCTTCTTGACGGCCTCAACGACAAAGACATTAATATCGTCCTCAGGCTCGAGAGAAAGAACGTCGTTGAGCAACCGCTCGGCCACGGGAGTGAACTGCTGCGACTTGTCGGTGGCCAGAGTCAGGTACTGGGTCAGGGCGTCCTTGACAAACACCACTCGGCCGGTATCGGCGCTCTCAAACTGCTTGAAAACGTAGGGCGCCTGTTTCTGCCACTCGGACTGCGAGCGGGACACCTCCTTGAGACCCTGGCTCAGCACCTTGACGTCGGCCCAGTTGCCCTGCTGCGACGAGGGGAAGTTTTTCAGCGGCTTTTCGACCTCGGACTTGACCCGTCGAACATACGTCTCGGCAGCGCCAATGGACTCGTTGATGTCTCGAACGGCAATCTTTCGCCACAGGCCGTCGAGCGAGCTGACCTGCGAGTTGACGCCAGCATCGCCGTCGTCGAGAGCGCCAATCTTGGCTGCATGACGCTGGGCCACCCGCTGAAGGTCCTCGATGTAGCGCTTTTCAATGTTGGTTCTGTCGTGGACAAAGGCCGCCAGATCGCTGAGAGTGGCCTCGCCCTCGTGGATGCGGGACTGTAGCAACTGCACGGCCTGGTCCGGACTGCTCTGGTCGAGAGCGGTGGAGTATCGCGACATGGCTGGAGACGCGGACAGTGTGGTTGTGGTGGTGATGTATTCAAGGGAGAGAGTTTGGAGTTTCCACCGGGCACAGCTAATTAGTGCGGTATATTAGCATGCGGGAATAATGTGGGGTGAGGGGGAGCGGGCGCGGATTGCTGAGTAATCGGCTACTGGGGCGAGGTCGTGGGGCGCCGACTATAAATACTGGTCTTCCTGCTCTCGATTGACCCTCCGTCGGCCACAATTGAGCACTCCTCGGCCCTCCTATTAGCTATCTCCGATGGCCCACTGGTTACACTTTTTGCACATAAATTACTCCGCCACTTAAGGTTGCGGTGAGAGATGGGCTGTGGAGGTGGCAGAGACAGCCGTGAAGACACAAACAGATGACTGGGCTGGCGTCGGTCACGTGATACAGCCCCGCTATAATTTGGTCAAGTTATGACTCTGACCGTTACCTCTCACTCGCCCCACGCACTTGTCTCTCATTGTCTCTCATGCGGCCCAGTCCCAACGGATAAAAGATGGAAGTCTGAGTCTAAGGCAGGGAGCCAGGTCTCGAAGATACTACCCTATGGGGCGTCATTTAGGTGGTCATTATGGGTCATTTTGCGGTCAATCAGTTGTCTGAGTGCTTTCGAGTGTTTCAGGTCACTGACTAAGCCCCATCCTTCTCTATCTGACCCCCACACACTGTACAGACCGTTGGCATATCTCGCGTATACAGTGTGCAGTGCACGATTCAATCTAGTATGTATGCATGATGCAGAGAGTGGAAACATCCAAACAGATGGTGGCTAGACGAGCAGTATCTGTCAGCATCAGAAGTGTACCGATATAGGTGTTTGAAACGGCTGGTTCATCCCCTCTTGACTCCCTTGCTACTGAGAAAGTCGAACCACCCAAATCTTCCGTTTTGGATCGATTGCTCACCATCTAACTTTGCTCTTTATATCACGTCGTATTTCGCGACCCTCTGCCCGAAGAGCACAGCCCGGAGCGTGCATAAGCTAGAAACAAGCCACCCATCAGCGCCGCAAGTAGTAGAAAACAACACTGCTGGTTTCATCAATATAGTCACCAGTTCAAGAGCAATCAAGGCAGCATCCACTAAATCCACCTCGCTACCAACTAAGTCCAATCCCGGATCTAAAACCTCAAAAACACACTCAAGGGCCCTTAGACTCATGCAGGTGGCCAGACTCACGCAACCAAAGCCACCAATATGGCAAGTGCTTCGATTATGTACAATACCTGAGATCTGCCATAAATATATGGAGAGCAGGAATCCACCGATAACACAGTCTACAAACACAGCTCATCTTGGACTAATCATTAAATATGCAATAAATATATTCCCACTATCCTCCAATCCCTCTTCTATCATTTTCCTTCCAATTGATCACAGCTCCATCCGCCAGTTATCCTCATCAGGAGAAATGTGACACATGTCGTCGTCCGAGTTGCCCGGAGGAGGCCCGAAATCGCCCTCGTAAACCACAGCTCCAGCCTTGCGATGATGCTCAACCCACGCAGCCTCGCTGGTGGCAAGAATGTCGTCGGCAGTAGGACGGCCCCGAGGATCCGGAGTCAGCATCCACGACACCAACGAGTCCAGAATGCCGAGATCCTGCGTGAGAAACGTAGGAGCCCAGTCGGGAGCCGCAGAGCATCGTCGAATCACCGGAGGATGCATGTTCGTCGAGCTGGAGGTGTTGCCGGTGCTAGCTCCGCCGTTTCCAGCAGTGCCGGACCGCGACGACCCCGTGCTCACGCCGCTGGAAGACGTGGTGTTGGCCGTGGTGCAGCTTCGCAGAGAAGACGAGTGGATGCCATGGTGGTCAAAGGGAGGCATGCACGAGGGACTCAGCACACCTCCATCCTCCTCGTACGACTTGCCTCCACACTCAATGGCCTCCCGCTCCTGGCCCTGAGACGAAGTAGGCTCTCCAAACTGATGGTCAAAGCCCGCCAGATCGCCAGAGGACAACCGGCCAGCATCGGTCAGATCACCGGACCGCAGCTTCTGCCAGTGGATGCCATTGTCGGGCAGAACCACGTTGGCAGCAATCTCCAGGATGATCAAGCCAAACGAAAAGATGTCTGCGGGCTTGTCGTACTCCTGCCGGCTCAGCACCTCGGGAGCAATGTACTCCCGGTCTCCTTCCCGCTCGATTCCTCGAGCCGCGGGCCACGTGGTGGCCATTCCAAAGTCGCCAATCTTGAGCGTGCCCTCGAATGTGATGAACACGTTGGCCGGCTTGATGTCCAGATGCATGAAACCCTCGTTGTGAATGTACCGAATGCCCAGAGCGAGCTCCACGAGAATCTTCCACACCCGCCAGTCGTCCAGGCGCGCAATTCGGCCGTTTTCGGCCAGAAACACGTCCAGACTGCCGTTCTCGCAGTACTCGGTCATGATGAACAGAAACCCGTGGTACTCCCACGAATCCACCAGCTGGACAATGAAGTCTCGGCCGTCTTCGTCGCGTTTGGACTCGGTCAGCTTCCGTAGAACCTCCACCTCCTCCATTCGTTGAGCCCGAGCCTTGGGGCCGGCAAACGGATACTTCATCTTCTTCACGGCGTACCGGTTGGGCGGCGTGAGAATGACCGAAGATCCTGTGGGCTTCTTGACGCGCTCCGTGACTGTGTAGACCGACGAAAACTCGCCGGATCCAATCAGAGAGACGCTGTCAAACTTCTGACTCAGCCACGACTCGCCCGCAATCATATTCTCGGCAGACTGGTCCTGCGAAGACCGTTTGGCGGGAGTTCGGGGGTCTGCAAAGGTAGGATCACTGGAGAAAGACGGCGAGTTGAATGGGTTGTCGCCGTTGCCAAGAGGAGTCTCTGGCTCCATGATAGACGAGGCCTGGCGAGTGATGGTTCCCGGGGTAATGGTGATTTGGGAACCATCTGACCGCTGGTGGCTTGCCTTGGCCAGAGAAGACAAGGACGTCAGTGAACCAATGTACGATGTCCGTCTGTAAGGCCCCAGGTTCGTGCTGCTGTTGTTGTGACTGCTGTTGCTGTTGCTGCCGTTGCTGCCGGGGTACCCGCTGTCGTCGTGCTGGTTAGTAGTGGTGAGCGTGCGCGGCACCGACGGGAACGACTCGCTCTCCTCCAGCGGCTTGGTGGGCGTGGAGGGAACGTCGTCCATGAACGACGAGACCGCCGAGCGCAGGTCGAATGCAAAGCGCGACGCCGAGTCCCGCAGCCCGCTGGGTGGGCCCGAGGGGACGCTCTGGTGGCCCGTGGTGTTGATGGTGAGCGGGACGCGGTGGGCCCGTCCAGAAGACGCCGACCGGTGGTTGCTGCTTCCCAGCATGCTCACTCCTTCGTGCGACACGCTGCTGGTGAAGGGCCGGGGCGTGTTTCCGTCGCCTCGGAGCCCGTGCACGTCCTGCAGGCTCGAGCTGCCGCTGGGCTTCTTGCAGGGCGTGTCTGGGGGCACCAGCGAGTGGCCCGACGACGAGTTGGGCAGGTTGCGCGTGCGTTTCGACAGCAGGCCCGTGCTCATGAACGCCGTCTGCAGCGGCTTGACGAACCGGAACGAGTCCGGCGTGCCGTACTGCTCCGCGTCCGCCACCTTGGTTTTCACCAGCGGATGCAAATGCGGTTGGGGGTGGTGCGGGTGCGGGTGGTGGGCGTGATGTGTGGGTGTGGGTGGCGACGACTCGACCGACGACGACATGAGGTGGATCGTGGGCGCGTTGTCGCACAGCCGCCGTTCTTCTTCTTCTCCTCCTCCTCCAGGGGGCACGTTTTCCTGCTGGATGGCGGCCTTTTTGAACGGGGGCGCCTTGACGGGCGAGTTGGGGTCCGAGTCCAGCAGAATGGTCGAGTGGCGCGCGCGGTGGCTGCGGCTGGGGCTGCTGTCCATGTTGATGTCTTCGAGCGACAGGTTGGACGCCTCCTCAAGGTTGTAGAGGCCCTTGGACCGGCGTAGCGGCTGCATGGTGGACGAGTAGACTGTGGGAGGCTCCGAGGCGCGCTGTTTGCTGGGGCTGGGGCACGGCGACAGGTCTGGCGGCAGGTCGTCGAGATTCGCCACCGTGTTGTTGCGGTGGATGGACAGGTTGATGAGGGCGTCGGACGCGGAGTCGTCGAGCGACAGCGACGGCGACAGCTGTGGCGTGTTGGGCTTGCTCTTTTTGAGCTTCACCTTAGACAGCGACGCTATGGAGGTGCGAGCCACCGAGTCCGGGCGGTGTTTGCGCCGGCGAGGAGACGGCGACGCCGAGGGGGTGGCCGAGCTCATGTACATGTGTGTGTGAGGGTGTGTGTGGGGGCGACGCGTCGATCGTGGGTGTGGCGTGCGGGATGAAAGTACAGTCGAAGTTTTGTCGTGATATCGCGGTATTTCTGGTCGTTACTGTGGTCTCGTCGTGGGTGTCTGGTGGTGGTCGCGTCTGGTTCCAGAAAATCGGTATGCGAATGTGGGTGTGAGGAATGTAGAAAGGAGCGTGTGCAATGCAAAACTTTTCCGGCGACGGTTTCGTGTCACAAAAGGGCCGTGGGACGCGAGGAGTCGAGCTGCCGGGCTGCGGGCGACGTGTCGAGTGGGTGGCAAACGAGAGTGGAGCGCTAGCGGAGATGCCTCTGGTGACGCGAACAATGGAGGAGTTGGGTTGGGGGAGATGGGACGGGATACCTGCCTGCTCCAGAGATGATGTGCGGAGCGGTGCGTCACTCCCAAAGTCTATGCACGACCCAGGGTAGCGGTCTAATGGGGGCAAACAAACAGGTGCATGCGTCCCACCACCCTCAGAGCGCGAAACCTAGAAGCCTATCCCCAAGAAGAGACATGGGAGAGCACGCACATCAAAACAGAGCGTGTGGGGGTAGAGAAGGCTCGGGTAGAGAGATACTGGTGGTAAGACAGTTTCAGCAGCCTAGGCCCTGGAGCAGCCAGGGGGATATTATGGGTTGCTGAGACGGCCAGAAAGACTTATGGCACCACTCGTGGCTGCTTCTCACCCCCTAACTCCGCTGCTGCTACACGGCCCACTATCGTCTCATTGTGTACTGGCGGGTTAGACTTGTCGAGACGCGTGTAGAGTTGGAAAGTACAGGTAAAAAAGGTAAGTTGTGAATGTGCGCGGAGTGGGAGGGTCACGGATGGGGAGATATCGGTTTATTGAGCGCTGTAGAATTCCAATATGAAAACGAAAACACCTGATAAACACACACGGCTCCTGCCTTCCAAAACATCCAAAAATCGGGCTACTTGTACCACCGCTTGCAGCATTATTGAGCGCCTTATTATCGTTCAGGGGTCTTGGCTCTGACCTTGTCCCATTGTACTTTTCCGCCAGACGCGTTCCAACGCTACGACTACAATACAATAGTATGCAAGCGTAGTCCGGCACGAGGGCTACGAGTACGGTGCTGTACGAGTACGGTGTCCGATTCCGAGAGAAAACGCGTGATTATTCGCCAACCTGATCCAACTTCTCGTGCTATACGTTTCTCAGACCCATCTCACTCTTGCATGTTTCACCACTGCTTGTTTCAGATGAAGACTCCAAACACGACGTGATCACCGAATGTATGTGTGATGACGATGTCAGAAGCCGAGCGCGAAGCAGCAACATATCAGACGAGTCGAATCGACGTGCCTTACGTGTCACGACCGACTCGTTAGGTATATAAGCAGCCCTGGACCGCGCTCTACTCGTACATTCCACTTCGAGGGCAACCATGTGATTATTTCGAATCCGTCTCACACAGCCCCTCTTGAATAAACCGAAATACAATAGATACCAGCTTTACGTCTCGGGCTTGTATCTCAGATAACGTAATTTCCCGTACAGTTTCGTTTCCACCTCACCCCCCTGACTCGCTTCTGTTATGATATGAGGTGCTCACAATCTAAGACAAGAGAGCGGATACCTGCCGCGAACCCTCTTGGACGAGAGAAAGGAAACGTGGGTACAGAGAATACGAAAGACAGAGTCAGGGAGCAAATTGTGCAGTTTCAGTACATATGATACGAGCAGTTTGCGTGTTCCCACCACAGTATCGAATGGTATCATACAGTATCGTTCGCACTCAAAGCTCTCACTGTGCATAGCTTGGGAAATACGACTTGACATATTAAGACAATTGAGACGGCCCCAATTTCGGCGCTAGCAAAAGCTGTCAAGCAGGTGATTACAGAGATGGGCATGTGTGTGTCACGTGACCAGGTTGACGGGTGGTTACTAACACGAGCACGAGTACGACACAAGGGCTGTCACACTCTGGACCTGAAGCCCTATTGTCGAAGAGTAGAAACAAACGACTTACGCCGATAAAGACCATAACGCAAGACGCTGGATTCGTTCGGCGCACAGTCGCGCATACGCACTAAAAATATTACCAGGGGACAATGAAGTCGCTCAGTGCAAGTGCGAGAAATTTCACCTGTACAGTATTTGCAGGTTTTCAAAGTCGTATGACTGAGCACGGGTACGTGTTTGTGTTTGCACAACGGTTGCGGAAGACATCCTCACTCTGTTCGCACTTGTTTCGAGGCTACAAGAATCCCCAGCAACGCTCCTCAATTTCATCTGGAGCTTGAAATACAAAAATACCATATTTCAGTAAGACAGCAATGATCGCGAAGTAGCAATACAAGAGGAGCACAGAGAGCAGTGGGGGCGCCAGAAAAGGGCGATATTTTGCACGGCCGAAACAAAGGGCCAGTCACAAGCACCCGCCGCACACAAATACTCCCGCCAGTAGCGCCCCAAACACGCTACCACTCGGGCCCTCAGTAACCCCCTTTACCCTCCGCCACCAACTCTATTTCTTGCTACTCAATCTGCACCCAACTCTGCACTTGCAGAATACACACATTTACTGCTGAGGTTCCGGCACCTAATCTGACATACACCACACATCCCGCCATCTGTCATGTCCGAACCCGACAAGAGGGCCGCCGCCAGCGCGGACTCGCCCAGCCCGTCAGATCACGTGACCGGCCACTCGGCCACGACTCCCGTCGCCTCCTCGCCCTCCCGTCCTCGCATACACACCACTCCCACCCCACAGTCTGAGGCTCTGTTGGGCCAGCAGCCGTTGTCGGCTTCACCCACCAAAACGGACAGCGAAGAGGTGGCTGACAAGTACAGGACGCTCAAGGGCCGCCCCGAGGGAGCAGGGCCGCCCCCGACACCAACTATAGCGCCTGCGGCCGTCATCACTCATCTGGTGCCGAAACACAAAAAAAGCAAAACCCGACTCAAGAGCACGCCCAAGTCGAGTCCTCGCACCACGCCGGTCAGAACCACGCCGTACCGGTCGTACTCCACCACAGATGAAGACCCCGAGAGCTCGGACGAAGATATGGGTCCCGGATCGCTGCTGGCAGCCCAACAACGCCTGCCGATCGGAGTGCCCGACAAGAACAGACACCACCCCAAGCTCAAAAGCCACGCCAGCGCCCCCGCAGTGCCCATGGCCAGAGACCCCAGCGGAAGTAGCGTCACTAATGGCTCCTCCGTAGAACAATCTGCCATCCCCACAATCACCCCTGGAGGCTACAACTCCACGCCCGGAGCGTCCACAGGCGAGTCTCTCACCAATGCATCTTCGTCTCTGCCTGTATCGTCGCTTCCAGGTATCGCATCCGCCTCGTCACCCTCGTTACCCACGGCTTTGCCGCCGTCATCGACCTCCAACTCAGGCACTTCTACCCCCGCAGTGCTTTCAGACCCCGTCATCAAGCCCAGAAAGGCCTCTGCCCCCGCCCCGGCATCAAACTCGCATATCACTGTGGAAACAGAAACCGTGCCTGCCGTGCCCACCGTCTCCGTGGCTCCTCCACCTCCAGTGCAGCCCCAGACCGACAGCAGCAGCAGTACCACCTACCAGGGAGGCTCTGTGAATTCGACAGTGGCGTTGTCAGGTGGACCTCAGCTCGGCTCAGGCTCCAACTCGCTGAGACTCAAAAAGTCGCAGGACGTCAAGTCGAGGAAAAAGAAGGCAAGATCGCAGCTGTCGCATGGCAACACCAAGGCCGAAATCTTTGCGGCCAAAGTCGCCTCTGCCGTCGACGAAGTCCACTCCTCAGACTCGGATGAAGACTTTGTCTACGAGTCCAACCCCATGGAAAAGCCCGCGGTGCATCCCCGAGCCCTGGGAGTCGCCCTGGGACCCCCTGCCCGTCTGGCTCGACCCTCAGTGTCGTCTCTATCTTCTGTCGTTCACGACGAAGAAGACAACCCGGCAGTCTCCGTCCCGGATCTCAACTACGACTCGTCCTGCTCCACCACTAGTGACCACCCCGAGTTCGTCAACATGTCGAACAACCCCCGGTTTCAGTCCCGTCACCCGTCCCTCTCTTCTGTGGGCAAACCCATGGGCCTGTCTGAACGAAGAGGCATGTCTCAGGACTACTCCGATATCGAGAAGGACGGCATTCCTCTGTTCCCTCATGATAATGGGCTCGACAACAAAGCCCAGGCGAACAGAACGTTCTCTGGACCCCCTCGAATGCCTCCCCGGCTCAACAATGCCCATTCGGGCTCTCATCTAGGAAACGACGCCCGAAAGCGAGCTCCGGTCAGCAATTACGGCAGTCTACGAAACGCCTCTTCTCTCGCACGTCTTGGAGGAGGCTCTCTGCGACGTCTCGGCTCGTATACCAAGGAGGATCCCCCCTTGGAGCCCACCAAGACCCGTGGAACAGGAGGCTCGCGAAGAGGCCCCCTTGGAGGCAGTTCCAGTGCTGGTTTCACCAACGATGAGGAGTACTACGACTTTGACGTGGATGCCGATCTCGACGACGAGGAATTTGACGACGCGTCTGAGAGCACTCCTCTTCGAAGAGGAGACAACAGTCGAAGAGTGCGAAAGAACGGGCAGTTTTCCCCCCACAACTTTCACAAGAGCTCCCACCATGCTCGGTGGCGAGGTGTTCGACGGGCCATTTGGATCATGTCTTCTCTGGTGGCTGTGCTGCTCCTTGGCTTTGTGTTTGGCTTTGTGCTGGCTACCAACCGTCCCCTCCAGAACGTCAGTGTGGTGGATATTACGGAGCTGCTCATCTCCGAACAGGAGCTGGTGTTTGACATTGTCGTCAAGGCCTTCAACCCCGGCATTTTGTCGGTGGTGGTGCCGTTCCTTGACATTGACGTGTTCGCCAAGCCCATTGTGTCCAAGGACGACAAGGACGACAAGGACAAGAACATTCTGTTGCTGGGCAACATTGACGAGTTTGATGTGCCTCTGCGGTTTGAGGGCGGCTTTTTTACCCGACACCCTCAGTCGGCTATGGGCGAGGTCCGTCTTAATGATCCCGGCGTGCCTCGTAATACTACCCTGGACTCAGGAGTGCCGCTGATGCTCCGGGTCCCCGACAAGGACAAGGACAAGGGCGAGAAGGAGCCTTTGACTCCGGAGGAGCGGTGGAAGAAGATCTGCTCCGAGCCGTTCGAGCTCATTGTTCGCGGCGTGCTCAAGTACGATCTGCCGCTCTTCCATAAGGGCCAGTCCACCACGGTTTCCAAGAGCGTCAAGGTGACGCCACATAAAAACTAGCTATTTAATATTTATTGAGTGTATTTACGTCTTGTGCAACAACATAGCGATTTTGTACAGCTTTTCTTTGTGGTTGCAAGTGCTTGACATGCGATCGTTGAACACTGTATGATTGTGCGTGATACGAGCGATACGATTCAATGGTTATTAAAGTGAGCATTATCGTACGAGTAAGACGTTCTCCTTGATTTCCTCTACAAAATCACAAGTTCCCATACAAACAAGTGATGTTCTTTGAAACGGTCCTCCAGCTCTCGTAAACCACCTCAAATGTGTCTGTAATCTTAATATGTATTTCTATGCTTACTCGGCAAGGGCCTTGGCGAGCTCGTGTCGGCCAGCCTTGGTGTAGAGCCACTCGTTCTTCTCAGAAGCCTGGGTCCAGACGTAGTAGAAGAAAGAGACGGGCAGGATGACAAAGAGAGCCTGGTTCTTGGTTCGTCGGAAGGTGTTGAAGATGGCAGCGTGCACGACACCGGCGAAGGGTCGAGCAGCGAAGGGGGAGATGGTGTATCCAGCGATACCTGAGTTAGTATGTTGAGAGAAGGAAATAGACGTATGAATGGTTGATGGTGGTGTCATTGGCAGTTTTGTGGTCGCTTGAGTACGGTTGCTGATGTATGATCGTGTTGTCTTGCGCGTAACGCCTTAGTCAACCCTCAATTCGACCAGAACTTGACCAATACAGATCCCAGAACAAATCGAAGCTGTCAAACACCTGCCTCAGCGTCGCTGACCACCTTGAATACGCCGTATCATACTGTCGTTGCGATGTTCTGTCCACAAAGGTCATCACCAGACCACCACACCATTGTTGTCGTAATGAGCCCATCGCGTGTCGATAAATAGCGCAAGGTCCCGCGTCATGTTTCCTTGTACTCACCCTTCTGAGGGGGGGAGCCCATGTGTCCCCACCATCCCATGTAGTGTCCGTTGCCTCCCATTTTGATAGATGTGTTTTGTTAGTGAAGGTGAGATGATTTTCGTGAGCTTTGGCTTTGAAAGATACCCGTGTGATTCCATTGGCTGTTGGGAGAGCCGGTAGGGTAACCCTGGGGGAGCACCGTGGTGCGCTGTGCTGGGAGCAAAGCTTATTGTGGGCGAATGGAGCCCAATATGCATGATTTCATGTCAGCAGCAAGATTTGGATGGGAGAGTCAGGAAATGAGGGTCAGCAATTAGATCAACTGTGGAAGTAACAAGAGGGTACAGAGATGTTTAATGTGACGCCTATGACTCATCATATCTTTGAATTGTCATGATTTTACATATTTCGAACAATATAAAACTTACCGAGCCATTCGCCTCGCATTCTAGCATCTCATCACTCTCGGCTGTGAACACCGTATTGGAGCTTTTAGGTGGTCTCTTCTGGGGCCAGTATGACAAGAAGATTATTAGTAAAGAAACGTACTGTTCGACTCGAAAATTTCCGCTGATTCTGTCAAAGTAGAATAACTTGCAGATATACCTGTATTTGGTCTTCCAGGCTCCACCGCCGGCTGTGCCCACATTAATATCTATCTACACAATCCCATCCAATACATCTATCCTTGATTCTCTATGGCTCTATGAATCCATGGGAGCCGATTCTCCACCGCACCAGGCATGATTAAAGTGATTGTAGCTATGGAGTGTACATGCTTGAGGTTGGTACAGTCTAGTTTAGACGCCGTAGACGTCCCGCAGTCGCTTCTGGATGACGGGGGGAAGCTCCTGGGTCACGTCCTTGTCAAAGTTGGGGTGCATGCCCTTAAGGCCGCCCAGCACCTGTCGGAACGTGTGCATCAGCGCCTCGCTGGGCTCCAGGTACCGCGCCACGGCGTTGACAAACATGAGCAGCGTCGAGTTGTCCAGCGCCTGGGGGTTGGACGAGATGATGGTGCACATGCCCACAAACGCGCTTTCCTTCTCACTGTTGTCCATGGCGTCATGCATGTTGAGACACCAGGCGATGATGAAATCGCCGATTCGCGACGCGAAAATGTCGGGCATGGTAATGCCGATTCGGCCAATGGCGGTCGAGGCGTTTTCCAGAACCCGCGGCGATGCATCTCGGGTTCGCAGAAGCGCAATGAGCCGCTCGGCGGCAGACGCCTGCAACAGAGGCCGCAGCTTGTCGCCAAACCGCAGCGCAATCTCGCCTAGCGACCAGCACGTGTTGCTGACGGCGTCGGGCCAGATGTGGTTGTACTCGACCTGGTTGAGCAGCTCCTCCATCAGCTGGTCCATGTAGGGCTCCAGGGGCTGGGGGCACAGCGCGGCCATGTCGCCGATGAGCGCAAACGTCGATTGCCGCACGTCAAACTCGTCGTGGCAGCACACCAGCAGCAGCTCCATGAACGGAGGCTCGCTGTTCATCATCAGAGGAGCAGCCTTGTCCTTGAGTCCGAGCACCAGGCCGTCGATGAGATCGATGGCCGTCACCATGAAGTCTCGCTCGGCAGGGTCCTGCGACGGGTCGTTGGCAAAGTTCTGGTCCTGCACCAGGCACGAGTGAAGCAGTCGGGCGCACCGGTCAAACACGGGGGGAGCGTAGGGCTCAAATGCGTGTCCCATGTACGACGCCACGGCCGACATGCACTCAAACAGCGACCACAGGGCGTTGTCGTCGTCGCCAATCTGCTCCCACTTGGCAATGAGAGGCTGCATCAGCGTCTCCATGTACTGGTTGTTTTCGGCAATCTCGGCGCCGCAGTACTTGACCAGCGTGGACACGGCGTCGTAGAGGAACAGCAGCGACTTCTTCTGGTATCGTCGGAAGCACAGCGAAAACTGCTCGAGAATCTGGCCCAGGTAGGGTGTCAGCATGTTTCGGGCCTCGTCGGTGAAGGTGGCCACAGCAGAGCATCCGGCAACCTGCACCTTTTTGTTTCGGTCCAGAGCACATGTGAAGAGACCCGTGAGCGTAGGGATGAAGTACGTGTCCTGCTCGGTCATGCTCTGTTCGCAGACCCAGGTGGAGAACCGGCCCAGGGTCCAGCAGCAGACCTGTCGAACGGGGAACTGGGGATCGGACAGCCGCTGGATCAAAAAGGGCACCAGCTCGGGCAGATGAGGCGCAACCATGTCCTGGCAGCCGTCGGCAATGGCTCCAAACGCCAGGATGGCGGCTTCTCGAGCGGGCCACTCGTCAGAGACAATGGTCTGCTTGAGGTAGGGCATGGCGGCCTCGAGCACCTCCTCGGGAAGAATGTTAGAAAGTCGGTCGAGCGTGGAGGCGGCGCACTTTCGCAGATTCCAGGCCTCCAGGCCCCGCACCTCGTCGTCCTCCTCATCATCCGACTCGTCCTCATCAGGCTCCTGGCCCTCAGCCTCATTTTTCTTGTTGCCGTGGGCAGCCTTTTGTCGGAAGTTGATGGGCTTGAGGTCCTCCTCCCGGTCAGCCACGTCCGCATCGTCCTCGTTAATGCCCTCCAGCATGAACACGTCGGTCTCGGAGTAGACCATGGCCCGCAGCACGGCCGGAACCAGGTCTCCCAGATGCGGCGACAGCGCCTCGGGGTTGGGGTCCAGCTCGGTCAGCAGCAGCAGGAACTCGCAGGCCTGGAAGTCCAGAGTGTCGCCCTCCTCGGAGGCGGAGATGCAGTGGAGCGCGTACTGGATGACGCCTCCAAGATGGGGAGCAATTTTCTCAGCGTGGGTTCGCAGAATGCCGGTGAAGGCGTTGCAGATCTGGATGCGGGTCTCGACGTCCGGCGTGTTGGCCAGCCCAAAGAGAATCTCCAGATACTCGTCCATTCGGCTGGCAATGGACTGGCTCTCGACCTCGACAATGTGGTTGAGACAGGTCAGCGCCTGCACGCGCTTCTGGTGCGACGACTCGGGCGCCCGGGTAAACTCCAGAAACTTGGGCACCATGTACTCCAGTGGCCGCTGGCTGCCGTATGTCTGGTCCAGCTCCACGGGCATGTCTTCGCAGATTTTCGACAGCGCGTCCATGCCTCCGAGCTGGGCGTTGGCGTCGGAGCTTTCGGCCAGCCCCATGAGCGTGGTCAGTCCGTCGGGCCACCCGCTGATGCCCTCGCGCTGCATCAGCGACGCCACAATGGTGCCTGCCGTGTTTCGAATGATGTTGGCGGGCTCCACCAGCGCTGTGAAAACGTGGGCCTTGACGTACGTCTTGCCGGCGTCGTTCAGGTCCTTGAAGTCGAAGCGGATCAGGTTCTTGAGCAGCAGTCCGGCCGACGACCGCACGTCCAGCGGGCCGGCCTTGTCGTCAATCAGCACCGCCATGAGGTAGTTTGCAAAGTCGGGCTGGGCCTGGGCCTCTCTGAGCTGCTGGGTGGCCTGGCGCTGGGCGGCGTTGTTGCCCCGCAGCGAGTTCTGCAGCACCTCCAGGAGCTGCGCGTGGACTTGGGGTTGCGGTTCCCAGGACATTTTTTTTTTTTGGAGGGGGTGGGTTAAATGCTGGTTGGGTTGGGGTGTGGTGCACTGATCGTTGGTAGTGAAGAAGACAGATGGCAGCAATAAGGTTGAAAAGTTTCCCTGCACGTGCCATCAGGTTGGGACTTGTGTGGGAGGAGTGTTAAGGGGGTGGTGGTTGAGGACGAGGTGGATAAAAGGCGGTGCGAGCGGGTGTCAGTATGCAGGAACCCGGAGAGTGATTTGTGTGATGTGATTGAGTAGACTCGGCTTTTTAGACACCCATTTTTGCTTCCAATTTGCCACATTGATCGACCCTCTCGCCATGGTGTGTGCTGCCATCTTTACAAAGTTGATATTTTTACTTGACACCCTAGTTATCACTTACTTGACCAAATTCTCCTGTCCAGCGTCCCTTAGCATGAAACATCTTCCCAGAAGTGTCTCCTTCACGTGCAAAGCCCTGCTATCATACCACACACATGCACGGCCCAAGGAGGGGTAACTGACTAGCAGCTGGCCACAAAGAACGACTCTAACACAGTATATTGGTCTGTCCGTGCCACAAAGACCTGAGCCCCCAGCTTTGATTGTCTCACACACTTTCAACCGGACCCTGTGATCGGCAAGGTGTACATGCATGCGGTGGTTGCCGGGGTAATGGGGGCAGAAGAGTGTCAACACGTTGATCGCAACCCATCCAGAGAAGAGAACGGCATCGTAGATAGACATCCGCAATGACATCACAATCACAATCTACCTTTTGCTTGTTTCAAATCCACATGTCATTCAACGGTCCGCTATTAACTATCACTCCCGCTTGTTCTCTCCTTGTCTGTCTCACAAGGCCAAAGTCAACCTCGTGTATGCAGCGTCAGAGTGTCAGATTCCATTTTCCGTACAAGGGTCGATGAGTGATCATTAATTGTCACGTGGTGAGTAACAGCCTTGATAGTCAACATGCAATTGGTTCCTATTTTCTGCTTACCTGTTTGACTACTCTCGCACCTCTACAAGTGTCCCTAATTATGCCGTGATTTAGACGTGCTGTAACTCGCTACAGTCTTGGCAATGAAGCATTAATACATTCTCAGACGCTATGGAATGAAACAGGCCTGCTATAAATCACCATAAATGTGTTCAATCATCTCCCCCGCTCGTTCTCTGCCGTCTATCAAACACGTCCAATGTCTCAGGTTGCCGTTTCCGACCATACCTCGGTTCTCGGGTCGTCGTATGAACTTTTACGTCGAGAGTCTATTTGACAAGCGAGATGAGGGTGTGGCTGTGAAGACGAACAATGTCACGTTGATCGGGTTAGACTGAGAGAGCTGAGAAACCACCCGCTGCTCGATTGATCAATCAGATCCATTCGTTTCGATCAATAAAATGACCACTCAAATTGACCACTCCAACCAAACACACATTGCACACCCAAAATCAGACTCTCATATCAACGTGAGCCAAATCATACCGAGCCACACCAAACCATCAATCACAAGAATGACGTCTCTGAAGACCTGTCAGATAATCGAAATTGAATAAACAAAATAAAGGCGGGGTAAGAATGCACAGCACAATCGACACATGCCGTTATCTGCTCCCCAAACCGTCTGAAGGTCCTGAAAACAGACCATGGAGATATCCCCAACAACTCAACAAGGTTCCATCGTGATAGCGATACGAGCATGTCGAATGGAAGGGTATGCTGCGGCATAGATACGTGTTTGATAAGCGATATTTTTCATTTGTTTTTACACAGAAGTGTCTCATCCTCTAACCCATTCCTTACAAAAACAATTAGTTGATCTCTCTCAGCAAAGAGTTGAGAATACCGGCTGACTAGCTGTAATTACTTCTGGTATCAAGAATTTCACGCGCCATACTATTTGATCATAATATCGTACGAGTACAATAGATCGGTCGGTGACAGTTGCTTCGCAACAATCACACCCTTCGTCTCCAATTATTAGTCAATGTCATGTAATGTATATATGTTTTTATCCGCTACGACAAGTGCCGAAGCAACATGTCCACCTTGTCGTTCAGAGTATCCAGCCGATCGTTAGTGCCCTTGTACACATTGGCAATGTCAGGATGCAGCGTGGTGGAGTACCGTTTGGACTTGTTGACGGGGATTCGCCGGATGGTACTGGCAGAGGCGTCACTGGCCACTCGGCCGTGTCCAGAATCCTGGACCGCCTTGGACTCGCCAAAGCCAGACGCCTCGGCCATCTCCGACACCGGAGACTCGTCCACCGTCTCCTCACTTCGCTGCTCGTAGCCGTCCAAAAGAGAAGACGTGGAGAACGATGAAGCCAGAGACGCCGTCGAAAAGCCATTGTGGGCCGTGGCAAACGACTGCACCGACTGCGTAGACACGTTTCCGGGCTGGATCCGTGTGTGAGCCAAAGGAGCCAACGGAGCCATAGGAGTAGGAGCACTGGGAGCAACCAGATGGGCCACCGGAGCTCGAGTCAGCGTGCTGTTGCCAATCTCCGTCTCATCAGATCCAGGACGGTCACCAGGACCTACCAGCGGAGTGGTGTCTCCCATGTTATCGTCAAGACTCTCGAGCTGGGGAGTTCGGGCGTCACTGGCGTCGGGAGTGGACCGTCCAGCAAACTCGGAGGCCTCGAACCCGGCGAGCTGAGGAGTCAGACTCATGTGTTTGGCCACAGCCACCGTGGGGGTCTCGAGCTCGTCGTCAAACGAAGACACTATCGACACAACTGAGGGCGTCTGTTCCTTGGAAAGGAGGCCATGGGGATGCAAGTGGCTGTCGTGGTTGTCGTCGCGCGAGCTCGAGAGATCCGAGCCAACCGACTCAATCTCCACGTCGTCTCCCAGACTCTCGTTGCGGCTGTGGTGGTGAGAGCTTGTGTCAATAGCCGAGGGCCATGGGGGAGCAGCGGTGTTTGTGCGGGGATCATGGACTCCAAATGGATCCGACTCCATGGGCGACGTGACCGTGTCCGACATGACGCTGATAGGAGAAGTCACGTTGGACATGGCTCTGAGAGGAGACGTGACCGGTGCGTCGGACTCGACGGCCCGAATCGACTCGGCCTCAACTAGCTCACCATGCTCATTGTGGAAAGAAGCCTGGGATGGAGTGGGGATCTGCGACGTGGGCGTAACTCGTCCACTGTTGACCGTCTTGATGGGCGACACTGGAGGCAGACCCTGGCTGGAGCCCAGAGTGGACGACGAGCCGTACTCGCGGTTGAAGGTCTTGAGAGGCGAGAGATCGGCAAACGGAGACCCGGTGGGGGTCTGGGATCGCATCCGAGCAATATGCAAAGGTCGTTCTTCGGGGGTCATTCGGCCAACCTGACGCTCGGGGGAAAGAGCCCGAGGAAGGTCTGGATGAGCCATAGGATGGTGGTGATGATGACCATCTCCCTGAGGCTGATGTCTCTCGATTGGCTGATGTCTCTCGATTGACCGTTGTCTCTCGATTGACCGCTGTCTCTCGATTGACCGCTGTCTCTCCAACGATCGCTGTCTCTCCAACGACTGCTGTCTCTCCAACTGCTGCCTGCTATCTCGTCTTTCAGGGAAGGGACTGCTGCTGGCCTGCCGCTCAGGATAAGGACTGCTACTGGACTGTCGGTCAGGAAAGGGGTTGTTAGACTGCCGTTCGGGGAAGGGATTGTTCGACTGCCGCTCGTCGGACCGCTGATGAATGTGCACATCGTCAATGCTCTGGGGCAGGTTCTGAGAGTGCACGTCAGGGCGCATGTCTGAGCGCAAATGAGGAGCCGCTCCGTTTCCATTGCCAATTCCATTTCCATTGCCGTTACCATTGCCATTTCCGTTTGGTCCATTGAAACTGCCCATCGAGGTGTGTCCTCTGGCTTGCCCCGGAAAGTGGCCCGGAGGATGCGAAGGCATGGGACCCAGACTGGCGTGTCCGGGAGCCTGGCCGGGATAGTGGCCGTTGCCATTACTGCTAGGACCGTTGCCGGTGCTTCGGACAACCTGCTCATGCAAGCCGGGGGCGTACGAAGGCATGGGACCCAAACTCGAGTGGCCAGGAGCTTGTCCGGGGAAATGAGACTTGGAATGGGGATGCTGTTGGTGGTTGGGATGGTGCTGTTGTTGGTGACCATTGTGCTGCTGCTGCTGATGTTGCTGCTGCTGATGTTGCTGCTGCTGTTGATGGCTGTTTTGGTGCGTGGGGTACTGCGGAGTAGCTGGAGAACTGCCTACAGAATGGCTGTGATGCAACTGGGGACCCATGGGGGCCTGAACAACAGGCTGAGACATGGGTCGGCCGGCTCGCGGAGCCAGGGGAGCCACTGAAGAGGCAGGGCCGGCGTGTCGAGCCTGCATGGGAGACTGCTGCTGCTGTTGCTGCGCAGAGTGTTGTGACAGAAGGGAGCCCTGAGATCGGACCGACGACACGGACGAATACGAGCCCTTTCGGTGCGACCCGGGTTTCGTCGAGTACACTCCCGAAACCACTCCTCCAGCACTTCCAGGCGTGCTTGCACTGCCCCCCTCCTCGTCGATACTGGCCAGATCGCTCTGGTCAGCCACCTGATGCAAGGACGAAGATGCAGAATGGACCGAGGATGCTGGCGAGCGCACGGGCTCCAGATCCTTGGACGGTCCTTTCTTCATCGTCTCCTTGGACTTTCGCTTAAAAAGCCCCGCCAACCGGCCTGTAGTTGATCCTCCCGAGCTGGACCGTTGTAAGTTGTCGACTGACGACTTTGCACGCAGCAACGAGAACCGCTTTTTGCCCGACGCCTGGCTCACCGCAGAACTGTCCGAGTTCTGAGACGACACTGACAGTCTGTGATCCGATGGAGGAGGCAGAATGGACGATGCTACCGAGCCCTGAGAAGTGGCTCTGGACCGCTGATTGATCGAGCGATCCGCCGAACGGTCCGCCGAACGGTCCGCAGCGGCTACTGCAGCAGCAGCCGCGGCAGATGCATTGGCGGGCCGTTGGCTGGTGATGATGACACTTTCTTCGCTGATTCCGCTCTCCTCGCCGACCTCTCTGCTGGCCAGATTTGACGCGCTCGTCTCCTGCTCCTCCTCGTCACTCGATGCATGGGCGTCCCAGGACGAATGCACCTGGGAGTTGGGGTGGTGGGGGTTGTTGGCCACCACCACGTTGGGCGCCGCTCCCGGTCTGAGACTGGTGTCGACGGTGAGATTGGACGGAGCCTTGCGCACCTTGTTGACCACCAGTGGAGTGGGCGCCTTGTCCAGATCGGGCGACAGAACCGGCTGTGGCGCATTGTGTGGAGAGTGGGCGTTGGCCACCAGGGGGTTGATGTGTCCCGGCTTGTTGCGAGTATCAGCGGCAGCAGCAGCGGTCTGTTTTTTCTGCTGCTGCAAGTGCCGAACCACCCGCTCTGTGTCCTGGTCGTCTTCCTCCTCGCCCTCGCCGTCCTCCTCCTCCTCCTCCTCCTCGTGCTCTTCGTGCTCTTCGTCGTGTGTATCTTCGTCCTCCTCTCCCTCGTAGCCGTCGCTGTATTCGTACTCCGAGGCCGAGACGTACGTCGGGTTGCCGTTGAAGGCCACGCTCTTGGCCTTTTCCTTCTTCTTGAAGATCTTGTTGAACGGGTTGGAGCCCTTGCCCTCCTTTTCTGCGCCGAAAAAGGACGAAAAGCCATGCGAATCGTTGGCTGGCGACGCCAGCTCGCCGTTACGGTGCTTGTTGAGCCGGGCCAGCCGCTCCCACGGCGTCTCCACGTGCTCGGCCGGCAGAAAGCCCACCGACGAGTCCTTGACCAACCGCACCAGCCACCAGTACGAGTTGGAGTCGTTCAGCAGCACCATGGCGTCGCCCTTGACTGCATTAGCCTGGCCCTTTTCCGTGGCCACAAACGTCTTGTAGGCGTAGACGTAGTCAAAGTCGATTTCGTCCTCGTGGATCGACGGCGACGAGCTCTGGTGCTCGAACGGATCATCGTCCAGGTCCTCGTCCTCCTCGTCCTCTGCGCCCACCAGATGGCTGCTGTGAGAGCCTCCGTGGGAGCCGTCTTCTTTGTCGTCGCGCGAGTAAATCTCCATTTCTCTGGAGGTGTCGATTTTCAGCGGAGCCACCATTGCTGGTGTATCTGAGTTAGCCACGTGGATAGAGTGGTGGTGAAGTGGTGTAGTGCTGTACCGCAGTATTTCAGACCTCTTGCCAGATTGCAAAAGATGAAAACAGAAGCTGTCGAGTCACGTGTCACGCCGCATTTCGCGTGACGCGCATTCCTCCGCCCGTCCCCGTCTCCTCCCCGCCCCGTATCACTCACCCTTGCGTTTCCCTAACATGAAGCTGCGTGTAGTTTCAGGTAGAGGCTCCTCTTTGCGATGTTGACGTGTTGGGCCAAAAAGGACTGCATCAAGACTACAGGACGCATCTCCTGAACCCCACAACACCGCACAAAGAAGCATGTTGCGGACACATAATAAACGGCTTGAGGTGGGATGTCGGAAGTGTAGACGAGTATTTCCTCTAAGATTGCATCTATTCTCTCCCCACGAGCTGTACTACCCATTTCTACTACCACTTACTGCTCTCCCAAAGCATTCTCGCTTACACACCTCTTCCCAATGTGCTTAACCAGCTTAGAGTGCACGGATACACACGGCAAGCACCACAGGCCTACGCGCCAAGATTGAATTGCGTGCCATGGGTGTTCAGGGGTACCACGAGGCCACCTGCACCGGTGCACCTGACAGATACGTGAGGTGTGTACACCGTGGGAGACAGCCTCACTTGGCTAATCACGTGTTTTATCGACGCGCTGGTTCCAGACGACCACTATGGCTTCTATACCACCACCTGAAACCACGGGAAATTACACTAAAAAAACGTCAAACGCAACGCAAAGATTAAAAAATTGGCATCCCACCCAATCCAACCCAAGCTCGTCGTTACCCCTATTTTCGTGCCACATGGTTAATTATAATATTGTACCTTAGCCAAGACTTGCGTGGGAGCTGGGCTAGACAAGTAATGGTAGAGTGGTAATCGTACACCGTACTGTAGAACAAAAGAGATTGGAGATGTTGGGCGACAGATGCTGTCACTTTTCAGACGGGAATAGTGCTACACCACCAGATCACGTCTCTCAGTCCTTTCAAGCTCCATCAACCCCTTGTCATCAGGGTAATAGCCACCTCCAGACAAGGACTGTCTTCGTCAGCACTCTGTTCAGACATATTAATAGCACGCTTCAGGCTGTCAATCGCACTCCGCCAACCTCAATCAAACAATAAGCGTCGTCCATGTGCAATGACATGTGCTCACCCGTGCTGGAGATCGAAGATCGTCCCTCAGCGGGATTCCGATCTGCAAAAGTGATGCACATTGAACTTGTACTGCGATCAGTGGATTGGGTCTTTGCCCAATTACCAATCGTTGAATACTTCCAGTACACTAATCATTGCTTCTTCGATTACCGTGCGTTCGATACACTATCTTATCGCAAGACCCTGAAACCAACACTCTTCCTGCTGTATTCGAACGCAGTCAAACCTCGACGCAGCTGCTATAAATACCCACAGTCTAACAAGCAAGACGCTGCTACGCGCGTCTTGGTAGTGCAAATACCGGTACACCAAAAACGGACTAATGAGCCGAATATAGAACACAAACGAAACATCCACACCGCCCACAGAACTTACTCGAAGCGCCCAAAATAACCGCCCAATATTAGTCCGGTGACCAGCAACGCAAACGCACCACGCACGCATTGCATCAGATTCGACAGAGTCAATTTGGATCAGATCAGAGACATTTTAAGGACGTTGCTGCGTCAAAAATTAATCCACACCCGATAATAGAAACCGCTGACAAACAAGACACTTCTTATACACAACTTGTAGTGCCCCTCTTCACCTTGTAAAGTACAATAAATCATTAGTATATGCATATCCTGGGTCACGTGGTCTTGACCACCACCTTGCTATCGCCCTGGTTCCACCCTCCGGCATTCTTGCACTGCGTAATGTCCAGCGTCTTGAGCTTGAGACACCCCGCAAGAACCGTATCCACTCCAACCGCAGTCACCCGAACACATCCTCGCACACTCAGATGCTCCAGGTCCAAAAGATGCATGGCCACCGCCCGAAGATTGGCGTCGGACACTGCCGAGCCGCAGAAAGACAGATTCAGACTCTTGAGAGACGGACAGCCCAGAGAAAGAACCTCCACGGACACATCCGACAGCGCACAACAGAAGGAGAGGTCCAGAAACTCGAGGTTCTTGGCCGCTCCAACTATAGAAATGATGGCCTTGTCGGACAGGAAAGTGCAGTCCGCCAAAACCAGCTCCTTGAGCCGCGTGAAGGGCCGGATGTTCCAGTACCCGAATCCGTGGTCGGTGATTGTAGTGCACCGGGTCAGATTGAGCATTTCCAGCCGATCGGCGGCATACACAGCCATGTGGTGCATGCTTCGGTCGGTGATGTGTTTGCAGTAGCTGATGGTGATGCGTTTCAACCTGGGACATCCCACCACCGAAGACGACGGTGACGTCTCTCTATCTCCTCCGTTAGCTCCTCCTCCGTCTTCCTGAACCCATCCCACTAGCCGTGCCAGGGTCGAGTCGCCCACTTTACGGCAGTTGGAAAGATCCACTTCCTCCAGATCAGCTCCAATAGAGGGCACAGTGAGATCCATGATAGCCATGCCTGAAACTTCCCAGACCGAGGTCATTTTGAAGACCCGGATCTTGGCCAGCCCAATGCCGTTGACGAGGTACGAGAAGCCGTCGTCGGTGAGGTGGAAACAGGAACTGATATCCACCACCTTGGGCCGAGCACCCACAAAGTTGACGATCGACACAATGGACGTGTCGTCGATAGAGCGATTGTAGGGCTTGAGATCCAGCTCGGGCAGGGGACAGGTGAGAAGCAGCTGCCGCCAGTGCTGGCACACTCGCTGCAACACCATCAGGTCCGGGAGATCTAGATATGCAAATATTTTGACCTGGATGGCGTCGGAGAATGGGCCCACATTGAACAGCGACGACTTTCGGCGCTGGAAAGTCTTCTGCTTCTTCAACCGAGGGTGCAGCAGAAACGACGAGTACCGCTGGGGCGCAATCGCCTTGACACTGGCTCCTGTAGACGAAGAACGAGCTAGAGGGGCAGCGTCAGGAGGAGTGGGTGAAGAATCTCGCGGAGACACTTCCCGCTTCTCTTTACCTAGCGGCTCATCGTCTCGATTGTCAAAAGCAGGCCGTTTGGAAGGAGAAGTGGTTCCGCTGCTTCCCGCAGAGATACACTTGCGAGGCTGGGCCATCTGGTAGTTGCCCAACGACAGGGGAGCTCCTTCAGACACGCCCGAGTTGGACTCCCATGAGTTGGAGAAGACGACTCGACCGTCTCGTGAAATGATGGGCTCAAAAACCGTGCCTGTGCTGTATCGTCTGGTGTGAGAATGACTGTTGGCCATGGGCGAGACTGGCGTGTTTTCAGCTCCAGGAAGTGAAACATGGTCGTTCTTGGGCTCGCTGAAGAACGTGGCTCCTCCCCGACTGACTGTGAACAGGCTGCCGTTCCTCCTCCCGCTGAAATCGGCCACTGAACGTCGTCTGGTCATGTCCACGGCGGGTGTAGCTCCTGCAGCTCCTGCCCCCGATGATTGTGTATTTGTTGTAGTATTGTTGATCATGTCGTGCGGCTTGGGGTCTCGTTGGTACTGCTCTATTCGGGCCGAGGCTGTTTGCTCGATATGCTGTTGGATGTCGGGGTACTGCGAACACAGTGACTCCAACGTATCTGTAGTCAGAACCAGACACTCGACCATGCTGATGGACCGGATGGATGCCGTTCGCACCGGGTTAGAGCTCAGAAACGCCATTTCGCCAAAGTACGAGCCCTTGGTGAGCCGGGCAATAATGTGGGCTGCTGTGCCCAACTCCCGCTCGTCGATGACCTCCACAATGCCGCTGGTCAGAAAGTAGATTTCCTGGCCAATGGTGTCCTGCTTGATGATGTACTGAAACGGCTCGTAGGTGCGGGGCTCCACTGCCAGCGCCAGCTTATGCACTATCGTTTCGGGAATGTGTCGGAACAGCGGCATTTCGTGGAGCAGGTTTCGGATCGATGTGGTTGGCGACACCATGCCCGTCAGCAGCGACTTGCGCTGGTTGATCTTTGTCTTCTCAATGATCGCCAGTCGTTCCTGAGCCTCGTCTCTGATAGCTCGTTCCATGGCCGGGAACTTGGGCAGAATATCGTTAAGACTATCGCCCTTGAGAACAGCCAACACGCACTTTGTCGAAGCCAGCACCGTGGCTGTGCGTGGGCGGTCGAACAGAATGCCAATCTCGCCGAAAAACGAGCCTGCCTCCAGCTCCGCGTAGACGCTCTCTCCGTCTCTGCTGGTCACGTTCACCTGGCCCTTGAGGATCCAGTACATGGCCTTGGCCTCGTCGCCCTGCGTGACAATGTATTCCTGCGGCGACACCTGCTGGATGCGCAGCTTGGCCGACACGGCGATGACAAAGGCGTTGGGCGCCATTTTGAACAGCGGAAACGTGCGGATCAGCGAGTACAGGTCGCCTGGGGCGCCCTGGGGACCCACAGGCGACTCGGCTTCGGCCTTGGTCTCCTGGTAAAGCGAGTCGCTCATTCGCGGAGGCATTGCGGTTGCTGGGGGCACGGGCGATCCGGCATCGGCGGTGGTGTGCAAGTCCTTGACCTCGGGCTGGTCCCACATCTCCACGTCCTCGCCCTCGCCGTCGTCGTCGTCCGAATACACCTCCTGCAGCTGCGACGGCGTGCGGGCCACGTGGCCGGCTTCGGTGCGTTTTCCAAAGAACTTTTTGCGTCGATACGCCATGGTCGGGGGGTCCTAGGGGGTGTGTCTGGCTAGGCGATATCAACAAGGTGTGTGCGTGAGTGCATGGAGTGCGGCAGGGTAGTACCTGCAGGCGCTAGCGCAAGCTTAGGCTTGGATTTTTCTCGTTTGGGACTGTGGGGAGTTGACACCAGAGATACAGTCGCTGTATCAATGGGAGGTATAGAAGGGTGGATAAACAGCCGTCTTATATATTTGCAACACCTTCGTCTCCACAACAATCCTCCAGTGGTGACATGTGAGCCTATGTTTAAATGACAGGTCCCTACAGAAATCAAGCCACCTCCAAAGTTACGCATAGGAGTGGGACCTCACTTGTAACAACAATAACGGCCAAATGAGAATCTTCCAGGAACACCAACTTTCTTCCATACCTATACAACAGGCAACAATAGCTATAACTGCCCACCATCGTCTCAGAGCAACATTCCACGGCCTTCTATGGGGTCTCAGAGAACCGGATATTTTTCCTCGTGTCCTCGCATGCGACACTCAAGCTTTGCGATGGATACAGTTGCTGCACGCTCCACCGTTCTTCTCTCCCCCAAATAAATAAGGCCCCAACGGTCCCCCATTCTTTCTCGCAATTAGAGCCTGAGGGAGATCGACACTATCCACAGTGGCAGCAGTAGACGGGAGGTATTTCGGGTGCAATAGCTCGTCACGTGACCGCAATTGTCAGCACTAAGTCTATGCACTCCTAAAGCCACTTGTATTGTCCAGTGTCTCAGTGTCCTGCTTGGAGTTCCCTTCTTCCGAAATCGGACGCCGAATCCAGACACGAAACGATAAAATCATCGCCGGAACATGTCAAAAATACACAGTGATAAAACCGCTCAGAATGCCATTTCTGGAAGCCACCCCAATATATCCCACACTCCCAATTACTGAAAACAAAACTGAATACGTGGACAGTGTTAAAATAGCGCAACAATGCACTGCGGTGCACAAAACGGTCGCTCGCTTCTCGTGCCAAGCGTCTACGCAGGAGAGTTGGTTACAGTGGGAGTCTCAAGCATGTCGCAGAAAAGTCTCCGCTCAAAACCAGCCCAAAACATGACATTTGGTTATATAAACACTCATAAGAAGCCAGCAGCTTGAACCCCAAATTTGCAATGTCCAGACACATCACACTCGTATTCAGATTAGGTTCAAGGCCTATCGCCTTTATGCATACACCACGCAGGTGTGGAGGGTAGAGACGTGTCAGTCCCTCAACTGGGGAAAGCTCCGTCTTCAGGGTCTCCAAGATGAGGACCAAGGGGCCGATGCAGAGGCTGGGGCTCGGCAGGCTGCTCTCGGGGAGCGTCGACTGCTGGATCTCGAGGAGCCTCGTCCACATCAGGCACGTTGGCAATCTCGGGGTTGACAGTCTGACGGTTGGAAAGCAGATAGACCACGATAATGAAAGAGGCCAGAAGAGCCAGATCCAGCACGCCGATTCTATTGAACCGAATCACCATGTTGCGGAACCGCGCAAAGTTGGACTTGGCGTTGTTGTTGGGGCCGCCAATGATGCTCACCTGCGTGTCGGTCTTCTTCTTGTAGCCCAGAAAGCCGCTGATGGCGCTAGCAATGATCTTGAACCGCAGCTTCGCCAGCGACAGATAGACGGCCAGATAGGCGTCAGGGTTGGCCAACAGGGCCGAGTCGTAGTGACGCTTGGCAAGATGGTAGTCCTGAGAGACACCAATGCCGTGCTCATGCATCCATCCCAGATTCCATCGGGCCAGTCCGAGATTGCCACGCTCGGCAGCGCCGGTGTAGCACTCATGGGCCTTCTCAGCGTTGGGCTTGGTACCGATACCGTAGAGGTAGTAATCTCCCATTCGCAGAGTGGACTCAAAGTTGGACTGGATGGAAGACCGGGTCCAGTAGGCCAAGGCGCTGAGCTTGTCGCTCTCAGAAATGACCCCGTTGTCGTCGTAGTTGAGACACTCATCAACCACGTACGCAGCGTTAAACTGGCCGTTCTCAGAGCCCTGCTCGGCCTCAATGACGAAGCCCACAAAGGCATTGTGGAAGGTGCCGAGATTCCACTGCTGGAGAGCCCAACGTCTGGGGAACTTGTTGCCGCAGATTCGCTCGTTGAACAGCTTGAAGTTCTTGTACGTCTTGGAGCAAGTGAGCTCATCCGAGTAGGTGCCGACAGTAGCCACAGCCTCGGCAATGGCAGGATCCTCACGAACTCGGAAGTAGTACTCTCCAGTCTCGTACATTGCCGGTAGATTCACGGTAGCAGCCTCGGAAAAGTACCGTAGAGCAGCCTTGTGATCTCCCCTCTCCATTTGGATCTCTCCGAGATTGTAGTGGGCCGGCAAGCTCTGCAGCTCCGCGGCCTTGTGAAAGTACCGGATGGCCTTCTCTGTGTTCTGCTTGACTCCCAGACCGTGTCTGTAAATGTATCCCAGTCCGTTTCCGGCGGTTCCAATCTGGCCTCCAGACGCCTGCCATGCCTTGTGGAACCACTTGTGAGCAAGCTTGTAGTCCTGCTCCACTCCCTCGCCCCGCATGTACATCTGGCCGAGCCGCGTGGCACACCGCACTGAGTACCACTGCGATTCTCGCGCGGGAGCCACCTCCTTGGCGTCAAGATCTGTGAAAAACAGCCCCGCGCACTCGTGGGCCAGCCGGGCGGACTTGGTGAGGTCCGGCTCGACGTTCTGCGAGCCCCGGTAGAAGAACTCGCTGAGCGACCACTTGTACTCGGCCACCTTGCCCTCCAGCATGTGTTCCGCGTACTCCAGAATCTCCTCCGACGAGTCCTCGGCATACTCGTCGTACATGGACGTTTCCTTGCCCAGGTTTCCGTACAGGCCGTGGTTGGAGTCGGCCAAGTGCCACGAAGACGGCCCCAGATGCTTGCCTCCAGGAGGACCGTCCAGAAAGTAGTTGAGTGTCTGGTTGGCTGCCTGTCGCAAGTACTTGAGGGCAGTGTCGCAGTCCTGGGGCATACCGATGCCGTTGTTGATTCGGTTGCTCATGGCCATCTGGGCCCGAACGTCGCCTCCCTTGGCTGCAAACGAGTAGTACAGCGTCGCTCGAGCCTGGTCTCGGGGCCATTGTCCAAACAGACCAGTGCTGTAGAGCAGACCCACGAAAAACTGGGCCGCGGGATCGCCCGTGAGCTCGGCGTACTGCTTGTAGGCCGCAAAACCAGCTGCGTATTGTGGTCGCACAGAGTAGTGTCCAAACGTCAGCAGTTCTGCCAACAGCAAGAGAGCTTGTGGGTCGTTGGAGGAGCACTCGCGGAGCTGCTCAAGCAGCTGCTGGTACTCCTTGGGCGACAAGCGCACCGACACGGGGTCCTTGCTGTCGTCTGTGAGGTAGTTTGCGTGTTTCGAGCTCAGAGTGTCCCACATGGCCTGTAGTTGATTGTTGATGTCGGAGGCGCATTGAGACGTGAACAGCGAGTCGAGAGGGCCCTTGATCGGACTCTCGGCCTTGGGCCATTCCTTGAGCTTGGACGCCAGAACACCCGACGCCACCGTCAGTATCGTCGCAAGATGTGGGAACAGCATTGATCTGGAGATGTGTCTCTGGCTGCGAGGTTAGATAATGCGTGGCGTCACGTGACGTAAGTGGGAGGGAGTGGGAGGTGGTTGAGGGCGAGTATATGAGGTGGGTAATGGGTAAAATGTATGTATGAGAAATAGACGGGTCTGATTATGTTTTCATCAGTATTTTTACTCTCCAAATTCTAGCGGATAGTACCAATCAAGTGTTGTGCTGAATGTCATCTTTCATGGTCCAGTTCAAACTCGTCCGCATACAACACCTAACACCATACATCGCCATGCATGCTAACACCACCAATGATCCACTGTTGTAATGAGTCAATAGTGGCGGAGAGTGGAAGCACCACCGTCTCGGACATTAGCGTGCCGCATTCGCTGGCCCAGAAATGGACTCTCTTTCAACGCGAAAAGCTCTACTTTTGCAAACCATGCCAGCTGCTCCAGTCGCCAGACATGACCACCGATGTGGTCGAGTGCATCTACTGCCCCATGTGTCTTGTGGAGGTGCCCAAATCGTCGACTCAACGCGTGTGCACGCGCAATTGTCTACAATGCCCCGAGTGCAAGAGTGCTCTGGATGTTTTGAAGACCTCCAAAGACGCCCCAAACTACACCCTCAAGTGTACCTGGTGCGACTACACCACCGACCAGTACGCGTCCGACAAGGCCCTGGCCGCCCAGATTCTGCAACAACAAAACGCCCTGGGAGACAATGCGCTGGCAGGAGCCACTCGAAAGTACATCCGACATCTTTTCGAGCCTGAGGATAAGGATGCATCTAAAGCTATGGAAGCTCTGTCTGTGGGCTCTTCCCGGGGATCTGACGTTTCCAAGAGCTTGAAGAACACAGGCAAGATCATTGTTGATGTTCACAAGGACCGGGAGGAGAGTATTGAGCCCAAACCTCCAATTCTTCCTGCTCTTAGAGGCAAGAAGAGCCGGCTCTGCTACAAGTGTGAAAAACCGCTGATCGTGCCCAGCAAGAATCCGTCATCTATCTCGCTCAAGGCATCCGAGCTGGCTATCCACTACATTCCTGAGGTGACACTGTTGTCGTTCGACGATCAGGGAGTCAAATTCAGGGCACGCAACGTTCTCAAAGAAGAAGTCGTGTTCAGTGTTTCCACTGCCAATCTCGATTCCGATGACTCGCGGCATCTCAAGGACCTGTTTCCGTCTGGAGCTACAGTTCTGACCCCTTCAACCACTCTCAATGCCTCTGTGGACCTACTGACGGCCGATGATACTGCCTTCGCCTGCTCGTTCCCCGTGGAGACCATGAAGGATAGCATTTTCAAGACCAAGCTGGTGATGAACGACACGCACAAGGGCGTCAAGCCGTCGTGGGACGATCTGGAGATCGAATGGGAGCAGCCTGGGGCTCGGAGATTGGCTGTTTATATTCACTGCAAGTCCAAAACGCTGGATGTGGGATATTGGCTGGTTTTCGATAGACCTGAGGAGGAGAAGGGGGAGGAAAACGAAGTGACAGAGAAGAGCCTGGAAAAGGAAAAGGAAGAGGCGAAGGGAGAGGAAAAGGAAGGTGTATAACAGTGCATGCGGTACATATCCGCTAATATATTTATTCGCATAATCTCACGCGTAGACCAACTGGCCTTGTTTGTGGAAGTCATCTACACAGTACGTGGGGTGAAGTCGAGGTGTAACTCTAGCCTCCAGATTTGATGCACACAACAAGTGCAGTCTTTTGTCTATAATCTGGCTCACACAGCGAAAGACCTGAAACACATCAGACGCCACCACAAATAGCCACTACACCATCAACCCACCGTTACTATTTCTAAATGCATTTTAAATAGATGTTGCTATCTCTTTCGTCCAAAGGAGAACCGGCTCTTTTTGCCGGCAGACTCGGTGGACGTGTTGGACACGGACCGGTCTCGTCGTTGCCAGAACTTGTTGCCGCTGCTTGAAGGAGGAGCAGTTTCGGCTCCTGCAGAGGCAGGGGGAGGGGGTACACTCATAGAGGTGTTGGCGGTGGAGTGATGAGACGACGACAGGTCTGAGTGGATGGACGTGCTTCCAGGCACCGAGGAAGACATCATGGAGTTGCCCACCATTGAAGAGCTTTGAGACGGAGCAGGAGAGGGTTGGGGGAATCCCGCAGATGACTGTTGGGGAAATCCTGCAGACGGCTGCTGAGGGAAACCCGCAGACGGTTGCTGAGGGAAACCAAACTGCTGCTGGGGCTGATGCTGCTGTTGGTGGGAGGCTGTGGCGTACGACTCTTGCAGAGACGGCAGAGAGGCAGCCGGGAAGTGGGATCCCACGCTGGAGGGGAGGTTAGAAGAGCTGCCGGGCGCACTGGAGACTCCGCTCTGGATGCCGCTGCTGAGAGCCGTGGACGAGTTGAAGCCCGTGGTGATGGTGGGCAGGGGGCCGTCTTCGTCGTCTTCCTTGACGTTGGGAAGCGACGACGAGGGAAGAGGAACACTTTCGGTGGACGAAATGTGCTCAACCAGCTCTCCGTTGGCGTTAGTGGTGACGTTGAACACGTCGTTGGACAGGTTGTCCGACTCCATCTGGTCCACCGTGGTCTCCTGGTAGAAGAGCACGTAGGCCGAGGCCAGACCGCGGTTGTCTCCAAAGAAGTTGAACACGTAGTGTGGGTCCACGGCCTCGACCATCTCGTCGTCAAACAGCAGCCAGCCGGCATGCTCGGTCTTGACCACGCTGACGTAATGACCATGGTAGGGGCCTCCTCCAATATGCACAACCACGGCGTACAGCTCGTAGAGCTTGTCGGGATCGGGACAGTCAAAGGTGGTCTCGAACATTCGGAGGTACTTGGGGTAGACGACGCGATGGAACAGCTTGGTGTTTCGCTGCATGTCCTCGGTGAACTTGAACCGCTTCAGATGCAGAGCCAGGACCTTGGGCAGCCGCTGGATCTTCATTCGCTTCTCGGCCTCCTGCAGACCACAGCATGTGTCGCAGTGGAACTTGTTTCGCTCACAGAGCATTTCCGAGGCCGAAAACTGCCGAAGACAGGCAGTCACCGACGAGTTTCGTTCCAGATCAATCGACAGGTCCAGGAACGACTCGTGTCGTCGCGAGACAGACTCGCAGGTGAGACACTTTGTTTCTGAGGTCAGCGAGCCCTCAAACAGCTCGTGGATCCACTTGGAGTCGTCGCGAGAAGATGAGGAGCCGTCGACGCTCTCAATGACCTCGTTGAGCAGAAAGTTGAGAAACTCGTGTGCATCCTGATGCATAGAGGATCGGAAGAGCTCGTTTTCGCGCTTGAGCACGGTGATGAGGTTGCTGGGCGACATGATACCGATTCGTGACGAGTTTTCGCTCATGCACTCGAAGATGTCCTTGAGCGCCGTGAACAGCGACTCCTTCATGCTATAGTCCTGGGCAAACGAGTGGTCCAGGTTGATGATGGGGCCCGTGATCAGCGCCGCTCTTTTCTTGTTTTCCGGCGTGGCAAACGGGTCTTCGGTGTAGCCCACGACGGGCACGTTTGCGTTGGGCAGCCGGTGGCCCAGGGGAATGCCCTCCAGCCCGGGGTAGTTGGGCTTGCTCTGTAGAATGTTGAGTGGTGGGGCGTTTTCTCCAATGTATCCGGGGGCCGGAGGAGCCGAGCTGGCCTGGGCATTGTTAGAGCCGTTGCTGCTGTTGAAGGCAGGAGATGCAGAGATGCCTCCAACGAAGCTCTGGCCGCCCGCCGAGCTGGGGGGTCCTCCTGCGGATCCGGGGGGTCCTCCGTTCGTGGACTGATCCGCGTCCTTGTCCTTGTTTTTCTTGCCAAACATGGTCAGTCGTCTGGACAGCTTTCCGTTGCCGCTGCTGCTGGGCGGGTTGCCGTTGGAGTTGACCGACTCCTGCGATTTGAGGCCCAGCGACAGACTGCTGAGTCCGGAGGTGGCTGCCCCGGCAGAGTCTGGGGGGTTCTGGGAGGCCGCCGATTGGGGGGTGGAGGTCGACAGAATGGCGGACTCGGGGTTGACGGTGAAGGGATGGGGCGTTTTGCCGGGCACGCTGCGTTTTTTGGCCCGCGAGTCGTCCTTGGCAAACGCCAGTACCTGATCTCGGAACGGCTTTGTAAAGTAAAGACACTGCAGAACCGAGTTGCAGTAGCATGTGTTTCCAAAGTTCTCCATGCCGTAGAATCGGTTTGCTGGGGCCGACAGCGCCGAGCCCGCCGGCGCCGCCGACGACGACGACAGATCCTTGGGTGTGCTCGTCGAGTTGATGTTGTTGATGTTGTTGGTCGAGTTCACCTGCGACACACTGTGGGTCGGCGTGGTGGAGAACTGGTATGGGTTGTGTGGTGGGGCCTGGGTGGCTGGAGGAGCCAGATGTCGTTGCATCATGACGCCCCCGCCATTGGCGTGGTCGTTCCTTGAGCCGTTGAGGGACATGGAGGCGGTAGGTCGTGGGAGATGGCTGTTGTCGGTCGTTGAAGATGGACAAGAGACGATGGGATGTAGAAATGGGCGTGTGGGGTTGTAATTGCCTCCACTGTTTGCGCTGATTCGGGGGATGGAGTCGTGTGTATCGGAGGAGCTCGTACTCGTATCTCGGTCGTTTGCCGCTTTCCGCTTTATCAACAGTTTACGTTACGGAGCTTTTCCAACAGTGCCGTATGCTAAGCTGGCAGATAAAACCCAACGTTCAACAAGCTCGGAAATGGCTGCAGCCAAAGGTAGAGGAGCATGCGGGGGCATAAAATTTGGACTTGTCCACCAAACATTATAGGTGCGGAAAAAATGGTCAGATGGGGAGCAGGTGGGAGCGGTGTAGGTGTTGAGAGGCGGTCAATGTTTGCTGGAAGCCGCCGGGTCGCTCTTTGTGTAACTAAGGCCCTCCAACCTCTCCCGATCTCTCTATCTCAGACACCAAGGCCAACTTTTCATGCCAAGAAAAGTCGAGAAGGAAATGGACCCTCGACCATCCCCATCATCAGCACCTCTAGCAAGTCCAGCTAGACTGCGTCAGTCGTATAGCGAGGAACGTCGCATTGCGATTATATTGATAGCAGGTGTAGCCGTTGGGGCCAAGCCTAGGGTCTAGCTGTATTGTATCGGTTGCAACAGCTATAGTGCACATATTGTCTCGTGATGTCGCTCGCTTCAGCCTTGCCCTTCTCCACACAACTAAGAGCAGCATGATAGAATGTGCAGTGGACTATAGTAGCTACAGCGGAGTGGGTCTAGTCAGGTGACTCGGTGTATGAGGACTGTGCGACACACACAAGAACTTGAATGTACTCTACCCTTACCTCACCCGCTTCTTCTCCAGCCCACTCAATCTCTCCTGTCAAAGTTCAGTCACGATAGCCGCTGAGAATGACGACACCACAAACCAGCGTGTCTGTCTCTCCAATGCATCATAGCGAATCCCCTATCCTCTAAGGAGGTCTACCGGGATAGGAGCTTTTTCATTCGAGTTTTTGTCATTGTCTTGTACATCTGAAACTCCCAAAAGCTTATATAAGCCAATCATTTGCTTCACTTAGCTCGTAAAACTCGAATGAAAAAGCTCCTATCCCGGTAGACCTCCTTAGCACAGTAATGCACCCAACGTGGCTAAGGCAACTCAAAGAGAGGGTCATACGATCGGACAATGGCTCCCGCGTGCCGGTCGGAGCCGACTCGTGCTTCTCTTTCGATTCTGCTCATCTAACGCTCATTTCCACTCTCGCTCATTTCTCGGCTTCTTGGCATATCTCTGTCCTCCAATTTGCGGCTATCCCTGCTCAGCCAGCGTGCAAGCATACACTGGTCCAATGCAAGTGCAAGTGCAAGACGAAGCATGTCTGAGACCTCCCAACAGATGGAGGAGAGGGGTCGAGACGTGTCGTAGAGGTGCCCGAGACCTTGGGTGAGACTGATGACGTATTTGCGCAAGTATACGATCTACACCTAGCCATGAGATGTCTCTCTTTGACGGTCTGAGAGCCCAGGATCGAGGTCAGTGTCTTCCGAACACTGGGGTCTCCATGCAACTCTAATAGGGCCGGAAAAAAAGGCATGTGGTTTTTGCGGTTTCAGCTTAAAAAGTAATTTCGCGCCATTCGCCACATCGCGACCCAACTCTCGCGGAACCCTCAACGCCGATTAGAAATTACATTAACATTACGGGCCCGCAAAGATAGGGGCTTTTCGCGGTCTTGCGGGTGTCTTTTCTGCTCCCCGCACAAGAGCCAGAGACAGACAACTGGCGCCCAGACCCACCGGGTTAAGGTTCGAGATAGTGCAACCTCTTGGGCTGTGCACCGGGTAGGTGAGCGCATCAAATAAGAGCCCAAGCCCACGGTAGGGTAACTTTGGGGGGAAATGGACTGACCCTAAGAGAGAGACGACATCGTCAGCACGAAATAATACGGGGGGGGTTCGAATCGCATGTTTCGGTCGATAATAAATAAATTACCTGCATCCAAGAGGTTGGTGGGGGCGGCAGTAAGCGAGTGCGGTGGTCATAGAGTGTCGTTAGTCAGCTTCCAGCATCGATGTTGGTGGCAAATTACCCCACAAAGATCATGGTCGCGTCAGGGCCTGAGTCGTTGCTTAATCGTCGTTGTTTCGAGACTCGTTGGGCACGGGAAACGACGCCTCGTCATCTCCGACCTGGAAGGTGTTCATTCGGATCCAGCCTCGCTGAATCAGGATGGGCTGAAGGGCCCATTTGAACAGCAGATAGCAGGTGACTGCCGTGAAGAAGCCCAAGGAGCAGGTCTGGGGTTAGTGGTGCTTAGTCAGCTGGGATCTGGACGCGTCCATACTCACGAGAATGATGTTGGCAAAGTTGGACAGTCCCATGTCGAGTTCTGAGAGGGTCAGGGTTGTGATTGCGTGCGAGTGTTCTGAAGCCCAGGCTCACAAGTGTGGAAGTCTGCAAGTTTGAAATGCAATTTTTTGGCTTCAGAGTTCAGAGTCTTGACAATTCATTCTTGGGAGACTCTCTTTTCAACAAGACCCTTAACCATGGCCTATTTTGCTTTTTGCGACCCCTTCTTGTACTCTTGAGTTTATATTTTTCGTGCTTCGATGGTCAGACCGCGACGAGCCCCCAAACCGAATAATAATGGCCTCTCTAGCTCCCTATAGCTCAGCCCCACAAGACACATGTCTCCAGCGCGTTTTTCCAGGGGAACTCGCATGTTCATGTAGACTGTTGTCCCAGTGACGGGAGGCCCACAGACGCACTCCTGCAGACCCATAGCTACTGTTATGGGCCACCTTGTGCTCGACTATCTTGCTACAAGTGCAAAGTGAACACAAAGTCGGGGATTTACATATTTGGCAGATTTCAGGTTGCTGGAGCAAGGATCGACTGCACTCTGTACATACCGAAGACGCCGGGCCATATTCCGTCCACCCTTGCAGATCATCGTTGAAGCACACGTGATTTGAGGGTCAGAAAATTACTTTGGCTGGTAGTGTAATTAGACCAGACTTCAGGAGTGGAATGAACGGCGGTTTTGAGTTGGCAATCAAACCTCGAGGTTGCCAGTTTAATGGCTTCGATTTCGCCATGGAATGTGGCGTGGAGCTACAGCCGCAGGGACCCTGTTTTGCCCTTTTCGGATCGGAATTGGAGAATGTTGTAAAGGCCGTGTCTGGGCAGAAGGGAAGTCAGAGCAAACGAAGGTGTGGTGGTAGTGCCACTGCTACCCTGGTCTACCCTGGTACGTGCACTAGTTGCTAGTCTGTCTTGCAAGTGCCAAGTGAACAAGCCCCCTATTTCGTCATACCTCTGGTCACTTCACCCAAGCCCCTATATCGGTGTCTGTTATTTCTGACCCAGCTTGGTTTTTTCCATTTGCCGAACATCTTTGCATAGGAACAATGAGAGAACAACAAACCAAGGTTTTTTGCGCCTCGGGGTAGGTTGTCCAGATGAGCCGCTTGTTGTGGTATTGCCTGTGCCAAGACAAAAATATTAGGAGGGTGAGGTGTCCTCCGTGGGAACCACTAGCAGGTCTCACCAGGGTGTAATAATAGACACGCGCACGGCGGAAGGTCATCTGACGTTGCAGCAAAGTCTGCTATATTTGGGGAGCCCGTTCAACGGCTGCTCCTTTTAGCACTACTACTGTTACTAACTATAGCCGGGCGTGTTTCCTCAAATATCCCAGGACCAAATGCGCTAAAAGCGATGTCATGTACCTCTTGTGGAGTCTAATTGACCGAGCGGTGTTGAATTTCCCTTGTCTAGGAAATAGAGTTCGCCATGCACAAGCGTTTTAAGCACACGGTTGTGCAGATGTGCAAATGCAAAAACTATGGAGAGACAAAAAAGAGGGTGTGCAGTTGTAGGGAGGGTTATGGCTCGGAGAAATGCGGTCGTTTACGTGGGAAAGAGACCCCGATTGGTGCCCAAAAGCGCCGGAAATACACATAAACCTAGCTGCACACGTCTGGATCGGCAGCCAAAAGCGCCAATAGGCTTTCGGAAACGTGCCTTTTGGGACACACACATGCTCGGGGACCATGAATATGCTACATGGGAAACTTCGACAGCGCTGCGTCCATAGTTTTAACGAACGGCTGAGATATATAAGCTGTAGGGAGCTCAGGGAAGCTGCGATCGGTAAACGAGAAAACGACACGTCTAGTTCTCGCTTCGCCACGAGCCATTGTTCCTCGGTGCACTCGACTTGTTCTTTCCAACAGCCGCTTGACCGCTCTGGAATTCTACTTTTGCTGCGGAAGCCAAGATTGACTTTTTAGGTACGAGAGTCCGCAAGGTCGTGCAAATCTGCCCAAGCCCACAAGCCTGCTGAGCGTTCGGTTGTGCGGTGGAAAATAAAGCGAAATTAATCGGACCCTCTTTTTTTACCTGTTGATCACGTCTTCTTCTACATCTCCTTTCTCCTCTTCCCTACAACCCTCCAACATGGCCATTGACAAACTGCGACACAAGCTGTCGAACACCTCGCTAAACAAGAGAGACCAGCACCTGCAGCATGTCCCGTCTCCAGAGCTGGCCATCGAGGTTGACAGCGCAGGGGGTAGCATCCCCGGTCTGCCGTCCTCTTCCAACTCTCCCTCCGGCTCGTCGACCCGCACCTTTTCACCAAAGTCGTTTTCGCACTCTCCTGCCGAACGGTCACCCCTGGCCAACTCCTTTTCCATCTCCGACGACGCGCTCAACCCCGTGATCCAGGCCATTCCGCTGTCGCCCAAGGACCGCTTTTTGCACACGCCGCCGCAGTTCCCTCTGGGCCGTTTCCAACCGCAAAACCACTCGCCATCTTCGTCCACTCTGGCCTCGGACTACCACGACGCGCCCGACTCGTTCGACCTGAACCTACACAACAAAGGTGCCAACTCTAACCTCAAAATAGACTCTGATCTGTCTTGCACACCTGGGACTAATTTTAGGGACCAACACCAGTCTTGTCAGAGCGAGCTCAAGAACCCAGCAGCAGGGCAGAAAAACACAATCACCCAAGTGTCGCCCGCCAGATCCAACAACGCCCCCACCATGTCCGACTCGTACCTCGTGGACTCCAACGGCCGCAAAATCGCCCTCAATGACCCCAACCACCCGGACTACCCTGAGGACCATCTCTCTCAGCCCCCTATCGGCAACATGAATGGACCCCCCGGAGGCTCCGGAGGCTCGCAGACATCCTCGTCGGACTCGGACTTTGGCCCCGTGCACGCGCCCCAACCCCGAAAGGCCCACCTCTACCCGCCTCAGAATGGCATCCAGGCCTCCGCTTCCAACCCTGAGCTAGTGGTTCCCTCCCAACCTTCTTCGCAGGTCCACCACAAACCCACCAACTCCAACTCCAACTTTAACAGTACACGGTCACTAACCCACAACTCGTCCTACTCTTCTCTCCGGCAGCAGCAGCGAGGCCCCTCCCGCTCCAACACCCCACACATGGAACAAGAGTTCAGCTACCCGCCAAAACAGTACCCGGCGCCCCAGTCGCCCCGAACCATGGCCCAGTCCATGTCGGCCAGACACACCCCCACAGGCTCCGTGTCATCCCAGCACCCGCTGTCCCACATGGCCTTTGGCGGCTCGGACCCCTACCTGAGCCAGCATTCGGGCGCCGAGGCCACGGCCGCACAGAACAACCTGCCCATGCCTCCCCGACGCCGAGAGAGACCCATGAGCGCCCGGTCCTCCATCTCGTCCATGGGAGACATTAACGGCGGCTCGTCGTCGGCATCGCTGTCGGGCATGGGCCACCAGTCGTCGGCATCCATGTTCGACCTGTCGCAGAGCTACCTGACCCAGCTGGGCGCCAACCAGGCCACGCTTATGCCTCGTATCAAAACCATCGAGCTCTACCGAAAGAACGCCAAGAAGAGCAACGACCCCGCAGTGCAGTACCAGTTTGCCCAGTACCTGCTGCAGACCGCGCTCATGGCCGGAGCAAACAAGCATTCCCCCACCTCGTCCATGTCGTCCAACGTATCCAACATGAGCCCTCTTCCCTCGCCCGCGGGCCGAGACGAGTCGCCCCGACGACCCGGACAGAAGATGGACGAGGACAAGGCTGCGGAGCTGCTCAAGAAGGACCTGCTCAAGGAGGCCATTGTGCATCTGCGACGGCTGGTGGACCGAGGCCACCCAGACGCCCAGTACCTGCTGGGAGACGCCTACTTCTCCGGCGCGTTTGGCAAGCCCGATCTCAAGGACGCCTACACCCTCTTCCAGATGGCGTCCAAGCATGGCCACCCTGAGGCCACATACCGAGCAGCCCTGTGTCTGGAGGAGGGCTGGGGATGCTCCAAGGATACCCGAAAGGCCGTGCAGATGTACCGGGCGGCCGCGTCCAAGCAGCACGTTGGAGCCATGTTCCGGCTGGGCATGGCCTGCTTCTACTCTCTCATGGGTATCCCCAACATTGATGCATCCAAGCTGGAGGGAGTCAAGTGGCTCAGTCGCGCGTCCGAGAACGCCAGCGAGCTGTACCCTCGAGGCCCCTTTGAGCTGGCCAAAATCTACGAGGTGGGCTACAAGGACCTCATCATCAAGGACAACGATTACGCCGTGCAACTCTACGTGCGGTCTGCCGACCTCAACTTTGCTCCCGCCGCCTCTCTCATGGGCCACGCCTACGAGCACGGCACTCTCAACTGTCCCCAGGACCCTGCTCTGTCCATCCACTACTACACAGTCGGCGCCACTGCCGGCGACGAGGCCTCCATGCTCGCCATGTGCGCTTGGTACATGGTTGGTGCCGATCCCATCCTTCCCCAGGACGAGGATGAGGGCTTCGAGTGGGCCAAGAAGGCCGCTGATGCTGGCTACGCCAAGGCCCAGTTTGTCACCGGCTACTTTTTGGAGCAGGGCATTGGTACCGATCGAGACATTTTGCAGTCGTCGGTCTACTACCGAAAGGCCGCTGCTGGAGGAGACGAGCGTGCCATCGAGCGTCTCAAGAAGGGAGAGGCTCGACAGGTGTCTGGCCAGAGCGTTGACAACTCCGCTGCTGCAGACAAGAATGCCAACAAGGGCAAGAAGAAGAACGGCAAGGAGGCCAAGGAGGCCAAGGAGGGTAAGGATGGCAAGGGGGGCAAGGATGACAAGGATTGCGTCATCATGTAACGCATTTAATTTATTGTGGCAGACATAATAATAGAGTCTAGAGAAAGAAGGTAATGAATGTACGATATCCAATTGTTTGGAGTGGTTGATTAGTTGTAGCAGCTCTGATCTGACCGTGCTTGCGTCATCATGCATGCGGTGTTATATATAGGAAAGGCCTTGTCAGTGAATGGGTCAGATGAGCTAACGGCTTTTTTTAGCGTCACATTTTTGCACTATAGCGCCGTGGATGGTCATATCAATACGCCGGGTTGGTTGGTCCACGCCGAATCGCCTACAGAGGGTATAATGAGCCATAATTAGCATTCTCCAGCAACCCCTTTTATAAATAGCACGATTAAGCACCGGAGAGAGTTTGTTGAGAAAGAAAGAGAGAGGGTCCAGGGATGACGTCAAGGGGATCTAGATTTAGAACAGGTCAGATGGGGAGATGGGATACGAGGAAGAAGACGACAATACGACGCCGGATGCGGTGACCTCTTTGGCTTTCTCTTTCGCAGCTGGTTGCACGTGGTCGCTGTGCTTCTCAACGTATTTGGAATGGACTAATTAATGTGGGCAAATTAGCGTGTATCTGAAATGCGTCAAGTGCGAAATAGTGGACAAGTTGGGATGCGATGGAGAGATGGAGGATCCACTTTTAGCGTGGAATTTGACAGGAGAATTTTGCACGGAGGCTATGGCCGGTGGGTGAAGTTGTGCACCAGTGACATTTTGTACAGGGGAGGTATCTGAGGTTTTGTTGAAACTTGCCTGTTCAGCATGACTCAGAAAGACAAGGCCATTTACGCAGTTGGTGATACTGAGAGCTGAGAGTATGGCTGCATGGAATGACATCACCTAATGAGGATGCTAGATGATTAAATGGTGATGTTTGTTATATCAACAAGCACAAAATTGGCAGGAGATTCGGTTGATAATAAAAATGCCATTCAAGAAGACTGTGTCATGATGCGTGTGGGTTATTGGAACACTACGAGTTAACATGTAACTACTGCCCGACTACAAATTATCACCGCGATATACGTTCATTGGGTCCAGACCTTGAACAGTCGTCCCCGTGTGTCATTAATTATAAGTTAGTTACTGTTTCTGAAGCGTCGCTCTTAGAACAACCGCTTCAGGCCGTAATGACGGGCAAAGTCCTCGTCTTCTGACAACCACTCGTCGTCAAAGTACTGGTACAGAACGGATCTCAGGGCTTTGCCGGAGACTCGCTCGATGGCCGCAGTGATGCTGGACACGGCCTGCAGCTGCTCGTCCTTGCCGGCCTTGGCGTTGCCGTTATCGGAGCCAGCCGAGGGCCATCCCACCTCCAGAGCGAGCACGGGCTTGTTGCACAGCAGCGAAGCGAGGTAGGCAGACTCCTCGACCTCGGCACCAGCATGGGCAGCGTCGACAGTGGGGTTGTTGTAGGGAGAGACAGACAGACCGATGACGTCGACAGAGTCGCAGAAGAGGCCCGTGGGGCCCTCAATGTCGTCGGCAGTGATGGTGTGCTCTCCGTCCTTTCGTGCAAGCATATCCTGGACGTTGTCTCGTCGCTCCTTGGGTGTCAGCACGTCCCAGATGCCCAGAGGCTCGGAGGTGGTGACGGGGATTCGAATGTCTGTCGACAGAGTGTCGAGCCGTTGTCGAATGTGGGCCAGAACCTCGACGAGCTCCTTGGGGTGGTAGTTTTGGTTGGCCAGACCCTCGGAGCCCAATACGACCAGATCCAGCTGTCGAAGAAAGGCCTCGGTGGCAGAGGGCGACTCGTCCAGAGAGTCGATGATGTCCATGAGCTGGGCGTCGACCGACTTAGTCAGCAGCTCGAGCGCAGACGCCTCGGAGTCCAGACCCGAGGTGGTCTCAAGAGCGCTGGGCTCGATTCCCAGCACCAGCTTGAGAGCAGAGTCCACGCTTCGCTTCTTAGAGTCTCTGTTCTTGAGGTAGTCCAGGTAGGCCGGGATGACCTTGCAGTCGGTGGAAAAGAGCCGGATGGCCTCCACTCGGCCCGAGGCCTCCAGAGATGCGAAATCGGATGTGATTTGGCTCTGTCGGCGGCACTTGCTGTTCTTGTTCAGTGGCAGGTAGGCAATGGCGTAGCTGTGGAAGTTGGGGGTGGGCTCGGACCACACAAACGGCTGGGCGGGGATGAGCTGCTTGAGGGTCTCTGTGGACTGTGAGACCTTGTTCTTAAGAGCTGCCAGAGCTTCGCTTCCCGTCTTTTCGGGCGCAGACATGGCCAGTATGTACATGAAGCAGCAGAGCGCTGCGGTGGCCAGCACAATGACATATCGTTTGCTTCGGGCGCTCTTCTGCGGTGGCTGGGGCTTCTCAGACGAGGAGTGGAAAGACGGCAGCGTGAAGTCTAGCGGGGTATTTGAAGACACTGACTCGAACGAGGATCGTACCGGCGACTTGGTGGGAGTTCGTCGAAAAGGCGGCGGGGCCTGAGTCGTTTGGTAAGACATGATAGAACGGGATATCTGAACGGGGGTGCACGGCTATGGGCTGAAGTCGCGATATTTTTTCGACTAACAATTTCTGGAAGCGGTGTTGCGCTGCTATATCAGTGAAAACCGCGCTAGTGGAGTCGGGGGCAGTGTACTAAAATAGGCTGCTTGGTATGGCTGGATATCGGTGCAACACTACGATAGGGGTAATGAGGAACGCGAAGAAGGTCGGAGGGGCAGATTCAGCAGGTCGCTTTGATGAGTCGAATGAACGAGTCGAGTGAACAAGTCGAATGTTCGCGTAGATGAAGGGTATAAGCGAAGGTCGGTGTCTAGGACGTTAGTCTAGCTAGACAGTGTTGTAAGGAAGGACTGGGGTGAGGGAAAAGAGTGTGGGGAGTGGTTGTTTGTCGGCCAACGGGTCGTGTCGTTCAGCAGGTGACGTTCGGAGAAGTTGTAGAGCGAAACAGCAGCTACATGTATATGTAAGTACATATTTAATGGACAGCCCTGGTAATAATGTAGGCGAACCTTAGTACGCGTTTAAAAGCATATTTGGACCAGCACCTGCCTATTTGGGCCAGTGGTGCGTTGTTACAGTTGCACTGGGGACAAAGAACCAGATCCTGCTTGGGTATTAGACGTCAAACTAGGTTTGAGACAGGTGAGCCAGTGGGGTTGGCTTGCGATCCTTTTTACACAGCAGCAAAAAAACACATGTCTCAGAAGACCCTGTATATTCTTGCTTTAAGAGGGCGAGTGGGCTCGGTCATGTGAGGGTAGGGCCTGTCACTCGCGTATTTATGTTGGTATTTACCAGATCTGGCTGCTTACCCCCTACGCTGTAGATCGGGATGGATCGGCAAAGCTAAGCTACAAGTAGGGGGGGTTGGAATGAGCTAAGAGCGCGTGTGGAAATGCGCGGGTACATGGAGGACGTGCAAGCACTTGGCGAAGCGGAGAATTGGGGTGTTATGAATGCGGACACTGTGCGATGCGCTCTTGTGTTAATGCAGCACAATAACATTAAAAGCTGTCTCTCTTTCGTTCGTATTTCGTCCTCTCGCAAACCCCGACTTACTCGTGCATTGGGTGCCATCGCCAGACAAGATTAGTTGTTTCAGATTGTCCCACCCAAAACACAATTTGAAGCAACATCCAAGCGCGCGTGCAAGACCACCCTCCTCAGATTCAGTTTGCAGCTATGATATATATCTCCACTGGGGGATTGGCGGAAGCTCAGTCGAATACGACGAAGAAAGAAACCAGCCATGTGAGAGTCTTGCACGGGCCGCCATCACGCGTGCGCATGTCTTGTAATATAGAAACACTGTTGACTCCCCCTTTGGGCGTATTGTGCCGAGGCAGTCGATGGAAGCCTGGGCGACCTGGGAGCCTCCTTTCTCTCTCACCGACCTCTTCGACGTGCGCTAATTCGTATTATTTATGCACCTAAAGACTCTTTACAATCGCCTCCGTCCTCTTTTGGGTTCGCTTCACTCTCTTTACACACACCTCGAGGATAATCGCATAATAGGGGTCAAGACTGTATGGAACTGTATCCACCCCCCGTAGCTTTAGTGCGACAGCCAGTGTCAGGAGTGACAGGTGACCAGATGGAGAATGTGGCATGTTACAGCAGGAGCAGCGGTCACACGCTACGGCAACAAGCGCAGGTACAAGCTACAAGTCGGTACAATTTTTGCGTCAGTGCATGGATACCGTTACAGTGAGAGCATCCGTGAAATTAAAAATTACTTCAGGAAAGACCGGAAATCGGAGTTACTTTTGGGGGCGGAGGCGGCTTGCGGCTTAGGTTCCGTCGTGCTCGTACTCGAAGAGGCAACCGTTGACTCAGAAGAAGCCCCTTGAGAGCCCCTTGCATCCCTGGAGGCTCCCAAAACCTTCCGCTTACGGGGCACAAACCGCTCTTTTGAGACGGAAACTGGAGCAGGACGAGACCGCTTGTTTCGGGGCTTGTCGGCAATCGACACCAGCAGATTCTTACCAATGATGTCGGACCCATTGAGCATCAGACTCTCCTTGGCAGCTTCAACCGTCTCGAACGAGAGAAAAGCGAAACCCAGGTTCTTCTTGGTGCCCAGATCTTGACCCTTGTTGGGGATGGTCAGATTGGTCACCTTGCCAAACTCCCCAAACGCCGCCTCAATCTCCTCGGCAGAAGTATCGTAATTGAGTCGGCTAATGTACACAGTGCTTTCGGGGTTGGCAGCCTCCTTCTTCTCCTTCTCCTTCTTGGCTCGAGACGGGTCCGAGATCTCCACCACAATGCCGCTATCGCTGTCTCTACCAAACTGCACAGCAGCCTCGGCAGCCACCGAGGTGGTGAACTGGATGTAACAGAACCGTCGGTGCTTGTTGACACTGAGAGACGGCAGTCGGACACTGGCAATCTCTCCAAACGCGCCAAACTGCTCTCTCAGAGTCTGCTCGGTGTCGTCCACAGCAAAGTTGGTCACGTATACGGTAGTATGGTAACCGTCGGTAACTCTGACTTCCTGGTCACCCAGCTTCTTGTGGTCTCGAGTCAAGGCAGCCAGCTTCTCGTCAGGCGAATAGAACTCAACCACCGCATAGGGCAGGTTCATGATGGAGTTACGGGGCTCTCCACACTCGCTGAAGAAGGTATTGATCTGTTCCTCGGTGGTTCCCTCAGGCAAGTTGGCCATAATGACGGTCAAGTGCTCACGATCTCGAGTGGGCTCGGCAACCGTAGACTTGACGGGAACGTCTGTGTGCTCTGCGGGGGTAGCAACAGAATCAACCTCCATAGACTGAGGTTCCTCTTTCTCAGCACGATCGTCGACAAAGAATCCAGCGTTGAAATAGTTGCTGGCAAGACTGTGGACAGCTGTCGCTCCCTCCCCGCTAAGATAATCCTGGTAAGACTCAACGATTGGCTTGCCATCTTCAAACACACCGCTTGATACCTGCTTGAGCGCCTGTTGATAGACTTGTTGGATGGAGTTGGTATCCTTGGGGTAGCGTCGTTCCCAGTCGACCCACATCAGCCAGAGATCAAGTGCATACGGCTTGGATCTCGTCAACTGCTTGAACTTGTCACGAATGAACTCCACACCCTGACCCACTCTCAGGTAGTAGCCAAAGATGGCCTTTTCGACTAAGACGTCACCTGACTGGGCTGTCTCAACTGCAGAAATGAACCCGTTTACAGTATCAACGCCTTCGCCGTCTAGATGCAACATCCTTGCTCGCACGAGCCATGACCAATCCGTGTATGTCTCATTTGAAGGCTCAGCGTAAAGGGGTGCTTGCAGAACCGCGTCAATGTCTGTAGATGGAGTGACCAGGGCAGCATTGAACCATGACTTTCCGTCTCTAGGGAAAAACCTGACCGCCAATGTAGCAACCTCTTTCATGGCCATAGGGATGTTGATTCCCTTGAACAGCTTCAGTTTTCTGAGATCCACGTGACCCAGATACTGCAGAATCTGTTCACATGCTCGGGGGTCGAACGCCACGTCCTCCGCGCTCTCCATCATGCATCCCAGCACCAACTTTGCGTCGTTTTGGTTGTTGTAGAATCGTTGCGACACCATGTATTCTCCTCCATCCTGCTCGATCTTGCCAATGAGCTTCACTGCAGCCTGATAGGCCGGGTTTTTCGGAGCAGTCTCGCCGAACTGGTTGTGCAAAAAGTCCTTGTACTCTGAGAAGGTGAGTTCATGCTGAAAGTGAGGCAAGCTCAGAACATACTGGTAGGCTTCTCTGAACAGCTGTTTGTCGGTCTCGTCCTCCAGTCGTTTGTTGAAGTGAGCAGCCACCTCCTCCCACAACATTCTGGTGCTTCTGGGTCGATAATGCCATGTGAAGAGTCGTCTGAAGGCGTTCAAAAGAGCAGTAGAGTCTCCTACTAACGATAGCAGTTGTAGGTGCTTGAGATGCCACAAAAGGCTAGTTGGAAGCGGAGCAGCGAAGATCTGTTTCAATTGCTCAATAGACTCGTCGTCTGCTGATTCTGGGAGACTCACAAACTTGGGATCCACATAGACATTGGCATAGCTCTGCGCCAGGAGACCCAGTAGAGACTCTTGTTCTCCCAGCTCCTGGAGCTCCGTCAGAGCGCTATTGTGAGCTTCAATGTCGTAGACGTCTTTCTCGATCCGTTCCAGAGCAGCGTCCAGATCCATTATGCTGTTGGTTTGTGTGTTGTGTTGTGTTACTGATGGTGATGATCGTCTTGTAAGGTGTAGTCGGTAGAATAAAATAAGGTTTGCTGCACATGTATGCAGGACTAGAAAATAATTTCTAGAGATGCGGGAATCTAATTTTTTTTCTCTATCAACCGATACTAACCATCAATGAACTCGACTGAATACCTCACGTCGTACGGGTGGAAACAGGGCGAGGCGCTCCAGAAGGGCGGTCTCAAGCGGCCTATCCTGGTCAAGCACAAGCAGGACACCAAGGGTCTGGGTCACGACGCTGGAGCACATGATGCGTGGTGGGAGAAGATGTTTGACGGATCTCTTCAGAACCTCGAGGTTGGAGGCAAGGGCAAAGATCTCTCGTTCAAGTTCTCGGGAGATCACGTGGAGACCTCTGTTGAGGAAGCCTCTCCGCTTTACCGCATGTTCGTCAAGGGCCAGGGTCTCAGAGGCACTATAGGTGCGGACGCTGAGGAGAAGCCCTCCACTGTTGTTGTTACCAACGGCAAAAAGAGCAAGAAGGACAAGAAGGACAAGAAGGATGCATCTGTGAACGGCAAGGATAAGAAGGAAAAGAAGAGCAAGTCTGACAAGAAGGAAAAGTCCGACAAGAAGGAAAAGAAGGATAAATCTGATAAGAAGGAGAAGAAGGAGAAATCTGACAAGAAGGAAAAGAAGGACAAGTCTGAGAAGAAAGACAAGTCTGAGAAGAAGGACAAGAAGGAAAAGTCCGACAAAAAGGACAAGAAAGAGAAGAAGAGCAAAGCTGACTCATCCTCTGAACCTGCATCTATCTCTAAGAAGAGAAAACGAGACGAGGGAGAGCCCAAGAAGGAGAAAAAGTCCAAGAAATAAACCTGCCCGGACAGCAGACGTACTAATTTATAGAATTACATTGATAGACTCGTTTAGTGAAAGAGATCTTATAGAATAGAGTGTGTGGGGTGGAGAGTTTGTAGGGGGCGTTGAATATTGTTCCTGAAGGGCACTCTTAAGAGCGAGGTATTTGATGCTGACGCACAGCCTTTGCGGAAGAGTCGAGTGAATCCATTAATGCAACTACAGTAGTGTCTCCTGTCTCGTCATTTTCAATCCATTTGAAGAGACCCATGAAGACGGTGCTACTTGAACTCGAGGCCAAAGTTCAAGTAAACTCTCAACTAGCGTCACGAAAAAGGAAGGGTGGCGTTACGCTTCACTTCGACACGAACTACTGTACTCCGCACTGTAATGCACTGCAGGGTGTCATTCTCAATTAGATTATACTGTCAGAAAGTGACGAACTATTTTTTTCGGCTTTCTGAAACATAGGGCCTGGTTCTTCGCCTGGTCATCATTACCCACCAGTCGGGTACAATTGCAAGCAACGGAAGCGAGAGGCAACCAACAGTACAATAGAAGAAGAACCCAACCATCATGCAGTAAGGTAATGTTATTACAAATCTGTCTCCTTAACCCCGAATACGAAGATCATCGCCACCCTGTATGTCCGTCCTTGCCCTCGCCCCTCCATCTTGTCTCCACTTTTTAGACCGTTGAAGAAGGCCCAAACGCTCTATCAGAGTTCAAATGGCAACCTAAAAGTATGCAGCCTGTGGGAAACCGTGGAGAGGCATTGCAATACTTATAAGCACAGGAAGTCAGCCAGTGTTTCTTTCGCCACTCAATTGAGCTCACCAACTGCTTCCCACAATGACATTCAACAAAATCACAGCCACTTCCAAGGGTTTCGGACTCATGGGCTTCACCTGGAGAGGAGAGGAGACTCCCGACGAGATCGCCTTCCCCACCATGAAGCGAGCCATTGAGAAGGGCATTCTGGTGTGGAACAGTGCCGAGTTCTACGGCTCCAAGGACCCGCTCGGCAACCTCAAGCTGATCCGACGGTACTTTGAAAAGTACCCCGAGGACGCCAGCAAGGTGTGTCTGATGGTCAAGGGCGGTCTGGGGCCCAACCTGGTGCCCAATGGCTCCAAGAAATTTGTGCAAAAGTCCATGGACACTGTTCTGGAGACTCTGGGTGGCTCTGTGGCCGTCAGCATCTTTCAGTGTGCTCGTGTCGACCCCAACACCCCCATTGAGGAGACTGTGGCTGCTATCAAGGAGTATGTTGATGCTGGCAAGATTGGAGCTCTGGGTCTATCTGAAGTTGGAGCTGCCACCATTGAGAAGGTCCACTCTCTGACTCCCGTTGCTGCTGTCGAGAATGAGCTGTCTCTATGGGCTACTGACATCTTTACCAACGGTGTTGCTGACGTCTGTGCTAAGTACAAGATTCCCATCACTGCCTACGCTCCCCTGGGCTCTGGTGTGCTCACTGGCCGATTCAAGGGCACCCAGGACGTGCCCGAGGGAGACGCCCGAAAGCATATGGTCAAGTACCAGGAGGAGAACATCAAGCAGAACCTCCTCCTTGTTGACCGACTCAAGGAGGTGGCCACCAAGGCCGGTATTCCTCTTCCCCAAATGGCTATTGCGTGGGTCAAGGCCCAGTCTAACCACAATGGCCATGGAATAATCATCCCCATTCCCGGAAACACTACGGTGGCTCGACTCGAGGAGAACCACAGCGATCTCACTCTGTCGGCGGAGACTCTGAAGGAGATTGACGAGGTGCTCAATACCACCAAGATTGTGGGCGATCGAGGATTCACTCTTGGTGGCGAGTTCATGAACGGTTAATTGTTGACCTGATGACTTAGGGCTGACGTGACTTGTTCTCTCTTCCCAGTTCACCCCACTCACACCACCCCACTGACCTGTATAGATGTTATTAATTGACTGAACCGAGTTGATGGCGTAGCACAGACTGCTACTGTCAAGACACCGTATCAACGCCATAAGTAACCACCATAGAGCCCTACAATGGTACCTCCAGCTACACTATCTCCTTCCGGATAATTACAGCTGTCAACCCTATTTTTTGGTGAGGTTCGTATATCCGGTCGATGAGAATATTCCCCGCTAGAAGCAACAGACGTCTGTAGCACGTGATTGTCCGATTTTGGACCATTAGAAAACGTGTCCTCATCCACGTAAGCAATCGACACAAAAACTCACGTTTCTGTCCCTCTATCCTTCCTTCAACCGATCAGCCCCAAGGTTGCACTCGGTCGTTCTCTGTGACGTTTGCCATTATGCACGTTTATTCCGAGACGCGCAGAGTGGTGAGTCCAGTCAACTCCGGGCGGGTATGTAAGGTGTTGTAGTCACGTGACAGGAAATCTGAGCTGATACAGACGAAGATCGAGCGCTACTCACCAAATGTATATCTTCATCTCGTTTATAACACCCCCCAACCGCCCTCTGCACTCCCCCCACCACCACGTCGTCTGGTGCGCGCATAAAGTTATCCATGTATGGAAGATGCACCCCTTTCATCTACCTCTACCATGAAATGAGCGATTCAATCGAGCCCCGACCTCAGCAAAAAGGGCAGTTTCTGTGGATTCTGGGCGGACTGGTGCTAGTTGTGGCGCTGCGGGGGGTTCTTTTCAGCTCGCTCGCCCTCGGAGTCGTTCTAGGCTTCCTGGCGGCTGCCGTCCTGGTGCTGGCCCTGCTCTACGTGCAAAACGGCAACTCGACCAACGGAGCCTACTCGACAGGCATAGAGCACGCCTCGGGCTCGTTCCGACCTCTGGCGTTCACGCTGCCGCAGGTGTGGGAACGTCACGTGACCGAGCTCACCACCGAGCCCGCAGAGCTGCCTCCCATCGAGCCCAACTCCTTTCTCATCAGCGACTCGCTCGACACGCTCATCGAGTACATTGTGCGCGACTTTGTCATGGCGTGGTTCGGCAACGTGTGCAAGACGGACCACATGTTTGGCTACGAGATCGACACGGCGCTGAGAGCAATCACCATGGAGTTGTCCATGCGACTCAGGCGTATCGATCTGGCCGTCTTTCTCATTCTCAAGCTGCTGCCCATCGTCAAGACCCACTTCTCCGACTTTGTGATTGCCGACAAAACTGTGCGTGAGCGAGCAGGCACGAAGCTCACCGAGTCCCATGAGTTCAATGCTGCTGTGGCTACAGAGTTCCTCCAGAACGTGTCCGAGCACCCACATCCAGCAGTGGCCGTCAAGGACATGGACAATGAGGCGCGTGGAAAAGAGTGGCTTCGTGGTGTCAGCCAGAGACTGCTGCTGCGTACTCTGCCCAAGGAGGAGCGGAACGTGAAACTGGTTGTTCTGCTGTTGCGTGAGATCTTGGCCTGCACAGTGCTGTACCCTGTTGTCAGTGGAACGCTGTCTGAACCTGATACCTGGAACCAGTTACTGGTCAAGTTTGTTGAGCCATCTCTGGAGGATAAGAGAAACGTGCAGCAGGTCCGAGACGCTTTGGACAAGCACTCTGCCGCTCAGGTTACTAGTCCCGTTCCGTCGGAAGGATCCACCACGCCCAAGAAGCGGCCCATCAAGCTGTCCCCGTCAGCGACGCAGCAGGATTTCGAGAAGTTCATTCGCAAAATCAGAGCCATCGACACGGCCCAAGAAGCTAAACAGCTCCGGTACAACATTTCTGTGCAGCTTCAACGGCTCGACAAGGAGGCCTCTGGCTCGTACGAGTCCGGCTTGTACTCTGGACGTCTTCGCGAGGCACAATCTATTCTGGATGCTAAGCTGCAAGACTTTGGTGTCGCTAGTAGTGCCAGTGCTCCTTCTTCAACACCTTCTTCTGCATCAGTCTCCTCAGAGAAGCCCCACAACCTCAACGCCTTTGAAAAGTTCATCCGAAACACCACAGCTACAGCCTCATCCACCATCTCCTCTTCTTCTACAACATCCGAGGAGCAGATTGTGGCCGCTCTTCGACACGACAAGCTCAAGTACGGTCTCTCTGACGTGCTCAACGACCCCTCGTGTTTGCAGTGGTTCATGGAGTTTGCCGACCAGCGGTCGAGAATGGTTCTGTTGCAGTTTTGGCTTACTGTCAACTCCATCAAGGATCCTCTAGAGGAGTTTGCCGGCAAGACACAGGAGGGTCTGGATCTCGACAACGAGGACCAGTCGGACGACGAAGACATTCCTGTGGGTGTGACTGCCTCTCAGCTAAAGCAGTCTCGCGACGACGTGGAGACCATTTACGAAATGTACTTCCAGGGCCATATGGAGGGTCCTCAGCTGGTGGTTGATCCTCGAAGCTTCAACGATGTTCGCACGTTTGTCGAGTCCAAGAACCCCACAATGGACCAGTACAGACAGGCTCGAAAGGGAATTTTGCGAACCCAGCATGCTGCTTTCCAGAAGCTCGAAAAGTGCGACTTGGAGGATTTCAAAAAGTCTGATCTTTTCTCCAAGTTCCTGGCCATCCAGCCCACAGAGCAGCAGATTGCAGCTTACCACAAGAAGAAGAAGAAGTGGGGTGTCACGGACATGTTCAAGAAGCTCGACACGCCCAAGAGAAAGCCTGTTGGTGGCTCTTCCTCGTCTTCGTCCTCGCATCATGAGACCAAAAGCTCGCCTGAGAAGCGTGACAGACCGGCCCACAACAACGATCATCACCACCAGGACAAGCGCAACTCTCACCACCAATCTGACGGCGCTAACACCAGTTTGCTGGATGAGGTTGACGAGGAGGCCAATGACGACTTCAACTCTCACTACTCGTCGTTGGACCAGTCTCAGAGACCTGCTGCTGACAAGTCACTGCTTGATCTCAACGACCCACAATCTCAGTCTGAAAAGACTGCCCCACAATCAGCTCCTCTGATCTCTCTGGACGATGCTGCCACTTCAAGACCGGTTACGCCCCCTGCACAGCAGCCTGCCAGTGCTGGAGACTCTCAGCTGTCGCAGTCCGAAGCCGTCCAGGCTGCTCTCAAGTCCATCATGGACTCTCCATCTGGCGCCAGAGACCCGCTTTTCGACGACGACGACGACTTTGGCATCTTTGGCAGCAAGCGCCCAGGCTCAAAGCTGTTTGAAGACGGAAGTAGACCGGGATCCAAGCTGTTTGAGGGCAGTCGGCCAGCTTCCAAGCTCTTCGATGATTCGGACTACGACGAGAGTGATATGGAGAAGGTCCAGTCGTCGGTGGTGGCATCTCTGTCACAGAGCTTGGATGAAGACCAGATCAAGGCACTGGACACAGCCGACGCGATTCCGCCAGAGGAGGAGTCGTTTTCCTTGCATTTCGCCTCTCCTGGAGATCTCGGCTTGACGGAAGCCATCAAGACGCTTACCATCGATATTGACAAGCTCAAGGGTCAGGTCAAGGTGTTGGAGCCTCTGCTGCGCAAGGCCGAGCTCACCAACAACACCAACGAGATTCGCATTCTGTCCAAGTCCGTGTCATCGCTCCAGCGGGAAATCAACAACAAGGAGATGCAGCGACAGCAGTACATTGTGCAGGAGACGGACAACAGTCTCTACGGTCGGTCTGCCATTGCTATTCAGAACGCAGTGTCCAGTCACGACAAGATGGGCAACGAGTTTGTGGTGTACTTGGTGGAAGTGACTCGACACAGCGACGACTCAGACAAGGAAGGGGCGTCTTCTGCTACGTGGATTGTGGCACGGAGATACTCGCATTTCCTCCAGCTTCACCAGCATCTCATCCGGTCCTTCCCCTACATTTCTCGCATCCCGTTCCCCAAGAAAAAGGTGGTCATCAAGTTCAACCAAAAGTCGTTTGTCGACTCGCGCAAGGTCCAGCTGGAGGCCTATCTTCGGGAGCTGCTCAAGATGCCCGAGATTTGCAACTCGGTGGCCTACAGAGCCTTCCTGTCGTCTCACAACTTTGTGACCAAGTACAAGTCTGTGGCTGAAGAGGGTCTTCGGGCTGATGCAGACAGCAGGGTGTCTCTGAGAGACGAGCTTCGAGTTGCCACCAACTTCTTCGCTAACGACGGGCTCCTGTCTGAGTCTCTCAGCAACAACATGGTGGGAGCTAATGGTAGCAACAACAGTTCTGCATCGTTGGCTTCCGAGTCGACGCAAACTGCTCCTGCTTCTGCGACTTCAAACAGCACAGCCACCACGGCGGCTCCCAAGAAGGAGTCCAAGATCTCCAATGCTACATTTGTGAAGCCGATCTCGGATCTCTTCGTCAAGCTGTTCAGACTGGATCGAGGAGATGGTCTCATTCTACGAGGACGGGCTATTGTCATTGTCATCCAGCAGCTTCTGGGAGGAACCATTGAGCGACGGGTGCGAGACTCGCTCAACGCCCACGTGGCCAACGAGCAAAGTGTCAGCAATTATCTGCAGTTGCTCCTCAACAACGTGTGGCCCGACGGCAAATTCAGGAGCGCAGGAGAGGCTCGAAGTGTCCATGAAAAGACGTCTACGCGACACCATGCCAAGACTCTGTTGGAGGCCGCGATTGTGGACTTTTCGTCCAAGGTTGTGGGCACTTCAAATTCCAAATACGCCGCTCACAACCTGTTTATGATGCTGCAGAACCCGATTCTCAACCGGCAACTGGTGCTGTTGATTTTGGACGAGCTGGTCAACGAGCTGCTCTCAGAGCATTAACTTATGATATTGAATGAATTATTTAAATGATAATTAAGGGGTTGCTGTAAAATAATACTGTAGGTGGGTTCGTAATAACGACTGCTTCACTCGTACAGTAATTACCATTTAACACCCTCATATGCAGACTCACGAGAACATCGCGATAACTGGGACGCATGCTGTCACGATAACTGCTGCATGGTCACATAAAATTCAGAGGGCATAATTTCAAGGGGAGTATGAACTGTAAGACACGATATTGTAATTTCTGTGAATACGCCGCTGTCACATTCTACTTGCGGCCCCTGCGCAGTGTCATGGTGACAGAGTGACAGTCGATCATGTAATTTACAGCGTTGCAATTAGTGATTAGTGATCGACTGGGCCCTTTGAGCGAGCGCCTCAGTTGTCAGCCCGCTGCGAACGATTCGGCTAATATTGCTGTGTCTGCCCCTCCCTTCTGTTATGTCCGCCAACTATTGCTATGTCCGTCGCCAATTTTTGCCACTCGTTTTCGCATCGATTTGTAAGCTGCCATATTTCTTGGTGCGGCGAACTCAATTCAGCACCTCAATCACATGTTTCTTGGCAGCCTTTGAACCGAGATGCTGACAGACACGCGTCTCACAATTATTATCCAGCCTGACACCGTGAAGTTTTCACAGTATCGGAGCGATTCATTGTCGGAGTTACGGAGTTATACCCAGGGTGGGATGCACTGCGAGCGGAGAACGGAAGGATAATTTGTGGGGTGATGTGTGGAGAAGCCCAGACAAGCAAGTCCGAACAAGGCCGGCTTTGGGACCAATAGCAGACGCGCATCGTGTGGGGTGTGGTGAATTGAGGTTGTGTCTAGTTGGCTTTTAATTGAGATGTGCTTAGAGGCGGGGACTGCGTTTGTTTAGAAGCTCTATGGAGCTGTTATTAGCAGGGAATTATAATCCCGAGTGGGGGATGGAGAAGTGGGGGTACCACAAGAAGATACAAAGAACGTGGGAAGCGAATTGATTCAAGCCCCTCACTCGGTCCTCATATCCCCACACTCACATCCAAGGCAACTCTTATCTGACCCTCCCAAATGATTCGCTCCCAGCTCCACCGCATCTTCAACTAAGCTGTGAGACAAAACACTGAGCTTAAGGTTGTCCCCGCCTCATGTGGGACAACGGTATCAGGCTACCTGAGCATGTGCCACATCACGTCATCTCCAGGGTTTGTGACAAGTCGAGGCTGACGATCGATCATGTCATAGCAAGTGTGAGCGGTGCGGGGCGATGCGACACCTCCAGACACTGTTGCAGGCCCCCTGTCGGAGCCAATTGAGTTGTTCAGCAAGAGTTACATGACGTGATTCGGACTCTCACGTTAGCGTCCAACGTTGTAGCATCACATGTCCATACGCGGAAAAGACAAACAAGGCTCTGAGTCCATGTAACAGAGGTGATGTGATTAAATGTTTCAGAGCGACGCGTTTGTCGATCAGGCGTGTGCCAGTGTCTCTTATAATTCTCCCTGTTAATATGAGTTCTCTGGGCTTCATTATTTTGGCACACTCGGCTACCGGTAATTCGGTTACAGATTACTCGGCTACAAGGTCACAGTTATAGTTGGTAATAAATACAGATACATTTCGTATATGGGCGGAATCCGCAGTGTTGTGAGAGTGAGTCGTTAGTCGTGAGCAATAAATAAAAATCGGTGTTCGTGAGAGTCATGTCAGATGACTGTGTGTGTCACGTACCCGTTTTACTTAGGCAGATGCTCCAGTGGACTCAAGGACCTCAAACTCCTTGTTCTCAGAGGCGGACTCGGCAACGCCGTTCTGAGAGTTGTTGTTCTTCTCGCCAGCAGCATCGTAGGTCTCGGCAAAGAGGGATCGGGGGTAGGCAAGTCGCACCTGAGCAAGGGGGCCGTTCTGGACAGCCAGCTTTCGGTACTCAGAGAAAGAGGAGACGGTGGACTGGTTTCGGACCTGAGAAGGAACTCGGGCAGAGAGTCGGGCAATTCGGGCAATTCGAAGCATTGTGTATGTGTTGGTTTGGGGGTGGTGGAGGTGTTGTAGTGGTTGTAGAGTGACTTGAGTGTGTGAAAGGAAGATGGACCTGGGGAGAAAGCACGCTATATATAATCCAGTTCCATATACTCAGATGCTAGGAGTATTGGGTGATTTGCATCTAAAAAACACAAAGTGCAAACAGCTAATCCACTTCGAAATAGAGTATTTTTCACCCATCTCTGGAACCCAAAATTCTTTGTGCAAGGTCTTGCTGGCTCGGTCCTCAGGGCTGCCTGTGGAGTAAGAATTTATCCGGTACCTCCGAGGAAACTAGTGCGAGGTCTATCGGTGAGCCTCATTCGATTTATCTACTCGCTATGGTGAATTTCCGATGTCGAGCAGACCAAATCCCTCGTCTCCTCACCAAAATTGCTTCAAAACACGCCATCTCTCATGCACCAAGAAATATCCACCTGCTTACAATCCGCCATGGCTTACGTCATGAGGCCCTTGTGTCTGTTAATATTTCCTCATGGACACAAACTCTATCAACTCTTATCATCGGATGCCGCTATCTGGTTGGCTAATGGGATATGCAGTGCACGTCTAAACAGCCTGAAGCATGCCTCTGACGTAGTCCACCGTCGATGGAGAGATAGAGGGAAAACAGACCCGTCCATTGGCATGAGCTTGGATCGACCCAGCCCCTTACTTGGCTATGCCATATTTTAGCAGACCAAAACGTGATAATACGATCGAGGCAGAAAGAGTGGGATTAAGCTACGACGCTCCATTGCCAATCATCGAGTGACTCGTGCCCTCCTGTGTCACACTTGCCTAAACTCCCAACTGCTGGCCTGACCCTCTCTCGCTCCACTCTCTCTCTTCCCCTCTCGCAATATCTTTCCTTCCATGAAGCCATGCTCTCTCTCCTCTTTTTTAGCCGCACACCGTTTCCACACCGAAATCGAGAGAGGGGTTGTGCTACAGGAGTGCGTGTGTACTGCGCGAGATTGGAAAAAATCCGCCTCGTGCTGCCACAATGCACTCAGTTTCAACGTGGGAAAAGTCTATAGGGCGTCGCAACCAGCAATCTCTGGGATTCTGGCCTGTCAGATTAACGTGCAGCTCTCTCCTGATGATGGACGTGCCCGCCGAGCCTATGACCGATGTATAATTCAGAGGAAAAACTCACACCCTAAATAAAACTATGGCTTCCAAACATGAGGAATGAGAGACAGAGAGACCAGGGTGAAAAAGAGGCTGAATAATATCTGGCACAATAACAATGGGAGGGCACCGAGGCAAGCGAGATTTCTTTACCCCTCATCCCTCGCTTGTGCTCTCCGTATACATATTGTTTATGCTGCAAACTAATTAACCACAGTGTACAGCAAACACCGAAATAACCGGGCCTCAGAATGCACGCCAGCTAGATCGGTCAATTACCATCGATACCCACCGACTCAGTGCTGTCTCCTCACTTAGACCCGGAAATCCGCCGCACATCTGCAAACTCTCGAGCAGACTTCGATGCAAATCGTATAAAGTAGCCGCTGCAAATTTTGTAGCGAATAGCCGCGGACCGACCGTTGGAGCTCCCTGGGGAAGAGAAGCGAATAGTTGTGCCATGTCAAGGACGAACCACAGCGGATATATTTGCCTAATCAAGAAACCAAGACAAATTTGTCACTCTGGTAAATCGCATTCAGCACGGGTCTGCAACCTCGGTTGTTTGTTTCGCCACTGCCACGTAGCACTGAGTCCATTTTGAACTGTCGCAATACGCCGTGGGGTGTTTTTGTCATTGCGGTTGGCCCTTTCGGACTTTACGTCGGAATTACCAATTGGGACCTTGTGGAAATCTACCCTAATCTGCTTATTTCCACAACCGTGGATCACCCTGGAAAATCGTCTTCTAATCATAAAGTCTTCGCCACCTCGCCATTAATGCAGAGGTGAAAAGTTTTCCCAATTAAGTCATGTGACTCTTCCAACTTTGTCGAGCCCGCCCGTCGAAACTGCCACAGCCACCACTGAAAAATCTCTTGCAACCCGCTTGGTTGAAAAGCTGATAATTTTCCGATCCCATTGACCCCAATTACGTGTGGTGGGGTGGTCACGTGATTTCAGCTCCTACCTTAACTACGCTTCTGTTGGGAGTTTGTTGACCCTGTAGTTTAGATGTGACCCGTGATCCATAACACTTCCTATACCCTCCAATAACACCATCGATCTATCATTTATCGACATATCGATATATCGGGGAATATTTCCGCGGTATAGAGCCCTGCAAGTCTCCCCCATGACCATAATTCCGCAAGTATGGCACTAGCCAAGTATTTTTGTAACACCCCAAACACTGCGAAGCTACCACGCTTAGCACCAGTGTTTCTCGACACTAAAGGCGTCAGAAAATAGCGCGTTTTCCCCCTTTCGAGCTGTTAGCTACAGGTTGCCGTGCACTGGCTTCCGGCAACGAGCCGAGCTGGTTACTGGTGGTACTAATATCGGCTGTGTTCGATCCGAGCACTGAGCTACATTAGCCAATATGACGTCGTTAGCCGTTACACTGGTTCCATCGAATAGCGAACACCAGCTCACCTCGTGTTTGCTAATAATAACGACTTCGGAAAATGACTTGAAACGTGCTCTCCGTGCCGCCCCATCCCTAAGCCACTAGCTACAAGTCGTTATAGTGCAATAATTGCTTTGAGTACGGGAGCCCATAATATTTTCGTCATGCTGTACAGCCTTGCTCTGAGACATACGGTGGAGCTGTTTAGACCCGGTCCGACTCATTCCAGACCCCGATCAGCTCACGGTCTAGACACTCGATCTTTGTTCAAATGAAACCGGCTGTCTCTGGGCTCGCCTCCTTGTTGAGCAAACTAGTTGATAGGGACAGGATATACACTGGAGTGAAGTGAACGTCAGACATCGTCTCTTTGGAACACGATCTGTACGACTGTGGCACCCGCAGCCAATACGAGCAAACTGTGCATCTTGAGATCGGTCAGTTGCCAAATGTTGTAGCCACAATCCGCTTGTTGCCTTCACTGAACCTCCATATTCCCAATTACACGAGTAAATCACTACAGTCTCTCCAATGTTGTGTGTACCATTCTATACCTAAATAAATTAACTAGCGAGCGACGTTATGAAGCTCGTTTTGAGGCTGTCCCTGGGCCGCCTGCGCCCTTTCCTGCAATTGCCGCTTGTCAATCAGAGCTCTCCACGAGTCGTGAATCTGACGGCCGTTCTTCTGGATCTCGTCAATCTGGCTCTGGTCGTACCATCCGGACTCAGCCAGACGCTTTCGAGTAGACTCGAACAGCTCCTGAGAGGCAATCATCCGACAGGTCATCTCGTCAGAAGACATTTTGCAACACTCCTCCTCGGTGGGAGCCAGCTCGTAAGGAAGGATTCCTCCCTCACCAGTGGCGACTCCGTCGTGCGTAGAAGACACAGAAGAGCCCATTCGAGGAGACATGGTGCCCTCACCTTCGGTGGAGCTCTGGCTCGTAGATGCGTGGTGCTTCCGGATCGTGATGTCAGCGTACTCGTTGGTGGGAGCACCGTCGTAGATCTCTTTTCGGAGAGCTGACAGCGAGTTGGGCGTGCAGGGAGTGCAGGGGGTGGCCCCGGGGGCCGATGCAGTAGAGTTGACGGGGCAAACAGCGGCAGGAGTCGACATGACCGAGGTGGGATTGGAAGAAGACGCATCTGCGCCCTCCATGCCAAAATAGTCGCCTCGGTACTGTCGTCGGAAATGCGAGTGAGTGGACTCTGACAAAGAGTCGTCGTGAGTATCCGAGTCGGGCGAGTGCGAAGACTTAACACCCTGACTCTGCTGCTGCTGCTGCTGCTGTCGCTTGTTGCCCCGGGAGCTTCGCTTCCGCTTGACGGCCTCAATCACCTCCATGGCCTTGTCAAAGTAGTCGCTCAGCTCCTTGTCGTTGTCGTCGTCACCATGACCTCCCCACACGGACGGAGCAGTAGAGTAAGACATAGAAGATCTCTCACTATGTGGCTGCACGTCCGGGACGGTGGCCAGACCTGCGGTGGCAGACTGGCTTCGCTTGGGGGGCTTGGGGGTGTTGGACACCTTTCTCTTGAGCGTCGAGCCAAAGTTCTTGAGAAGCTTGGAGGACGACAGAGACGACAGAGGGGTCGAGTTGGGCGAGATTGTGAATCCCAGACCAACGTTGCTATTGTTGTTGTTGTGGTTGTGGTTGTTGTAGCTGTCGTAGTCAGGAGCAGCGGGAGCTGAACTCACAGAAGTGGACGAGCTGCCGTTGAGGAAAGGACTGCCGAGGCCAGAGAGCTGTAGATGCAGCTTCTTGTGGCCCCGCTTCTTTCGGAACGACCGGCGCTCCTTGATGCTGGGCACCTCGGGAGCAGCGGGACAGCTCTCGGCTCCAGACTCCCACAGATCGTTGGAATCCGCAGCCGAGTGCATGGAGAAGGCCTGCATGTCGATTTCAGACTCGTCCTCGTCGCCGTCGTCGTTCTCGTCAAAGTCCTCGTTGTCGCCGTCACCGCCGTCGTTGTCGTGGTAGTCCGACTCAGAGTTGTAGGTGGTGTAAGTGTCGCATCGCTGGATCCACGAGGGAATGGAGGTGGACCGCTGGCGATTGGACCGCTGCTCGACAGAGAGCTCGTCAAAGTCGGACGCCAGAGACGCCGACTCGATGGATGCATGACGAGTCTGAGCCGGTGACACGGGCAGCGACGCAGAGACCTTGTTGAAGCCATAGTCGTCCGAGGGCGAGTTGGGGAACGATGAGTCCTGGGGTGTGGGCAGCGGAGGCAGCAGGTTTCGGGCCTCGTCGACCTCCTCGGGGAAGCTGGCGGAGGGGCCAGTCTGGACGGGCGACTGATAAATTGACGAAGATGCAAAAGACGATCTATCAGCGGCCCGGGTGTCGACAGCACTGTAAGAGGAAGACCGGTCGAGGGCTGCTCGAGCGTCCGATCCTGCTCTCAGCAGCTCCGGTCGCTGCGGCTGCTGCTGCTGCTGCTGCTGCACAGAGTTGTATGTGGGCACGACAGGCACGGTGTCGGCCTTGTTGGTGTCTCTGAGGAACTTGGGCGACGGCTGCAGCTGTGGCGTAGTGGACACCGAGCTGGGATGCGAGCGGGGGGTCACACGGGGAGTGTGACTCACGGCAGGGGGTATGTTGTGAAGAAGCATACTTCTGTGTGAGGGAGGGGGTCCGCCGGCGGACGGCTTGAACTCGCCCGAAGACCGCAGAGAGTCGATGGATCGGATGGAGTCTACTGGGGACCGCAAATCTGCGGGCTTCATGTCGAAGGGTCGGAACTCCATTTCGTTTGCCACAGGTGATCGGGGTGGCGTCGCTGTGCCTGCCACGACACTTGGTGGGTGTTTGTGGAAGGTCTTGGACAGGGAGGGGATCGAGTCGCTGTGTTTGAGCTGGAGAGACCGCTGTCGAGACAGACGTGGCGGCTCCAGAGGCTCAAGTGGCGTCCCGTATGTCGAGGTGCTGTTGCCCACGGTGTTACTGCGTGCCCGGAACATGTTGGACAAGCTGCGACTGCGACTTCGGGTGTCCGCTGTGACTGGTGGGGGGGTTGAAGTCATGGCTCGTGTTGTGTGAGGGGGATGTCGACTAGAGAGAGAGAGGTTTATAAAGAAAGAGCAGAATGTCGGGGAGTTTGTGCCAGTGTCGAAAAAGTCGGTCTATGGGTCTATGGGGTCGAAATGGGGCTTTTTGGCTTGATTCGAGTGGTCGAGTGGTCGAGATGGGTCTGTGTTGGCTTTGTTCAGAGAGGCAAAAGGACGGTGATGATCTCAATGAGAGGGTCGAGAGGTATCGCTTGGAAGGAGAGGGCGATGTGATGCGGGGGGGCAACTGAAGCGTGGGGGCGAGGATGTACGGGTCAAGGACCTCTTCAGAAGTGTCACCTGGAGGTGAAAGGTGAGGGCTTCGTAATGCTAATAAGACTCTTCACCAAGGCCCTATCCAAAACTCTAATGGTTATTATCAAGAGGTTGAATTGGTAACTTAAAATCCGGGAGATAATCTCAGTACGCTAAGCAACAGGGTGCAACAAGCGAGTGGCTAGGGCAAAAGTGGAAAAGAGGAAAAGTGAAAGGCAAGAAAGCGCACCCGACCTGATTGGGACGAGAGGGCTCCCAAGCCCAACCCATACATGGGCGCCCCTCGCCCTTGTTGTTGGCTCAATAGTTAATGTTTGGTTGGGGCACACTAGTATCGCAGTCTACTTGTCCGGGCCGACCAAATGGCTATTACTGTAAACCGCCGACAACATCTGAACGTAGAAAAGCTACTACACTGTTGCGATAATAGTCTCAGTCTATCGGAAGAAGCTGAAACGTGATCTTGCCACACAAGAGTGAGACCTCGGTTGCCACACAGACCTCGCCAGGGAGCTCGATTGACCCTCCCCTACAACTCTCTCGCCTTCTCTGTCCTTCCAATTGTCGCTTTTTCATTTTTTCTTCCTGCTTTCTGCTTGTCTCTTGTCTAAGACTTTTCAGTTTTGCTTTTACGACTCTCCCACACCGCTTTTTTTCTCACCCGCAGTCCATCTGCACTTGGACGACGGTGAACAAGAGTTTTATCCAAACCCAATACCTTAATGGGGTGGATTTTCAGGCTCTGAAGAGCGGAACCCATGAGCCCGAAGCCCTTGTCTTAGATGTCGAACGTGAATCGTGTCGGTTGGTGTTTGTGGCAGGTATCCGAGCTCTGGCAGGGAGGCCCTGTCGCTTCACGTGGCTTAGTTATCGCTAATAAAACCATAGACACAAGGCCATAGATAACCGCTCCACCTATGATCAATGAATGAATGCGGATGGCGGCATGGGAGCTTTTACCTACTTGAGCGGAATACCGTTTCGTGTGCATCATGTACAAGAAGGTTGGGTCCAGTCTGGATCGAGCACAAGTGGTTACTGGATTGAGAAAGCACTGGTGAAACAAGTGAAGAGTGGGTTGACCATCAACAAACACTGAGCCCACCCAGAGACCATTTCCCGCACGCAAGCCCAAGCACGCCTCAGCCCAGGACAGCCTATGATAGATGCAAAAGCGGATGAGCAATCATACGTCAGCTCCTTCCTGTCTCTCTCCCTCTCTCTTCCTGCTTTCCCGAAGACCCAAACCCCATTTTCCCGTTCTCATGTTTACTCGTGAGCGGACGAAGGTGGGTCTGCAGGGCCGGCAGGCGGCATATGTGAAGCGGCCCTCTCCAAAGTGGTTCGTGTTAAACGGCCGTGTGCGAGAACGAGGTCGGCACAAGTGGCGCCTAATCCGACGGCGACATGTCGTTGTACAATGTCAGGTAAACATTATGGGCACTTGGGAAAAAGTCTTGGCTAGTCTGGTTTCTGGTGTCAACCTATTTATAGAACAGAGGCCGGTCTGGACGTTCTGAGAGCCCTAAATCCGCAGCCAGCGAGGCCTCCGTTCAGCTGAGTGCAGCATACGGGCCGCCTTGGCGCTGCGATTCTCTTTTTTTGCGATTTTCGCCATCGTAAATTGGTTCAGGTGCGTCAGCATGGGTCTTCCCTCTCTCTTTCTCTCTCTCAGACGGCCATGTCAAGTCAAGTGAAAGAGTGCACTTGCGAGGTAGGGTAAGCTCCCAGTAGGCCCCAAAAAGTCACATCGACACTGCCTTTGCACTTAGCAGACATAAGCTCCAAAAGTGCCAACTCTGAGCCGGCTCAAGCTCTCGTCAAGACCCAACTCAACAGTTTGAACGAGGGGGGAACAGGAGACTGATTGAATAAAAAGGAATGTGTTTTTGCAGCTTTCTGGCATATTTGTGCCTGACGTGATCCAGAGTGTCTCTCTATCTACGCTCAAATTGTGGCTCTATCCCAACCGCCATCGCAACTCTGTTTATACCTCAGTAGGCCCGACTCCATGCAAGTGGAGGGCAAGTACGACGACAAAGTTCTGACGGGTAAGCAGCTTCGCCAGATCGCTCGGGATGGCTTTTTCCGTGTAAGCTCCACGGTGTCTTCAGAGCCTGGGAAGGGCGCCGATGAGCGACCGATTGTCCGAAAAAATGGCCCCATTGGACACATCTCCAAATCACATGGAGACTAGCCAGCCGTGAGCGTCTGAAACCGGTGTGGAGGGGTATCCATGAAAGTAAGCTAGGAACGCACGTTAGTTTCCGTCCACAGGTGTGCATCGGCTATCTATTGGTTGGGGGAGCTGAGCCTCCTCTCGCTGCGTGTGTGTGTATTGAAGGTACCATCCCCTGTCCCCCGCTGAAGAGCTTCCCCACAATACACTATTATCGTTATTATCATACTCGTATGGTTGCTTGCTGTCCAAAGCCTATCGTGGGCGGTGGTAGGAGCGAGTACCGTGCCGTGTGCACGCTAACCCCACTATTTTGCTCTGCCACTGTCTCACCATTATTTCAATGATCGACGCGCACATAACTGGGTGCCGAAGAGCTGCGCCAGAGGTCTAAGTAACTCGGCTCGAGGTCTCACAGGGGAAAGTGACATGAAAATCTAGAAGCGGAGATCTGAAAATCTGGCAATCCTGCTGGAGAGGAGCAAGGCAGAAGGGTGACCAAACCCTTGGGGAAGCGCGCAAGCTGCACCAGGGCTCAATGCACCCGGGCCCAATGCAACCGTTGCTACCAATGAGCCAATTGACTTATATTACCAAATTTACGAGCGACATTCGGGCACACCAGGCCGACGACATTGCATGCACCCGACCATAGCGGTACAACCACATGAGATGTTCGCAATGGACTTGTAATGTTCCACGGATTCTGCCGAATGGAAAATCATTGTCCACCCTATATACGCCGTATTCACGGGATTCTCTGTTCCTCCCCGGAGCCCGGCTCGGAGCATAGCTATTAGCTTGGAGTCTGAAGCTGAAAGATTACCAATTTGGTCCAAATTGGACCTGGAAGAAGACTGACTACCGCCTCGTACCGGGCCCACAGTCGATAGCTGAACTATGAGCTCGGGGTCTAAAAAACAAAGTGTCCGCGATATTGAACGGAAAAGTGGCTGCTTCACGTGCGACTGCTGTATCTCGTGCTTGATGCATCCCACATACGCAGTGGTCGCCAACCTCCAGCTTGTTCTCATCGAACATGTACGCTGTGCGCAGGGGAATTTCTTTTGAGGCGGTCGCAGGACGTTGGGTGCTCTCTTTCCACGTGCCGCACTCGCCTAGCGACCACTGCTCTGGGCTGTCCTGTCGATCTTTGAGCGTAAAAAGCAACGATAGACAGACACAGGCTTTGGAGAACAAGCACAATAGACTTACGGATGCTGCATTAGTCCGCACAGTATATGTGGGCACCGTCAATCGTTGAAATGACGACTTAGGGCCTAACGAGCCCGCTCGAAGCCCTTGTGCTGCTTGTGCAAGCCTCGAGCTTTATCGTACGCCGACAGATATGATTTCGCTGCAATCTGAAACGTTTCCGATAGCGTTGCGGGACGTCAAAAGATTTCGGACAGCTGTCTTTCCAGGAAAAATAAATTACTTGAACAGTGCTTTACCCGCACTACATGTCTTAACTAAGAGCTGCACGAGAGACAGGGTGCGTATCATACTGTCTCCAACATCATGGAAGCACACAAGCGCTCTGGCTGCCAGGCAAACCATGAGAGTCGTATCATGAGGAAAAACAAGGAATTATAGTGCACATATTAGCACTGTGTGAGTCTTAGAATTTGAAAATGTGTAATATACGGCAACTCTCGCGACCACGACAAAGACATTATGCTCAGCCATGGCCTGATACCCGCCCACTAAAAGCCGTTGCCAACACTCTTATCATTCCCAGGAACAAACAGGAAAAACAAATACTGACACATGAACAGGCTGCACGGAACCAATATCAATATTTGGAAAAACAAATACTTCTAGAATGTACAGAAGAGTTGCTCTGATAACTGAGCAGCCATATCATAACATGAACATTGATGACGACATGGATGTCAAATCGACGTCGGAACCCACTCGGACAGTTTGTCGGCTCGGACAGTTCGTCGGCTCGGGGCAGTGCGTAAGCACTTTTAGGCAGCCGATATTGAAGCCCAGCCTCCGCATTTGCTTTTAAACAACTGCTAGCGGTATCGACAAATACGAGAAGTCTCCACTCTCGACACGTGTACGGTTTTCGTTGTCGACGTTTTTTAAAACCACGATACAGTCGCCTTACACTTGACCCAGTCTACATCAAATCGGGATTCTCTTGGCAAATAAATTACAACTATACTACTCATCCTCCCCGAAACGCTTTCCAGTATGCCGGAAAAGCAGACGCTGGTTTCGAGAAACGCACTTGTCGACTTCGTTCTGCAGCTGGAAAACCTCCTCTGCTAGATTCTGTCGATACGGCAGCTCCTCGTCGTCCACCTGGTTCAGGTCATCGATATGGACAGCCACATCCTGCCACTTGGGGTCAATGAGGTGTGCATGCTTGGAAATGAGATTTCGGGCGAACTCGGGAAGAGAGCCCATGGGGTCGTCATCACTCTCCTCAATATCGAGGTCGTCAATAAACACATCCTCATCAATCTCCTTGCTCAGATGTAGCAGCGAGTCGGAAGGATCAGCAATGAACTTCTCGATGTCCTCCATGACGAAGTCCTTGGTGTCAGGACACGCAGGCTCGGTGAGGAGCTTGTCGGCAATGGCATTCTCGAACACCTCCACAGGCTCCTCGCACTCGATCATGACATCGACAGTCGCGTCATGGAAGAGAGCAGGGTTCTGAACATCGAATAGAGGGTGCTCAGCCAGATCCATCTCTTCAACGATAGATCGGAGAAGATCACCAACAGAAAACTGGGAAGAGGCACCAGCAGGAACATGAGATCGAGCTGTACTGGCTGTGCTGGTGGCACTCACAACAGGTTCAAGCTCAGGAGTGCTACTGGCAATGGAGGGCGAGCTGGGCTTGGGGCTAGGAGACGCCAAGTAGTCCGCTAGGTGGCCTCCAATCTGACCACTGGCACCCCGTCGACTGCTGCCGCTGTTAAAGCTGTTGTACTTGTAGTCATCGCCGCTGTTTCTGGGCTTGTTGTAGTCCAGAGAGGAAGAGTCGTCCTCATCCCAGGTTGATGTCGACATGTTGGAGGCAAGCTTGGGCTGAGGGGCCACGATGGGCTTGGACGCGGCCTCCTTTTCTTCTTGCTCCTTCTTAGCAGCAGCTTCCTTGGCCGCCTTTTCGAGACGCAACTTCTCCAGTCGCTCTTTCTCAAGACGCTCTCTCTCGGCCTTCTCACGCTTGACCTTCTCGGCCTTCTCCTTCTTCATCGCCAAAAGAGACTTCTCGTAACGCTCCTTCTCAGCCTTCTCGAGCTGCTCCTTCTCAGCTCTCTCTTTCTCCAAACGCTCAGTCTCAATTCGCTCCTTCTCCTTTCGCTCTTCCAGACGTTTGAGACGCTCCGCATCCCGCTTCTCCTTCTCCTCCTTGTGCTTGAGAGCCTTCTCGGCCTTGATTCGAGCCTTCTCCTCCTTGATTCGAGCCTTCTCCTCCCTCAGACGCTGCTTCTCGATTCGGGCTTCCTCCTCAGCAGCAGCCTCCGCAGCCTTCTTCTCAGCCTCAGCGGCCTCCAGAGCCTTCTTGAGCGCCTCAGCGGCATCTTCCACCTCCTCGCACGCCTTCTGAGCCTGCGCCTTCTTGGCTTGAGCCTCTTCCTCCTCGATAGTGGTCAGAGCAGCTCGCTCGGCCCGCTCGGCATCCACCTGCTCCTTCTTGTAGTTCTTGATGGCAAGCTTCTTCTCCCGTTCGTAGGCCTTGAGTGAGTTTCTGTACTTTCGCTTCTCGTTCTTGGACAGAACAGAGATGTGCTCAGAAGACAGAATTCGAGGAGGTTCGGGAAGGTCCAGGTCAGGCGTAGCAGGTCGACTGCCAGCGAAATCAATCTCGCTAGGTGCACCACCGCTGGTGACAGACCGGAAATCGTCTGCGTACAAGTCGGTGTCGTTGTCGTTGTCGTCATCCTGAGGAGGACCCACGGCTCTGTTGATAGTCACGCTTTCATAGTCGTCCGCGTAATCGTCGTAGTCGTCCTCCATATCATCGTCGTAAATGTGATCACTGCCGAACCCAACACCAGGAGTCATGGACACATGAGCATGGAAGGGCTCAGGTCGCACAATGGAGGGCCGGTTGACATCCAAGGGAGACTTGTCGAACCCTTCGACCTCCAGAGAGTTGTAAACTGCAGTCTCAGGACGGGGCCCGGTAAGTCCAGGGGGTCCAGTCAACCCTGGAGGTCTAGAAAGTCCGGGAGGCTTGCTGGATCCCGGCGCAGGAGGAGGTGAAAGCCCAGGGGGAGCAGACAGTCCAGGGGGAGCACCAAAGGGCTGAGTGTTGCTCTGTTCCTCCCACTGATCGGGGTTGAAATCTCTCGTCAGGGTCATGGGACCCTCACTGAGAGCTCTGAGAGTCTCCTCGGGACTTCGATCTTCCACAGACACCGCGGAAGCCATTCTGGGAGGAGAAGCGGAAGGACTCAAGGTGGCGTCCTCGTAGCCTGCGGCCAGCACAGATCGTACGTTATGGGACTGGTGGCTTGTAGTTTCTGTGTTAGTGGGTTGTATTCTATGGGGGGTTATCTACGCTCAGGCTCCACGTATGCAATCACAGCGCGCCTTTAATTTCATCAACTGCATTTTGTCTACATGGTCAACATACATAAAATCAAATTGTTGGGCCGCTGTAGGGGGTGTCCTGAGTTTTAACAATGTTCAAAAGATCTTAGTTCTCACCTTTCTTGCCGCCGTTCATCAAATGTGCCAGAAGCTCTTGGCTGTGATGCTGTTTTTGGTTGCTGTCGCCCATAAGACCAGGGGGTGGGGTGGCGGCCTGGTCGGGCACTTTGTCGGTGGGGCCTCCCTTCATGAGTTGCTGGAAGCTCTGGGTCTCATCGCTGGCCAGAGGAAGAGCCGCAGCCTTGCCTCCAGAAAAGATGGCAAAGGGTGTGAACTGGCCCTCCAGGAACTCGGACGACTCGTGCTTGCTGGGGTCCATGATGTTGCCCTTGGAGAAGGCAAACAGGTTGGGCAGCGAAGTCTTGTCGTCGTCCAGATCCAGCGACTTGAGAATGGCAGAGGAGAACACAAAGTCGAACTTGTTCTTGGAAAGCGACTTGAGCGTGTTCTTAAACAAGGGCAGAGTGAAATCCATCTGACGCTTGGGATCGGGGTCCGGCATGGGGTAGTTCACAGCAGGCTCCACTGGAGGGGGCTTGACGGGAGAGGCCTGTGCGGGAGTATGCAGCTTGCCAGCAGGAGTGGTAGGGCTCTGCTTAGCCCACGAGGCGCTGGCAGGCAGGGCATTGCCATGAATGTCTTCAGTAGCATGCTGAGCCACTGCGGCGTGTCCACTCTGGTGTCGAAGAGGAGTGTTGGGCTGCACGGGCGATGGCTGCGAGTGCTGCTGGAAGTCGCCGTATCGCTGCTGCTGCTGCTGCTGTCGCTGTTGCTTTTGGATGCCCTGTCGAGCGGCATGCTGAATTGTGGAGAGATCCTGACGGGTGTAGGAGTCTGCCTCCTCGCCCGGTTCGTGCAGGAACATGCAATTGGGGTTGGGGCAGGGCTGGCCCCGCAGGTATGACGAGCAGTACTTTGTGGTGCCGTACGCTGCCCTCAAGTACTTGCCGTCGTTCATGGAGCCGTCCACGGCTGCGATGCATCGTGCGGCGTCCTCCTTCTTGGAGAAAGTCACGTAGACGCCGAGTCCCGGAGTGCCGTTGACGTTGTTGCGTCGGTTGATGACAATCTTCTGGATTCGGCCATACTGTCCAAAGAACTGCTCGCCTCGGAGAGTGTTGTGCAGATCTTCGGTGGGTATGTCTGGGTTGAGCCCGATGACATAGACGAGGTTCTTCTGGATGACGCGCATGCCCGACAGATGCTTGCGTGAGCTCTGCTCCATCTCCTTCTTTTCCCGCTCCTTTTGCTTTCGCTCCCGCTCCTGCTTGGTCTGCTTGACATGATGCTTCTTCCACTCCTCGGGCGAGATGACCTTGTACTCGACACTCTCGTCGTCGTAAGGCCGTCGACATCCAGGGCATCGACCGTTTAGCTGCGGATTCTGACGAATGTTGTTGTAACAGAACTGGCAGATCTGGTAGCCGCATGGACAGGGCTTGAAGTTTCGGTCACTGATGTCCATCTCTTCGACGCAAAGAGGACACACCTCTTCTTCCTCATCGGAGATGAAAGAGTCTGCTTGGAATGCCATGATTGTATGTGTCTATGATGGTGATGCGATTTTTGTGATGTCGTACTGTGGGCGGGACGTTTTTGTGTCGTGTTTTGAGATCGGATCAGGTGGTGTAGTGTGGCAACACTATCTGTGTGTGGTGGGTGTAATAAAGACTTATCGCCAAATGGTGTGTTTAGTGCCGGGTAAGTTCACACTTTTTGGTGTCTTTAACGTCTGCTGGGAGTTGCCATATCGGCTGACTAACGTTACACTTGTATGGAGTCTAACAGGCAAGTGAGGAAATGTAAGAGATGTAAGAGATGGGTATTGTGATGGGATTTGAGCGGAAAAAAACCATGGCTGTATCAACACGTCCTCAATTTACCACCACAAACTGTCTTCTACCTCACAAGTCATCCCCACACCTATTTAATCACGTCCTCCCATCTCCAGGTCACGTGCACGCTTCCTCCCAACGTCTCGCCCAATCAAACTCGCCAAAATTCAATTGTCAAACCCAACTCTTGTCTGGTGCAAAAGCCTGTAATACTGGTTACGCAGGAGCCGTCGTGACACACAACACACAACTAACACAATGCTCTCTCGATTCGCCAGAATTGGCAGCATGGGCGTCCGCCCCGTCGCAGCAGCCCGTGCCACCTTTGTGACCTCTGTCCGAGCCGCCCAGGCCGCTCCCACTTGGGAGAACATCAAGGACATCCGTCTGGACCCCAAGGTCCATGTAGACGAGGTGTACGAGCCCATCGTGAACCCCGCAGACCGATACCTCCAGCACGTTTCGGACCTGCACCAGTACGCCAAATACATCATGGCTGCTCTGCCCAAGTACATCCAGGGCTTCTCAGTGTGGAAGGATGAGCTGACTCTGCACGTTGCACCAAGCGCCGTCATCCCCGTCACCACCTTCCTGCGAGACAACACCTCCACCCAGTACAAGTCCATCATCGACATCACCGCCGTGGACTACCCCTCCCGAGAAAACCGATTCGAGGTGGTCTACAACTTCCTGTCTGTTCGACACAACTCGCGAATCCGACTCAAGACATACGCTACCGAGGTGACCCCCGTGCCCAGTATCACTTGCCTGTACGAAGGTGCCAACTGGTTCGAGCGAGAGGCCTACGACATGTACGGCGTCTTCTTCGAGGGCCACCCCGATCTGCGACGAATCATGACCGACTACGGCTTTGAGGGCCACCCTCTGCGAAAGGACTTCCCTCTCACCGGATACACCGAGGTTCGATGGGACGAGGAGAAGCGACGAGTGGTCTACGAGCCTCTGGAGCTGACCCAGGCCTTCCGAAACTTCTCTGCTGGCTCCACCGCCTGGGAGCCCGTTGGACCCGGTCGAGATGACCGACCCGACTCCTTCAAGCTCCCCACCCCCAAGCCCGAGGAGAAGGAGGGCGACAAGAAGTAGATGCATAAATGACAATTTAGTTGAGATAGAGCGATGCAGATTGTTCGTGGAATTGTAGGAGAGATTGAGAGAGGGTGGAACTGCAGGAATGGAAAACTGTTTTGCACAGAAGTAAAACCAAGAGGCTGATGCGACAGTGTTCACGTGGTAGTTGAGTCGTCAGTCGCACAATGTCGTTCCTTGAACAGTAGACAATCAGTTCTGAGCTAACAGGTAGACCGTTGTTGCGCTGGTTTTTCCAGCAGCCCTGAAAGCCAAGTAATTAGTGCTCCTTCGTAGCTACTTCAGCTCTTGAGTATTTCAAAAACTTCTTCAGAAGGCACGAATGTAGCAAGTTAGGTAATACGATACAGCAATCGCTTGAACTGCGCCAGTGTAACTACTGTAGAAACTCACTCGTGGGATTCCCAGACCTCAGTTTTCTTCTTGGTCATGGCGGTTCTCGGAGTCGATCCGCTCTGATCCGAATCGCACGTTACGCAACCAACACCGGTCGAATGACAGTACACATATTCAATCCTATGGCTGAGGACTTCGATTCCTTCACTCTGTTTTCTAAGAATAACACCACCAGATCGATAACGTCACATCTTCTTTCAGGCATTCAGTGACCCTCCGTCTCATGGGGAGAATGCATGTCAGCCGAGCTCAATCCAAGTAGTTATTCAACTTGGCTTGTCAATGATGTATCAACAGGAACTTCTATTCTGTATGCCTTGACATATTCAAGGCCGTATCAGTGTAGCGACTCGAGTATTTTTACCAAGTAATTACTTCCTAGATCCAGACAGGGTATATCAGCTGATGTTTGGGGAAGGACCTTCGTTTCACCAGACGCCCAGTGCTGTAGCTAGCAGGTAGATTCCCGGCAGTCTAAGGACCATCTGAAAAACTCCATCCTGTGCCATTGGCTGCGGTAGCCTACCCTCAAGTGCTGTAGGTATGTACCGGTACGATGACGTTCTCAAGCCGCATGTCTGTCTCACATGACGAGATCTTTTCGAGCGCACTCACCCTCCTGCCATCCCCCTTTTACAATCGTCTCATTGCTCATCAATTTGTCATTAAATATACAGCTCAGTTGTGCTCCTTGTTCTAGAATTCGGTGCTCTACTTACTTTCTCAGGGAAGCCAGCTCGGCCTCGAGCTGGTCCAACTCCTGCTGCTTTCTCTGCTGGTGAACCTCCAGCTCGTTCACCTGCATCTCCAGCAGATTGACCTCCTCCTCGCTTTCCTTGAGGTTGGTCTCTCCCACCGACGCGGGTGCGCCGCTCTTAGCCTTCCGAAGCTGATCCTCCTTGTAATCAAGCAATTGCTCCAGCTCTCGTTTGATTAATGCAGTGTGGGACGTGGAGTACGAGTTGCCGTGCTGTTTTGAGTCGGCGGCCGCACGCTCGGCCTTTTCCACCAGGTTCTCCAGGTCCGTCAGTTCCCGCTTCAGTCGCACCTCCTCCCAGTCGGTGTCTTTGGTGGACGAAAAGTCCGTGCCCGAAGTCGAGTACGAGCCTCCTCCGATACCCAGCTTCTGCAGATAGCCGTTGGCAAACGCCTCCTTCTTGGAGGGAGGAGCGTTGCTCTTCGGGGGCTTGATCTCGGCCTGGCTCGAGTTTATGCTGAACTCAGGAGTGGCCTTCTCAAAGGTGGCCCGCAGCGATGCAGGAACACCTCGGGGGATACGCACGCCCTTCTCCCGGTAGTTGAGCATGTGCAGAAAGACGAGACACTGCTCCTTCTCGATACGCTCGTCGGACTTGGGGTTGACCAGGTTCCAGGCCATGGCAATGTCGCCCTCGGGCACCCGGCTGAGGCTCTGGTAGAGCTCTGTCAGTGCGTCGTATGAAACCCGGCCGTGTCGGTCACAATTGGCTGTGAAGATGGCCGAGTAGGAGTCTCGGTCGGCAGGCGAAATGTACCAATCGAAGTCTGTGGAGAGTCCGAGGTTCTCGAGGTCCTCGTCGTCGGAGTCGTCCAGCTTGGAGTGGGGCTGGCTGATGGCATTGTTGGCTTCTATTAAGTGAGCCTTCGACTGTGGAACCAGCCATTGGGGCAGCGTGGAGGGCACGTCGTTGATGTTGTTGTTGAGCAGGTCGAAAATGAGACGCATGGTGATACAGAACTCCTCAAAGTCGAGACAGCCATCACTGTCCACGTCGGCCAGATCCCAAATCTTGGCCAACTTGTCTTCCGAAAGATTGGAGTTTTTGAGCACGGGCGAAACCTGGTCGCCGGTGAGCACATTGTTGACGGGGTTGAGCCCGCTGAAAATGTCCCAGTACTTGTTGATTTCCCACTCCTCCAGCTTACCTTGAGCACTCATGATGTGGCACCGATAGTGTCTGTTAGTGAGCGATTAGCTGCATGTGGTGTTGCGGTAGGGTAACCTACTTGTTGCTGGTGGGATGGGTGGGAGGAGGCTGGTTATAGGAGGTGTGGTGTTCAACTAAGTGTGCTGCTCGTATGGTAAAAGCAACTATCGCACACGGGCATCTGGTGCCGCATCTATATATTCAATCCGTCGTATTTCATCAACTCTGTCGCTGTCTGGAGTTCAATTTCGTCTTCATACTCTGGACGTCGCACACCTCATGTTTCAATGCACACACGGCTATCACCCATGTAATTACTGTACGATGATTAATTTCGAGGCCTTTTTTGACAAAGACGAGAATGATCAACCAGACGAGACACGGAATTACCAGCACAACCATAGAAGGGAAGGACTGCCATTAGCTCTCTGTACCAATAGTAAATAATCTGCTACAGATATATAGCTCATTAGCTAGACCCCATCTTCATTTTAATAATCCCTCTGCTACAATCATTGTAGCCCTTCCCTAATTTCGTATTTTCTCGTGCCAGGTGCAACCACATGGCCCAAAGATGGCAGTGCAAGATGTCGGCAAATGATACGACGAGAATTCCACGGGTGGAAGAGCACGCAAAAATGACGTTCCGAGCACGTAAAAAGAAGCCGAAACACACTAAAATACCGGGAACAGCCCATTAGTCACTCGTTAGCAGCTACACAAAATTCCCCGGGCTAACTCCGTCAAATTCACAACCCCCGGCTGGAGGGTGAGAGTCAATTGGGTGCTATTTTAAGCGCTCCTTCTCAGGATGAAATTTTCACCCTCTCAAACGGAAACACCCTCGAAAGGTAATAGTATGGACTGGATCAAGGCAGAAATACCGTGGGTGTATTTCTGCATGAGTACGCCTGTCTGTCACCACTCTGCAGAGGGTTTAATTAACCCTGGAAGAGGCCAGCTGGCATCTACGAGTACATACCGATAAGATAACGATGCGTCGCAAAGGTGCAACGTAAACGACCACGTATCTCCAATGGGCTACAATTGATGCTGTCGCTACAATGCTGGTGCACTCGCTACCCGGTTTTTTAGTATACTCATTACATCTAGCTTTATTGAACGATGACATTCCTTGTTATAAAGCTCCACCTGAGCTTCCACAATCCAGATACTACCGATACAGTATTAACTACAGTTACTAAACATGGCTCTTAAGGAGTGTTCTTGAGGTTGGTGACCAACCACTCAAGACCCTCGTAGATACCATCACCGGAGGTGGCACAAGTAGCCTGGATGTACCAGGGTCGTTGTCTTAATGAAGACAGACCAAGCTTCTCAGTGATCTCGGCAGCATCCATGGCGTTGGGCAGATCCTGCTTGTTGGCAAAGACAAGGAGAAGGGCGTCTCGGAGCTCATCATCGTTGAGCAGTCGCTGGAGCTCTTCTCGAGCATCGGGAATTCGATCTCGATCGTTGGAGTCAACAACGTAGATAACACCCTGGGTGTTCTGGTAGTAGTATCGCCAGAGAGGTCGGATTCGGTCCTGTCCACCGATATCCCAAACTGTGAAAGTGACGTTCTTGTATTCGACAGTCTCCACGTTGAAACCAATTGTGGGGATGGTGGTGACAATCTCACCGAGCTTGAGCTTGTAAAGAATGGTGGTCTTACCAGCGGCATCGAGACCAACCATCAGAATTCGCATCTCCTTTCGGCCAATGAGGCCCTGGAAGAGCTTGGAAACGTAAAGACCCATCTTGTTGTTAGTATGTGTGTGTTGTTGTAGAAGGTTGAAAATTTCTTCTCGAAAAGTCTAAGGGTGACGCGACGACTTGACACAGGACCCCCATGCAGCACCATGAAAAATAAAGGAAGCCACGCGAGCAATCAGACGGCAGCAGCGTAGGCGTGGAGATTGCGACGTGTTGGTGACGACGCCGTCCGTGTACGGCCATCCATCCATCCATCCATGCTCGCCTTTGATTGCCCCCTCAACCCCCCTGTTGTTGTACCCTATCATACATGATGATACGCATGTGCATAGCCATAAGATAAACGTGTCGTTTTGTCACGGTGGCGATGTGGGGGTCGGCGAATAAAAAATGGCACACGTGTATGCCTCGGCGTGGACGTTGATGGCGGTCGCTTCATCACGTTGGTTGCTGGTCGATGGCGTTGGGGGCACCTCTTTGTGTCGTATCGTGTCATGTGTTTTCGGGGTCCACACCACGCCCCTTGGGTGGTGGAAATGATTGATGGAGACGCTCCAGGGGGCCATCCATCGTCGAGAGATACTCACTCTAGTTCACGCAATCGATCAAATGCAATAAGTTAATGACAAAGTCTTGATTATTCAAAATCGAATAGATAAGACTGTCTGGGTTGAGTGCTGCAATTAGTCCAGAAAGGAGTTTGTGTTGGTGGTGGGACGAAAAAGGCCAAATCATCATCAGAGTCAGGGAGGGTAACGCCCTGCCGGGGTCACGTGGCTTGGAAACGCACAACATTAAATGCAACAATGACTAAAGCGCACAGTAGGGGATAATGAGCTATACTGTATAGCGGTGGTAGAGATTATGTATATGTCGGTAATAATATGGTCCATCCGAGTGCGCCTTCACTCTTTGTCTAATTACTAGTTTCGCACGAGTCTCCTCACTTGCACGCCTTCTAGTCTCGCTATCACTTTGCTGCTTGTCTCGCTGTGCTCCGGAGATTCGCGTGCATCGGATTTAGTCTTAGGTTCGATGGACCAGCGTGTCAAAACAATGGAGGGGAATGAGCATGAAACTGCTATAGTAAAGAATGAGAGCCGACTGTGAGAGCAAGCAGCAATGGTCTAAATATTTCACAAGTAGATGGGCGCGCTATAGTAGCTACTTGTAGTGTTCTAGAGCCTCAACTAAGTCTCGCGACAGATACATTCCCTGGCCAGACACTTGCCCCCAATGAGTGTAAACGGCACACACCTCGCAACACGAGAAATACTGTATGATCAGGTGTCTTGTTCGTATTCTGCCACAAAACACGTCCAAGTGCACAGTTGCAGCAATACCCCATTTGGACACCTACCGGCCTCATGCTCCTGGTTCACATGCTCGCGAGCCACATGCCCATCTGCCCCATCTGGCCTCACTTTACCCCATTCGAAGCCCTCGCTCTTTCACACCTCCAATGTGCATGCAGTGCAGCCGGCTGGCTCTCTCAGATGCCACGTCATTGTTTGACCCGAGCAAAAAAGGTTTGGGGACGTGCGTGAAAAGTGAAACCGTGAGGTGGGAGGAGGGACGCTGTATTGCGAGAGTGAGAGGCACACAACCGATAGGGTGGACGATCTGGGGTACCGTTTGGATCAATTGAATTAATTATTAACGTGTGCGGTACACTGTATTGTTGCACGAGCCCAACCCTATCGCCTGCGCCCGCAAATCGATCTAGCCTTACTAATGTACAGTAGTCACGGTAGGCCCTGGTTTTCGTCCCTTAGCAATCAATAGCCTTAGCCAGGCCTGCTCTAACAAGACATTCGACCCCACCAAATGGCTTGCCGCATGACGTGTAGCTAATAGTTTGAGATGACCTAGCCAGAAAAGACGTGTAAGTCCCGTACAAGTACGATTGATTAATCAGTGAAAGAGACACGTAACCCCCAGAGAGTACGTGGACGCGAAGTGCATCAAATTGCCCTCCGACTACCGTGCCTTCTCCCAGCTTCCCACCTTTCGCATTCCACACATCTGTTTTTGGCTACTGCAGCGAAGTGGGCATGCTGATCTGAACAAACTCTCGAAAGACCACCTGGCATACACACTCCACACACTACATATTCTTACCTTTCACAATCCTCTCGTGTTAACACCACACACAATACAACAATGTCGATCCGAGGCACCGCCAAATACCACCAGATACCCGTCCAGAGCGACGCGCCGCAATTCGCGGCTCCCCAGGGCCAGCAGTTTTCGTCCTACTCTCAGAACCGCGACTTCAACCTCAAATCCACAATCACAGAGGGCGACTTTGCCGACAAGGTCAAGGCCGTGACTCAGAAGATTGAGGTCTTCCTCGACAAGTACTCGGGCCCCGTCAAGCCCCACCTGCCCACCCTCGGCCGGTTCCTCATTGTCGTCACCTTCCTGGAGGACGCTCTCCGAATCCTCACACAGTGGTCCGACCAGGTCTACTACATCACCAACTTCAAGCACATCCCCAAGTTCATCACCGTCATCTTCCTGCTGCTCAACGTGGTCGCCATGGTTGCTGGATCCTTCATGGTCACCGCCAAGAAGCGAATTGAGGTCGGTTGCGGTCTGCTGGTCGGAGTCATTGTCACCCAGGCTCTGGCCTACGGCCTCATTTTCGACTTTGGCTTCATTCTGCGAAACCTGTCCGTCATTGGCGGCCTCTTCATTGCTCTGAACGACGCCTTTGTCAAGGACAAGTCTAAGCGAGGTCTTCCTGGTCTCCCCTCCATCGATGACAAGGACCGATCCAAGTACGTGCTCCTGGCCGGCCGAATCCTCCTGGTTGTCATGTTCACCTCCTTCATCCTCAACATGACCTGGACCATGTCTCGAGTTCTGGTGTCCATTGTCGGAATCGCCGCCTGCTCCATGGTGGTGGTTGGCTTCAAGGCCCGAGTCTCCGCCTTCCTCCTGTGCATCATCCTCTTCATCTTCAACATCACCGCCAACTCCTACTGGGCCTTCCCCGCCTCTTCTCCCGTGCGAGACTACCTCAAGTACGAGCACTTCCAGACCCTTTCTATCATTGGTGGTCTGCTGCTGGTTGTCAACACCGGAGCCGGCAAGATCTCTATTGACGAGAAGAAGAAGGTCTACTAAGCTATTACTAGTCAGCAACCCTTAGGTAGAGATTGATACAGACATTGACATCTACCGCGATGTAAAAATAATGTAAACTAGGAGAGTCTGTCAGATGCGTGGCATTGCCATGGCATGGGTCTGATTCCTTTAGTAATTAATAAATATAACAGATAAAAGCGAGGTTTTGTAATGACTGTGAAGTCTCCAGTCTGAGACGGATGCTACGGCTTACAGGAAAACGCTACAGTATCAATGCGTCTTTAAGCTGTGCAGATCTATTCATATCTTGATGTCAGTATCAGTCTATTGTTTTAGCTTACCAGATGGTGTATCCTCCGTCGACAATGAGATCATGACCAGTCATGTAGCTGGAGGCGTCGGAGGCCATGAAGACAATGGGTCCTCCAAACTCCTCGGGCTCAGCCATTCGTCGGAAAGGAATTCGTCGCTCCCAGTCGTTTCGCAGCTCGCCGTCGGTCTCGATGATATGTCGGGTCAGAGGAGTGAGAATGTAACCGGGAGACAGAGTGTTGACTCGGATGTTGTACTGGGCCCACTCAGCAGCCAGAGACTTGGCCATGTGGATGACACCAGCCTTGGACATGTTGTAGGGAGTCTGGGGCTGAGGATCGTTGACAATTGATCCACTCATGGAGGCCACGAGAATCAGAGAGCCGGGAGACTCGTCCAGAACCAGCGACTTGGCCACCTCGGTAGCAAAGTTGTAAGATCCCATGAGGTTGACGTCCAACAGTCGCTTGACCGAGGGGTTGGGGTAGTCGAAGGCGGTCATGTTCTCGCAGAAGCCGGCACAGTTGACCAGAATGTCAAGGGGGCTCTTGTGGTGCTCTCGGATGGCTTTGACGGTGTCGGAGACCTGGTGGACGTCAGAGACATCGCATGCCCAGGCGGAGATTCGCTGCTGGGGGAAGTTTTTGCCCTTCCCAGCAGAGGATCCTACGGCCTCGTGGGCTCGAGCAGCGTCCTGGGCCACAGACGATTGACTGGAGTCGGCAGAAGCGTCCAGAGAGATGTCGGGCTGGGTGATATCGTGAGGGGAGTGGTCATTGAGACCGTGCTCCGTTGCTGCTGTATCAACGCCCTTGTGTGTGCCAGTAGGAGAGGCGTAGATGGGGGTGGGTCGGACATTGTGGTGGGCCTCGTTGGCGGTCTTATACCACTCGAGCAGCTGCTCAGCAGCAGGCTGAATTCGAGGCAGGTTGTTGTCGACCAGGGCCACAGAGGCTCCGGCTCGAAGAAGCTGCTTGGCAGCTGCAATACCCAGACCACCGCTTCCTCCGGTGATAACGGCAGTTTTCTTGGCTAGCGAAAAAAGAGACATTTTGCAAGGGCAATTGAGTGTGAGACTATGTTCCTTTTCAAAGTGAGGGGGAGGGTACTATCCAGCTTATTAGTAGTGACAGCTAATGGTCAAACTATTTCAGATATGGATTGCTCCATGCAGCTGGTATGCGATGTTGTATGCTTAACAGTGATATACATACGCCTGGGTTGCTGTTCGAGGGATTTGAAGTGTGGAAGCGGGTTGGGTTTGGCACATTCTCGGAAGGGTGTACAGATTATGTGTACAATTCGATAGGTGTTTCCCCTGGATCGGTGTATCTCTGATTGTAGCATGGACAGTGCCAGTAAGTCTCATATCGATGGATGTGCTATGCTGTTGAGCCACTCCCTCAATTAAGGCTACGTTCGTAGCCCCGAAGGCTGTTTTGTTAGTCACCATGACAGGGGCGTGTCGTGTTACGTTCCGACCGTTTCACGTCAGCCGATTACGATTCCCTCCGCGTCATTCTGCGTTGCTAACGGAACGAGTACGACCAACTAGACTTTCGATAAGCCGGATGACTTCAGAGTGCATGAGAGGCGCACAATCGGTATTTTCGGATTGTTCTTCTAGAAGATTGGTTTGAGAGCAATGTGGGGGTGTTTTAGAGAGGGGACAGAGTAGAAACCAAAGCAGAATAGCCGTCTGAGATCCCCTCATTACCGCTAGCTCCACTTTATACTCTATTTGGTAATTGTTGCTTGTATGTCGGTCCACAAGCATGTCTGCTCGTATCACTTTCAAGACACCCCTAACCTCGAAACCTTTATTGATGCCTTACCTTAGTGAGCTTGCAGACGGAGAGAGAGTGAGCGAGCATTCCGCAGCGAACCCAGTTGGCATTATCAGTTGACATCCTCTTACTCTCACCCCACACACTACACGCATCTCTCACACACAAAAGCACAAGACACAATGGTCAAGGGAATTCTGAAACACAAGACGCCAGACGCCGAGGCCGCTCCCAACCCCGAAATCGACCGACAGCAGGTGCTGGAAAACACACGAGCCAACGCCCAGCTGTACAGCCAAAACTCGGAAAAAATCAGACGAGCCAGCACGGGCAAGGTCCGGGTCGACGAGGCTTCTTCGGGCACCGCGGCGCTCGGCTCCAATCCCAATGGCCCCAACAACGGCCAGCCCAGCGACATTTCGTGGGACGAGGCCGGAATCTATCTCCACGAGCAGGACAAGGGAACATACATGAAGATTGACGAGCCCAAGACTCCGTACGCTGGCACTCTGGGCGATAACGAGTACTACGCCGAGGACGACGAAGAGGCGACTGGATTTTCGCTTGGAGAAGCCGAGTTTGATGAGGACGGAACTCTGGAGAAGGAACGCATCATCAAGGACCCTTCCGTTGTCGACGACGAAGAGGACGACGAGATGGACGAGCGGGAACAGATGCGGGAGGAGGACCAGCAGCAGCATGACGAGTTTCTCAAGAAGCGAAACCAGCACTACAACATGAAGATTGACCTGGCAGCTGCACGAAAGCTTGCCGAGCAGGAGGAGGACGACGAGTAGTGGTTGGATAACGTCCACTGTCGCTATTTGTCGGGATATGTATATATAATGTCATTATATTCGAGGATTTGAAACCCGAATACGTATACGAGTTTGTTTCGCGATTTGCCACCCTTTTCCAAACGCGTCTCGGAAAACCTGTGGAGTAATGTGCTTATTTTACACCAAGTATTTTGGAAGCATATGTGAGTTTTGATCGTGGTTGGTTGATGCAATATGACCCGAGAAGCACACCAAATACGACAACGAGACACTACAATCACCTGACACTTATAATACCTGATTTATTCGCCTCTATCCATACTATATTATTGCTGTAGGCCTGCTCTCCACACGCGATAACGATAAGAGAACCCTAAATACAGGTTGTTCAGTGTGAGAATAAATTTGTTATATGAAAATGTCCATGAAGTGTTTCAAGACAAACTATTTACGAAGAAGTAAAGCTTCCATCTACTTTCCAATGGGATCTCGAGACTCCTTGACAATCTCGGACTCGGTGCCGTTGTTATAGAACTTTCTAATGGTGTCCTGCTTGACCCACTCTCGGCTAGAGTGGTCGTAGTACATCTCGGTCTGGTGAGAGTGTCGGGTGACGGAAAGACCCTGGTCCTTGGCCTCCTTCTCGGTGATCATCTTGGACTTTCGGTCCTCCTCCCACTGGCTTCGGGCAGCCTGCAGCTTGTCCCGTCGCTCCTTGTCAGAGGCCACCTCCTTCTCTCGGATCTGGTCGATCATCTGCTTTCGCCAGTCGATGAAGTCGTCGTACTTGAGGAACATCTTCTCATTCTGGCTGTGCTGAGGATCCTGCTTCTTCATGAACAGACATCGCCACACTCCACCCACGTCCCAGGCGCCGGTTCCGCCGACATCAGCACACTCCTCGTTCATCTCCTTAGTGGGGATAGCGCCTGCAAGGTTGGGGTTTGTGTTGACCAGTCGGTCGAGAACTCGGTATCCGTTGAAGTACCGGGCAAGAACGGGAGTCTGGGGGATCAGATCCTTGTATGCATTGTCTCGGTTGTTGAGGGTGGTCAGAATGGTGGACCACAGGTCGCCTCGTCCAGTGCCAGACTCCTGGATGTCATGGGTCAGCTGTTTGTCGTTCCACGGGGGCAGTCGCTTGAGCCAGCCGGTCCAGTCTGTGTCCTTGGCCTTCTCCCACTCGGCGCCGAGGTTGGGGATCTTGTCGGCCAGGTCCTTGGAGTAGTCTGCCACGGAGGTGGTATGGTTGTGGATCTGGTCCAGGTGCTTCTTGCACTGCTCGAAGAAGTCGTCGATGGACTGGTGGTCCGATCGGCCAGACTTGTCGTCACTGCTCCACAGAGAGCCGAGGAAGCCCTTCTTGTCGTCGTTATCGTCTTTGCCCATTATAATTGAGTTGCTGGTATTGTTTCCTCTTACTCTACGGTGTGCGGCCACTTTATATATGAAGCTTCAGAACACATCGAACATGCAGCCCGGTTATACTTCGCCACCCGCCTGCATGTATGGTAAGGCGGGTGTGCATGCGTGGGGATGAATGGGCAACTTGGATTGGGTGCCGCTGGCCAGGATACAGTTATTAGCTCTCGAGGACGACAGCAATCGAGCCATTGTGTGAAATGGGGAGACAGATGCAGCTGTTGCAGGATCCGTGAGCCTCGAACGAAGCTTCTAGCATGCTCTCGATCGGGCATAAAGTGGTTTTGACCAGGGTGCGAGGCTGAGGGGGAGCAAGTGTACAGTCCAAGACTTGTCGTGTGATTAGTGATGGCAATGTGATGTAGCTGTAGTGAGACAGCTGTGCATTACGGTACAAGCACGCTGAGATCTTGCTACCGCCTACAGGATGCTGCTTTGGATACAGGGTGAGAAGCTGCTGCTACAGACACTCTTCGTCTACAACCGTTCATGTCATGAATCATTCAATTGTTACGTGGCTCTCACCAATGCTATAAATATGCTCTAAAACTCTTCGGGCTCGTAGAAGAAAGCGCCAAAGGTGATGATGGTGGCGTAGATGAGAAGACCGCCGGACAGCGACATCCACATGGCCGCGGTGTTGATGATGCTGTTGTGTGCGAGCATGACGGGGATGGACAGACCAGACACGACCATGAAGCCGGTAGAAAATCGGCCAAAGTCGATCACTGTGCTGCTACTCTCGCTCATGAAGTCGTCCTGACCGGCCCAGCTCTGGCAGATGGCGTTGGGTGCAGGGGCCAGGCAGAAGACCGCCACGACAATCAATGGCAGCCAGTTGTTCCACAATGCGCACGACAGGATGATGAGCAGAAAGCCCGTTGCCAGGACTGTGGACAATGTGATGATTTTCGATAGTGGTGAGATTTGGACCATTGCTGATGTGTGTGTGTGTGTTTTGGTGAAGGGGGTTTTGCGGTGGTGACGATAAGATGTGTAATGTGGTGGTGTCAAAAAGAGTTTGGATGCAGGAGGAGGAGGTGAGTGCCAGTTAGTGGTAATGCGAAATGATGTTGTTTGTTTGTGTTTGTGACAGGTTAGCTCGATAGATGTATGTAAATGTGACCTGTCGGCGCCCCGTTGTATATATACTACGACACGTAAGTTTGACTCTGCGATTCTGGACCGGTCAAGAGCGCATATCAAGAGAGTTCAACCCTCGCTCAAGGTCATAAGACCGACGATCGTTAAATGGCGCAGAGCATGATTCAACTAAGAGTAAAGTAAGGTGGGTACACCACAGAGTTACTAAGGGGGTGGTGACCCTGACTGAGAGAAAGTGTAGAACACCCCCAAAAAAACAGGTGACAATCCAAGACGGTTTAGACCCATCCACCGATCGGAATCCCCTCACTGGTGGGCTCAAACGGTATTTTCAACGTCGACTAATTTCGTCTTTCATACACTGCCATCTCCTGGCTTCTGGCGCTTGTGCAATCGCTCTCCGATGAGATTGCTCTTTTCACGCCCCAGAGAAAACCGTTGAAGACCACGAGAACGGCTGACAAGCTTAAACGGCTGGAATCGGACATACGGAGCGGCGTTGAATATCCCTCTCTCTGCTTCTTAGACTTCTCGGATTTAAGGCGAGCAAGGGAGAGATGTGGATCGCATAGGGTTAAAGGTAATACTGTCGAAATGGTCACGACTTGAAGCTGCACGTCGATTTAGACTATTGGGAACAAAGAAAAACTGGGTGGCGAATCGCAGGTCACCTTAAAAAAAGGGGCGGGAATGGGGCGGATATGCCAACAAAATAGTTTAAACGGCCTCAAAATCGAGTGGACAATACCATTGTAAGCCCAACTGAGGATAGCTTAAAAACACTTAGTCATTTTTCTCGGTTTCTAAGACCCCAGGACGACCCCTGTCACGCCTACGAGAACACTGCACGGAAAAGTCATTAAATACTAAGATACATTGAAGAAATTGCGCTATAAATAAGTGGCGGTAGCCATTATCACCGGTTGTTACCCCAGAGAAGTCCCTGAGGGTACGGGTTCCACGAAGGGGGCGCCTGCATGTTGCCGTGGGTGTCGTGATGCGTGCCACGAATGGGGCTCCCAGAAGTTTGGGGCAGATAGACCTCGTGGACTTGCTGAGGCTGCTGGAACTGGTGGTGCAGGTTGGGGGATGGGTATCCTAAGTGCGGGACCTGGTGGTGCCCGTTGGGGGTTGGGTATGCAAAGGGCGGGACCTGGTGGTGCCCGGTGGGGGGTGGGTATGCAAAGGCGGGACCTGGTGGTGCCCGGTGGGGGGTGGGTATCCTAAGTGCGGGACTTGGTGGTGCCCGTAAGAGGATGGGTGGGCGTAGTGCTGGGCCTGATGGTGATCCTCAGGGGACGGGTATACATAGTGCAGTGCCGGATGGTATCCATAGGGGGTCGGCTGCAGAGGAACGTGGTGCTGAGGCTGTTGGTAGCCGTTGGCGAGCGAAGGACGAGGAGTCGGGGGCTCCGGTGTGGGGAGAGGGCGAGGAGTCGGGGGCTCCGGTGTGGGGAGAGGGCGAGGAGTCGGGGGCTCTTGCGTGGAGTCTGCTTGAGCTTCAACATGGGGAGGATGAGGCTGGTGGGTGCCGTGCGATGTGCAATTCTTATCGCACACGTCAGGGATGACGGCGGCTTCAGCCTCGTCGGTGAAACGTTTTGCATGCGCACATAGACCAATCGTGACAGAATTGGGGCCGGGAGTGACAGGGCTCCCAGGAACGGGGGTGGCAGGCCTCTCTGGAACGAGGGCAACGGGCCCTTCTGGAATGGGTCGTCGCAACCGCGGCTGATGAATTTGTCGCATTGGGTGTCCCTCAGGAAAAGGGTGGATTTGAAATCCAGGCTCGTCGAGGTTGATGGGGTCGGGCGGAGGCTCATTATCTATCACCATCTCATCAGCAGGGGCCCTCTCCTCCTCCGGATCTTCCCCCTCCGGCTCTTCTCCCGCCACAATGGCAACGATGCGCTTGCGCCTGCGGTTGGTAACGCGGCTGTCCAGCTTGTTCTTGTCACGTCTGCGCGTCATCCTTGAGTCACTAATGTGCGCCCGCCGCGCCTCCGCCCTTCTGGTGACTCCAAGGATGCCACGCGGCAAGATCTGGTCCAAGCTCAGGTCACGAATCAGCACATGCATGTTCTCGGAGTCAATGTGTTGGAAGTCGCGGTGATGGATGTCAGTGATGACAACAGCATCCGAAGCTTCAGGTGCATAATCAGCCTCGTCCTGCTCCCACTCATCATTGATCAGCAGCCCGTCGTGTGTATCATCATCTGACTGTCCAGAAGAAACTTGCGGCTGGCCTGAAGCATCTGAGGGGACCGCTACGTCAGACACGGAGTCCGAGTTCACGAGACAGTCGGAGTCGTCGAAGTCGCCCCATGTCTCTGTCTGACCGTGCATGGGCGTGTCCTGATCTTCCATTTGGTCCTCGTGTTGCTCGTGTTGCTCGGGCTGGTCGGGCTGGTCGGGCTGGTCGGGCTGGTCGGGCTGGTCCTCCTCAGTCTCCTCGGGCTGGTCCTCCTCAGACTCCTCGGCATCGTTGGCTCCCTCGCGAGCCTCCTTCGCAAGTCTCGCTTCCATTCGCTTCACCACAGTGCCCGAGGGCATGACGCACGCATGATCAGCAAAAACAGGACTGCTTCCAAAGCATCGCGCTATCATCGCTGGCTCTAGCTTCTCCCACGCCTGAATCATGTAGTTGATTTTGTGCAAAGCTGTAAACTTCGCCGAACGGCCTTGGATGTCCTGAGTTCGCATGTAGAACTCCTCCAGGAGTCTCCTAGCTGTCTTCTTCGTAGCTCCGATGATTCCCAGGTCCAGGGGTTGAGTGTAAGATGTAGACTTTGGAGGAAGAAACGCGACTGTCATTCCCTTCACCTCTTCCCAGCCCTTTGCGATGCTCCAAGCTTTGCGGTGGAATGGGACGTTGTCTAAGATGAGAATGATGGGATCATCTTTAGCGTTGACAGCGCGAGCGAGTGCGACGAACCACTTGACCATGGTGGGGGTGTCCATCCAACCGCTATCCTGCTGGTGGTACCTGCAGTTCATCTTGTGATGGGGTCCAGTCAGTTCGGGCGCGCCGTCGTCGGAGAGTGCATAACGATGCAAGAACTCCACCATAACATCCCACGCACGCTTCTTGTCGGCGTCTAAAGCATCAACCTTCTCTTTAGAGACTGAGAGATTTTGCTCCATCAAAGCCACCTTTTGACTGAGCTTGTCGCACTCCCTCTGCTTTGTGTCGCGTCTGTCCACCTCATACTGAAGGTTGGTTCTCGCATCCCGACATTCGATATGTCTAGTTGCCATGCGCGTCAAGTCCAGCTTGGCCTGCTGGGCTGCTAGCTCCTCCTCCTTTTTCGCGAGCACATTTTTCAGCTTGGGGAGACTCCTGTTGAAGCGGGCAAGTCTGTTGATCTCAGCTTTGTGCCTTGTCTGTAGGCTCTTGTGAGAGGCAATGGATGTGTCGACGTCATTCTCCAGCCTCTTCACGTCCGGCGATCTACCAAAGACAATGGGTACTTGCAGCTCACGGCCTTTGCGTGCCTCCATGGTCAGAGTCTCGTCGTACCTTTCGCCAGCAAAAGGGTTGGGCGGAGTCCACTGTTCCGCGATCAGAGTTCTCGTTTTCTCCTCGAGGACAGCTGCGGAATGCTTGGCGGAAGAATCGTAGCTCGCCTTGGCTGCTTTGGTGAGAGCAACCAGCTCCTTCCATCTGTCGCGGTCCTCTACTGCCTCCTCTGCGCCTGTAGGCCAGCTCTTGTATGCCTCGTGGGCAACCCTTCGCTCTTCGTTGATCACTTTGTAGGCTGCCAACAGGCGGGCGGTCCTCTCTTGCTCTACCTGGCATAGCTGGATCGCTTCTTCCCTGCACTTCTCCTTGACAGACATAGGGGCCACCGCAGTATCCTTGTTGAGGTAGGCCTGAGCTGCAGCACACCACTGCGGAAAATATTGCTTCCCGTAGACATGAGGAGTGAAAAGAAAAGACCCGTCGGCGTTCATGCAGAACATGAAGGTGTAGGTCAGCTGTCCCTTTCCGACTCTCAAGCCAGCAAAGGGCTGGCTGATCCACACCCTGTGCCCATTGCCGTCGAAGCCCACGTACATGCACGTCTGATCTGCGTTGAAGATTCGACTCGCCTGCATGTCCTCAATGGCATGCCAAATAGGGCCCAGCATAGCAATAACGTCTTCGTCGATGACGGAACTTCGTTCACCATACTCGCTGACCCGGCGTCTTTTAGCTTCCGCCAGGCATTCGCTCACCCATTGCGGACTGGGCCGAACGAGCTTCAGATTGTAAAGCACCTTCCAGTCCGGCACCACGATCTCGAGCTTGTCAACCAGTGTATCGACCAAGTCATTTGCCGCAGCTTTGGTGAGCGAGCAGAGATCGGTTAGTCTTGAAAACACAACGATTGAGGCTTCCCACAGGTCAGGGTACCTCTTCTTCGTTACTCCTCTGTTCTCCTCCAGCACTTTGAGCCGGTCCTTCGCTTTGCGCTTGATTTCCTTTCTTGTATCTCCAGTGACTCTGCCTTGTTTCAGTTTCAGTGGCACGTTGATTGTTCTGGCGAACTCCACAAGCCGTTCTCCAACGTCCTGCTGCGTGTAAGCCCCAGTGTGCCGCAGGACCTCCAGCTCGAGAAACTTGCTAGAGAGTCGGTCCAGCTTGGAGGGGTCGGTGAGTCGTCTGCCGGAAAGATTCTCACGTGGCCTGTGCCTCTTCTTGCGTTTCCTTCCCTTGGGTGCGAGCTTTCCCCTGTAGTCGTGGTGCACCCGCTTTATCTTTGACCTTGGCACTCTCATGACTGGCTGCGCGGCGACTGCAGCATCCTCCATGTCGTTGTCGTCATCGATCTCGTCGTCATCGATCTCGTCATCTTCTTCCGAGTCATCTTCAGATCCTGAGGTATCGCAATCGGAAAGGGTATCACCGGTAGTTGTCTGCTCCTCGGCGTCGGGTATCATTTCTTGTGAGCCTCTGATAGATCGATTAGGGCGACGGCTGCGTGGCGCAACGGCTCGTCTCGCCATCGTTTGAATCTCAACAGGTCTCGGATGTCGTGAAGTCTCGTATGTGATGCCTACTACAAAATCGCCACGTATATTTACACTATAGATTTACAGTACTGCGCTGTATCGGACACAGACACACTCCCATTTCATGACTCAGGTGACCTGGGATCCCGCCACCGGGATCGTGCAGGTTGCTGTATAGGTTAAAGGGAGCCGGAACTCTAAAGGGGGCTTCAAGCCGTGACCATTTCGACAGTAAATGGTGAGGATGGGCAAGCGAAGTGGAAAAAAAAACGATGGGCGTGAACGTGAAAGGGCATGAATGTGTTTACTATGTACATTGATATTATTTACAGAGAGAGAGGGGGATAATACCGACTCAGATTGCACTAAACCACGAGAGAAATGACGTTGCCCTTCTTGGGGATAATCACCTTTCTCACGGGCTTGTCTCCAAGCTTGTCGGAAATTGTGCGCAATTGAGCCAGAATCTCAGCCTCGCTTTGAGAGCCAAAGTCGTGAGGCTTATTGGCGGTGAACTGAAATTTGCCATTGATCATCACCTTGAACGGAACCGTGGCCGACTGGATTTCAGCCTGAGCCTCGGGGAACGCGTTTCGGAACACGGAGCTCCACTCAGCGCCCTGAGCCTTACAAATGAGCTCCCAGCACTCCTCGGCCATGGCAGGAGCAACAGGGGACATGATCTTGAGCAGGGTCTCGAGAGCATAAAGCTGCACCTCGGGAGAGGCTCCCGATTCCTTTTGCAAGGTGTTGGTGAGCTTCATGTAATCACTGATGACGGTGTTGAGCTGAAGTGACTCATGGAAGGAGTCTCGTGCAGACTTGACGTAGTGTTGGGTCTCGTTCCAAAGTGTACGGTCGGCGTCGGAAAAGCTAGACTTGTCAAGCCCCTTGCTGGAAGGCTTGAGTTTGAGCACACTCTCAGTAATAGCCTTGACTTTAAGAAGCCATCGCTTGATACCGACAATCTTGCCCTCGTCCCAGTCCAGCACGTCGTTGACAGCAGCCTGGAACAGCACATGGGCTCGCACAGCGTCGGCTCCATGCTGCTGGATGCAAGCACTGGGGTCGGCTCCGTTGTACTTGGACTTGGACATCTTTTCCCAAGACACCGCACAATCCACGTCGGTGCCCTGAACCTTGGCCACGGGGCCAGATCGGTCAATCTCCTCAGGCTTGAGGAATCGGCCAGTGGTGGGCTCCTTGAAAGTCTGGCCATGAACCATACCCTGCGTCACCAAACGCTTAATAGGCTCACCGTTAAGGTCCGCGCCAGACCAGTAACCCTTATCGGCGAGGAACTTGGCCACAAATCGCGCGTAGAGCAGATGTAGAATGGCATGCTCAATTCCGCCAATGTACATGTCCACGGGCATCAGGTTGGAGGCTGCCTGGTAACTGAAGGGCAGCTCCTTGTTCTGTGGGTCCGTGTACCGGAAAAAGTACCACGACGAGTCCATGAAAGTGTCCATGGTATCGGTCTCACGTCGGGCGGGGCCCCCGCACTTGGGACAGTTACACTTCTTGAACTCCTCGTTGTGAGCCAAAGCCAGAGATGCGGCGGTAGCAGGCTTTTCGCCCTTCTGGAGCACAGTCTCAGGCAGCATGACAGGCAGCTGCTCGTCAGGAACAGGCACGGTTCCACAAGAGTCACAGTAGACAATAGGGATGGGAGCTCCCCAGAATCGCTGACGGGAAACAAGCCAATCCCTCAGCTTGTAGTTGGTTTTGAGAGCAGCCTGCTCGTCAGGAAGCTCGTTGACGATAGACTTTCCTCCCTCCAGAGAAGGGGAGCCGGCGTACTTGCCACAGTTCTTGTTGAGCACACCTCGGCTAGTGAGAGGCACAGTGACCTCTGCTCCCTCAATAGGATCGATGACGGTCTTGACGGGTCCGGAGCCGTTCTTGCCCCAGAACTCAAAGTCTCGCTCGTCGTGACCAGGGCAGCCCATGACACATCCACTTCCGTAGTCTCCAATAACGTAGGGAGCAGCGAACACAGGGAGTTTTTCGCCAGTCACGGGAGAGATGGCAGAGAGGTTCTTCATGAGGAAACCCTCCTTGGTATCATCAGGAAGGTCCTTGGAACGCTCCAAGAAGGCAGCGAGATCGGAGTCGTTCTTGGCTGCTGCCAGGACGTCAGCATGGTCCAGAGCAAGCGCAACAAACTGCACACCAAACAGAGTATCGGGTCTGGTAGTGAAGACTGGAAAGTTTCCCTTGGAGGTGCTGTCGAACACAACAGTGGCTCCCTCGGATCGACCCAACCAGTGTTCCTGCATGGTCTTGACCTTGGTTGGCCACTGGTCCAGCAGCTTGAGGTCGTCCAGAAGAGCGTCTGAGTAGTCGGTAATCTTGAGGAACCACTGTCGCAGCTGTTTCTTCTCGACAATGGCGCCGGATCGCCACGACCGGCCTTCAGAGTCCACCTGCTCGTTGGCCAGCACGGTCTGGTCCACAGGGTCCCAGTTGACGGGCGACAAGGCCTGGTAAGCCTTTCCATGCTCGTACATCATCAGAAAGAGCTTCTGGGTCCACTTGTAGTAGTCGGGGAAACACGATGAGAACTCTCGCTCCCAGTCAAACTCCGCCAGCATCTCGTCCATCTGGCTCTTCATTTTGGCCATGTTGGAAACGGTCCATTCTGCCGGATGGATTTGTCGTTCAATGGCGGCGTTTTCGGCGGGCAGACCGAACGAATCCCAGCCCATGGCGTGCACAGTGTCGTAGCCTGCCATTCTTCGGTAACGGGCCAGAACATCGGAGATGGTGTAAACTCGGAGATGGCCCATATGCAGCACTCCGGAGGGGTAGGGAATCATAGAAAGCACGAAATGCTGCTGATCTCGAGTCGGGTTCTCAATCAGATGTTTTCGGGCCAAGCGCGGGGGATCCTCCTTCCACTTCTCTCGCCATTTGGCATCCAGCTGGGTGAACTGGTTGGTACCAGCTTGTTGATGTTGCGCGTTGGCAGCAGCGGCCGCATTGGCGTAATGTCGAATGGCCAGTCGACACTGCAGCGAGGGTCGAGCTATCTGGACCCGAGACAGTCTCAGAATGTTCATGTTTGTTGGTCGATAGTGTCCGATGTATCTCTACAGCTGGGGTTGTGTGATCTGCATAGAGTTTTTGAAATACTGTGCGATAAAAATGGTTCGTTCTAATTATTCTGGTTGGGAGTTTACATAATCTTCTTTTTCCCAAGAACAAGGGTCCGACACGCCCGTGCAGGTAGGGTAACTCGGTTCTCGCTTATCACCAGGAAATATGCACCTGTTGCGAGTATTAAAGTCACTTATTTCGTCTAGTGGCATATTGAACGAAATGGGCATATCGGAGCTCGGAACGCAACTGGCGTACGCTGGACTGAACCAGCTGTTGAGTGAGTATTACTGGGCGGCATTGGGGCCTTGATTCCGGTTTCGGGCTTCTCCGCTAATCTCCGGACCTATAGGACTCGACATGATGGACATTTATGATGATGATGTTTCAACATAACGGACACGACTAACAAAGAACGAGACTCTACAGATGCTGACCCGGATATTCCCGACGAGGATATCAACAATCCGGTGGAGAACGAAATCTTCTCCTCATGGGCGCTCTTCATTCTCATTATGCTGCTTATTGGCTCACTATGGACCTCGTACTACCTGCAGCAGAAACGAATCCAGGCCATTCACGAGACGGTCGTGTCTATTTTCGCCGGAATGATTGTGGGATTGATCATTCGAATCTCTCCGGGCCATTACATCCAGGACGTGGTCACCTTCAAGTACTCGTGGTTCTTCAATCTGTTGCTGCCTCCCATCATTCTCAACTCGGGATACGAGCTGAACCAGGCCAACTTCTTCAGGAACATTGGATCGATCTTGACGTTTGCTATCGCAGGTACCTTCTTCTCGGCGCTGGTACTCGGCCTTATCCTCTACATCTGGACAGCCATTGGTCTCGAGGGTCTCAACATGTCTCTCGTCGACGCCATCTCTGTGGGTGCCACCCTGTCAGCTACAGACCCCGTCACCATTCTGTCCATCTTCAACACATACAAGGTCGATCCCAAGCTGTACACCATTATCTTTGGCGAGTCTCTGCTGAACGACGCCATCTGCATTGTCATGTTTGAGACTGCCCAGAAGTTCCACGGCCAAAAGGTATACTTCTCCTCTCTGTTCAAGGGTATGGGCATGTTCTTCATGACCTTCACAATCTCCCTCCTGATCGGAGCTCTCGTGGGTGTCATGACCGCTCTGGTGCTCAAACATTCCCATGTCCGACGATTCCCCCAAATCGAGTCGTGTCTGGTTCTCCTCTTTGCATACGGATCCTACTTCTTCTCCACAGGCTGCCACATGTCTGGAATCGTCTCGTTGCTGTTCTGCGGCATCACGCTGAAGCACTACGCTTACTACAACATGAGCCGACGAACTCAGATTGCCACCAAGTACATTTTCCAGCTTCTTGCCCAGTTGTCGGAAAACTTCATCTTCATCTACCTGGGACTGTCTCTCTTTACCGAGGTCGAACTGGTCTACAAGCCCATGCTCATTCTCGTCACCACAGCAGGTATCTGTGTGTCTCGATGGGCTGCCGTGTTCCCCTTCTCTAGACTCATCAACTTTGTCAGCAGGGCGCGAACCAGCCATCTGGGACTCCACCAGACCACAGAGGAGATTCCTCCGCCATACCAGATGATGCTTTTCTGGGCTGGTCTGCGAGGAGCCGTCGGAGTGGCCCTTGCTGCTGGACTTGAGGGAGAGCACTCCAACGCTCTGCGAGCCACCGTGCTTGTCGTGGTGGTGTTGACCGTCATTGTCTTTGGAGGCACCACCGCTCGAATGCTTGAGATTCTCGGTATTCGAACCGGAGTCATTGAGGAGACCGAGAGCGACGACGAGTTTGACATTGAGTCACGTGGAGCGGCAGCCGCCATTCCTCTCAGCAATAGCAGTGGCTCCATGCCTGCCGGAAGAATGCGACGAAGCACCTCCTACCACGACGACGATAGCGAGTTCGGATCCGGCGACGATGATGGACTTCCACCCATGCATCCCAGCCAGCAGGACCAGGCTCGAGCCTCGTCCACGTCTCTGTCTAACATTCTCTCGCGCACAGTGGACAACCCTGGTCAGTGGTTCAAGGAGTTTGATGACCAGGTTCTGAAACCTGTTTTCCTGGACAACCCCAGTAATGATCGGCATTAACTGTAATGAGAATCATGGGGTTGCTTGTCTCAAGTGGATCTTTGGATTGCAAGTGAGGAGAGAGAAAGCGTTCGTAATGCAGGTTAACGATCGGTGCATGACGCGGCTCATTTAGCCCACGCCAACAACGAGATCCACTTGTCTTGTATAATAACACATTCGGAGAGAGGCTCTAGCCAAAGTCTGTGCAAGGGTAAGGCGCGTGTAACACCCTGACACAAGAGAGTGTGACACCTCGCACAGTGGCTACTGCAACAAGTAACTAACATGTGACAGACCCCCAGCACACAGACTAACGTCTTGCGTCACACACACCTGTCGTATAAACAATATTATTAATCATTTATCCCCGTATATCGTCGTAACTGTGCCATGATTCCGAGCGTCTTTTCTCCTCAGTTCTTGGTTCTCATTCTTTGTATTAGGCTACTGTTTGGGTTTGTCGCGTACAGCGCGCGCCTGTGGCAACGTTGTTTGTATACGGACCTGGTTCATGGGGGTGATTCATAAGACAGTGCAGCTGGTGCGCAACGTCATAATACGAGAACCGCCGTTGTTTGGTTGCCCGGCTTTGTGTTGTGTGTCATGCAACCCCGTCAAAACAAACCTGCACGGACGCACTTATGACCGTCATTTCTTTGTGGCAGCTTAGGAGGCGACTTCCGTTATCCGCACCGTAAGGGTATTTATTTATTTACCTGCACTTTATTTCCATGGAGTTTTCCTGTATTTCCGTATAGACCATTTAAGGTGGGGCGAGGAAGTGCATACCAAAACATTCCCCTCATATGACTTCGAGACATTTGTCAAACAACGGCGTCATCGAAGTCTGCAATTCCGACTTTTTGGACTTCCGATACGAGCCCGGGATGCGCACTGCTGCCAATGTGCGCAAGATAGACTTTTGTGTCTGGAATGTGACGCTTGGGGTCCGCTTGCGACATGTGTGACGCTTGGCTGACAGACTGGGGTGATATCAGATGGTATCCATGCTCTGAATGTACAACGGATGTGGTTAGCGGATATCGTAGGAATGTCACTAAAATAACGCGGGCTGAGCCTATTCGCACGAGACGTGACGGCCTGGGATCTCACCTAAGCATTGATCTTCCATGGGCCATCAATAGGGGCTAAATCTGACTCCTTAATCTTAATGAAAATGAGGCTCTTAGCGAGCGCGCAAACGAGTAATAACTGCAAGCTTGGTTGTTGAGAGAATAGGAGGAAAATAGGAGGTGGAAAAAGAAATACAGAAAGCGATGCGGCTCTGTCTTTGTGTTGGCGACTTGAGATCTACACAGGGATACAGGCAACGGGTTTTTGTTCATTAAATCGTAATTAAATTATATACACTATGGAAAGTCCTGGTTTTTTGATGCAGTTGAGAACTGAAGAAGCCCTCTGAAAATATAGAGGGGGGCCTTCTAAGCAGAAGGAAAGGAGAAATAAATAGAAGCTGAAAACATGAATAAATAGCGGCTTGTAGTTGCGGTTTAGACAGCGTCAGACTTACATCATCAGGGCAGCGATACCAGCGGCGACACCGACAAGACCCAGGTTCTGGGCGTTGACGGCACCACCGTTGGTGGGAGCACGCGAAGCAGCAGCTCCAGCGGATCCAGTGGCGGAGGCGGCAGATGCGGATCGGGTAGATCGAGAAGTGGAAGAACCAGAGCCGGAGGTGGTCAGGGTGGTTCGGGATGCATCGCCGGAAGATCGGGAGTTGGGCACGGAGCCGTTGGTGGAGCCAGTACCGTTGGAAACACCGGCGCCGACAATGTTGGTAGTGACAGCGGAAGCGGTGGAGGAGGTCTCAGCCTCGGTGGAGGAGATCTCAGTGGTGGTGTTGGCAACGGTAGAGGCAACGGGAACAGTGGTAGACGAGTTGGCACCGGAGGTGACAGGGACGACGGCAGAAGCGGAAGAGGTGGTCGATTCAGCGGCAGAAGAAGTGGAGTTGGCAGCAGAAGAGGTGGCGGCGGCAGCAGCCTCAGAGGAGGAGGAGTTAGCAGCCTGGCCACCGGTGATCTTGAACTGGCCAGTGTAGTTGATGTCGTCAGTCTTGCCCACGGGGTTGATTCGCAGAGCGTAGTTATCTCCGTCAGGAAGATCGGAGGGCACGAGCCATCGGACGGCTCCTCGGTTGTCGAGACCCTCAGAGATGGTCAGAACGGGAGACAGGTTGTCGGACTTGCCCTGGAGCAGGACCAGAGCGACCTGGCCGTCGGTGGTGGCGTTCCATCGGATGACGAAGGCGTCTCCGGCTCGGAGCTCATCGCCAGGCTGGGGCTGAGAGAAGGAGTTGTCCTGAGCAGCGACGATGGCGGCAGCCAGAAGAGGGATGAGGGAGAAGAACTTCATTGGGTGAGTGTCTGTTGTGTGCGGTGGATAGTGTTCCGGTTGGTGTGTGAGTCCAGTGTTTTGAGGCTTTGGGCTTGAGGAGGGTACAATGGGGCACTAGAGGGGCTTTATATATCCAGGCTATTACAGGGCCCATTGTCACCACTCTTCTCGCTTTTCTTCTCTCCAGCCTAGGGAGCCTAAGGTATCATGCCATGCACGGTTATTGGGCAACACGCTTTTACACTTTTCTTAAAATAGGACCAGACAAGGACCAGGCGGGGGAGCTTAGTGAAGTTTGAAAAACGCAAAAAAGCCTGCTCGAGTCCCAAAAAGGCCCTCATCTGGGCCTGTTGGGACACACCAAAAGCCACACACATACAACAGCATTACATGTGTGTTATGGGTGAGTGAAGAGTACGTTAACCAGCTCATTACCACAAGGCCTACTACCAATTAATCCTCTGGCAATTCCCTCATCCACTACGGCAGACAGGGCTGGCTAACCCAAGGGGCAGCACTGTACAGTTTGAGGTGTACAGTGTGGTGTGCCCTTCCTCTCTCTCCCTCTCTATTTTTGCTGCTTTTTCGTTTCCAATATTACACTTTGCTTTTTCCCTAGCCTGGGTGAGAACTCTGCCACAGCTGAAATGGGGTCATACGCAATACAACAATGCCAGTGATGACAATGAGACAAGCTGAAACAACGCCAAACTGGTAGTTTCGGGAGCTATGTGGGCGTCTAGAGGGGCCAATTAACTGGATAATTATTGACTGGTGCTACCGGTAACCCTTCATCCACGAATAATTCACTCAATGGCTTTCACCCTACCTAGGATCTTCACCTTTGGCGTCCCATAGACACCTCCCAGAGGCACCCCGTCTCTGGCGTTTGCGGCTGCCATGCACGTGGAAAGCGACAAGATTTGATGGCAATTATGTTTCCTATTTCGGATACGCGACTAGAGCGCAAAAATTGAGTCCTCGGAAGTTCTTCGAGGCTGTGTCAGTTTCCCAGCTACGCCTTGTACTACGCCCTGTTGTGCGCCGGGGTGGGTGCAAGGCTAACACGGTTTTCATCTGAAGCACACATCCACAGAATATTACCAGGGCCCATGTGAGACAGCCACAGCTCCGAGGCAGATAGACGCCCCCCGGAATATCGAAAATAGGCATTACGAAACCATCTCGCAGCTGACAAGGTGCAGGAGGGCTGGTTCTCTGTTGCCAATCGCAACCAATCGACCTCAGGTCAAGTGTACATATGCTAGCCACCCGAAACCCTATTGACAGCCAGCCAGCACTTTTGGTGATATGATGCTACCCGATTGGGACTTAATTGGAACCTTAACACGCGTAACTAGCCCGACGCAGCTGTGACACGCGGAAAAAGGCGCCAATCAGCCCGTTGAGCTGTCTATCGAATTTAATCGGACATGAGATGGACTCTATCGTGGTCTGGGAAGATCCGTGGAGTCTTATTTATCGGAGTTGGGGTGGTGTGACCTGTATTGATGTTCTCATAGTTTCTGTCCTCAACCAGATGTAATGCTAGCCACACTTGCACTTGGATGCACCTATGACCCACTGAGCCCACTAATTGGTGTCTCGGAAAGAGCCACCTTGGGACGGAACGTCTCGGTTGCATGTCGCACATTGACGCATTCGGTTATTGCTTTGTCAGTAGCAATTGTTTCGGTTACCGTTTGCGTGGACACGCTATGTGGCTACGCTATCGAGCTATTGCGCAGTTCAAGCCACCCGCAACATACGACTACAGGCGAACGACACTTTCACAGAGAGCGCTGTCATCGACACCTCATTCACTAAACCGCAATCTCATCTCAGACATTGACCCATTAACTCATTAATAAAACGCACGATGGGCCTGATGTGCCGTTAGGTTCGGCCTGGTAGAAGTAAGGTGCCTGTGACACCTGCGTCATGCCGCTGGATCGGAAGTCTACCAAACCATCGCCGACGCAACTGAAAGCGCTATCCCTGCGTGGCTGGTCTCCCGGGACAGCGTGCCAGCCCCGGATGGAGTTGCAGATCTCCGGAAATAGGTGGCAGTAAACATCCATCGGTTTGTCGTGTGATGTGATGATGTTCGAGATGGAGTTCATATGACACTGTAGTTAAGCTCAAAAGTGCTGTTATAGTTGGTCTTTAGTTGACGCGTTAGTTGGTGCCTGTTAGAGGCAATTATAAGGAGTTGCAGCAGGTTTAGACACATTCAGCTTGTTGGCAAGAGCCTTTCAGCCCGCAATCGATCCGATTATAGGCGGAGACTTATGGATCCCAGACTCATCACGATTCAATGCAATTTAGTGTAAGCAGTGATAACTCTTCTCTAAGCATGGCATTTCTGGATTTTACGATCTCAGCAGTCTCATAGATCACGAGTGACGGTGTTCAAAGATCGAGGCTGCTTCTACCATCCCATAACACGATGTACATACAGTAGTTTGATACAGCATCCCCAGATAATCAGCCTCAGCGATAGAGTGGCTAATAGTTCAATAGCTCCTAGCCCTTATTGTAGCTATAGCGCCTAGACCGATGCGATATAATAGACTAGGCCGACTCTACTGACACATCTCAGGTAGACGCTGCTGTGCCCGCACAGCGTCTTCAGCTTCACTCATCTGATTAGTCAGCTGTCGATCCTCCAAGCCACGCCAGTATACGACAACCGCTCGTGGCGTCTCGGCACTTACCCTGCCGTCACTGAGTGTCTCACCCAACGCGTTGTATAGAAGACTTGCACCATCAGGCGATAGAGGCAACGACCGGATCTCTTGACTGGACTGCTCAAAGAAGAGGACACGAATAATTCCTCACTTCAATCGGGCTACAGATTACGAGTATGGCACCCACCTTGCAAATTCTGCACACGTGAATCTCAAACAGAGTTGACGTGTGCAGACCGAGTATTACACGTCGATATGAAGCATCGAGTAGGGGCTTCTAAAGCTGCCCAGTGAGTACAATCAAAATTAAAAAGGTGCCATCGAGTCAATAAAATTGTGATTTTCAGGTAATTTTTCTGAATCCAGGCCCGTCTCACCCAAAATTCCATTTTATCTGCTTTTACTGTCGCCACTTTTCTTAATGACAAAGTTTGAAATTTAAACCTCCAAATTCAATTCGACGCGTCGCTAAATCTGTTTTGTGTCCCTACATCCAACGCCAAACGCACAATCATCCAACTCACCACAACGAGAGCGTCACGAAATGAGTCGAACCCGTGACGACGACGCGAACGACGACGGCCAGCAGCGGCCCCGCAAGCGCCAGAACACCGCCGGAGGCGAGGACTTCCGCTACCACCACCCAGGCTTCATTCGATCCGTGGAGTGCATCAACTTCATGTGCCACAAGAACTTGAAGATTGATGTTGGTCCTGGAATCACGTTTGTGTCCGGCCAGAACGGCCACGGCAAGTCCGCCATTCTCACGGCCTTGATCCAGGTCTTTTCGACTGACCGGAAAATGAAAGGAGAGCGAGGAACAGGTTCTGCTTTGCGACGAAACATTGAGGGCGATAAGAAGGCCAAGTCCGCCAAGATTATCGTCAAGATCAACAACAAGGAGGCTGATGAAGATCTGGATCTCACTGATGGAGGAGTCCGGGGATACTCCATGACTCCGTTTGAGCCTGAGACGTATGGCGACGTCATCATCGTTGAGCGAGAGATCTTTGAGAAGACCAGAAAGCTCAAGATCATGACGGAGAGCAAGGAGCTGATCTCGGAAAAGACAGAGGTGCTCCTGCAGATCATGAAGCACTTTTCCTACCAGTTTGACAACCGTCTCGTCATCCAGACCCAGGAAAACGCCAAGAAGAGAGGAGACCCCAAGTGTCTGTTTGACTTCTTCTACAACGGATCTGGCTTCGAGAGCATTGAGAACGACCTTGCCAAGATGAACAGAGAAATTGCGGAACAAAGCGAGTGCCTTGAATCATCACTGAAGCAGGTCAATTTGAGCAAGAAGCAGATCAGAGACAAACTCAAGGCCGAATGCGAGCTTACCGCCCACACCAAAGAGCTCTACGACGATCTACAGCGCTACGGTGCCATGTTCAAGTGGCTGGAGTACACCACTGTCCAGAAGAGTCTTAACAATTCCCTCGCGGCCAAAATGAAGCTTGAGGACAAGTGCGCGCAGCTCAAGGAGGTGGGAAAGGAGCGTCAGATGCAGCTGGAGCAACACAAGCTGGCTTTGGAGCAGTGCGAAAAGGGAGACCCCGAACTCGAGGCGGAGATCAGCGACGCAAACAGAAAGTCGGCTCTGTGCAAGAACGAGAAGGCTGACATTGCTTCTCAGCTGCGTGCCTCCGAAAGAGATGTTCAAGAACTCGTGGACCAAATCAAGCTGCTGAACCAAGGCATTGCCAAGCTCAGGGCAGAACGGGATCAGACCAGCTCCAACGCAGAACACGAGCGAATGGATGCCAAGATCCAAGCAATTGAAGAAAAGGTTACTGCAGCTGAGACGCAAATGAGAGCTTTCCTGCTCGAGCTGGAGAGGAAGAAAAATCTTTGGAAGGATGCGAGATCCAAAACTCAAGACGCCTATTCGCCGAGAGGCCAGAAGGAGGCTCAACTTCGAGAAGCTAGGGAGGAAGCTAATCGGCTAGAGACCATGTCGAGAGAGAAGGGTAACCCCATCGCTGCCTTCGGTCTCCAGTTCGTTGAAGCCGACCGCATCATCCAGGCTAACATTGGCAAGTTCAGACTGCCGCCACTCGGTCCCGTCGGGCAGTACATCAAGATCAAGCCCGGTACCAGCCAACAGGATGTCACCCTTATCAACAATTCTGGTCTGAATAAAGTACTGAAGGCCTATGTCGTTGCAAGTGCTGAAGATGAACAAGTTCTGCGAAGGCTGATGCCACGCGGTCTCAACTTCGACATCTACAAAATCAGGCCTGACAACTACGATGTGGAACGACACTCACCGTCTTCACAGTTCAAAACCATCCTGCGGTGTCTTGACGTCTCAGAACCCCGTGTTGTTCAAGCCTTGGTCGAATGGGCGTCTGCTCACAGCAGTGCAATCGCTGGTAGCGCTGAGGAAGCCACCGCAGCCCTGAAACAAGGTGCCCAAAACTTGGATTCCATGGTTGCACCCCATAAAACTTCGGCTAAGTATTTTGTCTCAGTATCGCAGCGGGGCTCTCAGCTGTCTTCCAATAAAGTCAAGGCTAATCTCCTGCAAGTTGGAAAGACAACAGTGACGGCGGAGGATATTGCTGAGGCCAAGCAACGAGTTGCTGCGATCGAGCGGGAGCTGCAGCCGTTAAAGGAGGAGTACAGGCGTCTGGAGCAGGAGGAGCGGCTGGCCTTGCAAGAGTTCAGAGCCCTTGAGGACAAGGAGGAGGGTCTCAAACGGAAGTTCCAGTCGCTGAGGAGAGACCTCGCTTTTGCTGTTTCTGAGAAGGATTCCATTCCTGATGCACCAAGCACTGATGAAACTGACCATGCCATCGAGGTCAAGACCCAGGAGCTGGATAACAGCAAGCAGCAGCTATCTGAGGCCCGCGAGGCTCTTGAGGCGGCCAAGGAGCGTTCGCAGCAGACTGCAGATGTTTCCCGTGAGATCAGTGCGCAGCTTGACGAGCTTTATGAACGAAAGAAAAAGTTGTCTGATGTTTACGAAGAAGCCAACCTGAAGTACACTGCGCACCAGGACGTGGTGACCAGCACCCTTCAGAAGATCGAGCAGGCTAAGAGGAAACTGGCGGAGAAGGAGAGTACGCTGGTGGAGCTACAAGCCCTGATGGAGACTAACCTTGCGCATGCAAAGGCTGTGAGTGAGGAGCCCGTTCCTCTTGAAGCCGGTGTGGACATTGAGGATGGCTTTGAACACATTTCTTCCCACACTCGCCGGTTGGAAGCTAAGGTCAAGGCGGCCCAGGACCGAAATCTTCGAGACTATCGGGTCGTTTATGCGGAGTTCCAGGAGGCCGAGGAGGCGTACCGGCTTGCCAAGCAGGTTTACGACGCGCAGAAGAGAGATGTTGAGGCTCTTACAACCACTGCCATTGATCGTATCACGGTGAAGGGCGCTGCTCTTTCTCTCAACAAAGCGCAGACCAGAAATGATTTCGCCGCCATTTTGAAGTCCAAGGCAGCCTCTGCTGAGATTAGCTTCGATATGGAGAACCGAAAGCTGGAGGTGAAAAATTACAAGCTTACTTCTGCTAACGGGAACTCATCAAAGGGAGGTGCTCGAGACGTCGCTACCACTTCCGGTGGAGAGCACTCGTTTTTGCAGGCCGCCCTCATGGCAGCTCTGTGGAAGATCGTGGATGCTCCCATCATTTGTTTGGATGAGTACGAGGTGTTCATGGACGACTCCACCCGAGTCACTGCGCAGAAGAGTCTGGTCCATACCCTTGGAGGTTTGAAGCAGCGTGCCCAGGCCATTCTGATTTCGCCCACGGTGGTCAAAAACAGCGCCGAGGACGACCCCAGGTTTCGGTATGTGGAGGTTCGAGATCCCAGTTTTGCTTCTCGAAATCAGTAATCAATAGATGTAATAGAATGATGTATTGTATTGTTTTGGCCATATGTAATGTGCAGCACTGAACTTCACATTTAGTAAACGCTCCTGGCACTATACGAATTGATGTAGTGTCCACAAGTGTGTACTTGTATGTACCGGTACAAGTACAAGTACCACGTCTTGTACACTACGATACAAGCACAAGTAACCTAGTTACATACAACAGGACTTTCCGTTGGACTTCAAAGTCGCGGTAATCAAGGACTTCGATGCCCGTACCACTGTGGGGAGCTGTCACAGACTGCCCGATTGGAGACGCGTCTCTAACAATTGTTTTGAACCTCGCCACAAACCAATATACTCAAGACCGCCTGGGAAAACGCAGTAAGTAACTACAATCTCTGTATCTACAATTCAAACTCATTAACATTAATCAATTAATATGTGACTATTCATCGTCTTCATCGTCGTCATCGTCGTCGTCATCGTCGTCCGAGACCTCCACCCCATGCTCCTCCAGCTTTTCCTTGTATTTTTCCACCTTCTCGTCAAGGTCCGTGATCATGAGCATCAGCTCCTCGTACTCAGACTTGGGAACCATATCCTTGCTGGCTGCAGACTTAGCCTTGCTAGACTTGAGTAGCTCGTCGTACTTGCTCTGCAGCTCGGCAAGCGCCTTTTCGGTAGAAGACTGCTTGTCAGACACAGTCTTAAGCTCTGTGGACTTAGCTTCGAGTTCGCTGGTCTTGGTGTTGAGCTCACTCGTCTTGCCCTCCAGCGCAGTGTTAGCGGTCGTGAGTTCACTGGCCTTGGACTTGAGCTCTGAAGACGCAGTAACAAGTTCTGCACTCTTGGCCTTCAGCTCTGTAGAGGCAGTCTCAAGCTCAGAAGACTTGGACGCGAGATCTGAAGTGGTCGTCTTGAGCTCAGTCGCCTTGGACTCAAGCTCGGTGGTCTTCTTCTTGAGCTCGGTCTCCAGCTTCTCAATCTTGCCCTGGAACTCGCCAGCCGAGGATGCACTGGAAGACTGCTCATCCTTGAGGCTCTCAATCTCCTTTTTCAAGTCAGCAACCTCCTCGTCGTGCTTGGCAAGAGAAGTCTTCATCCTGGCCTCGAGATCAGCAGACGCCTTGGTCCTCGCCTCGAGATCAGAGGACAGCTTGGTTTTAGCTGTCTCCTCCTCCTTCAGCTTAACAGCAGCGTCCTTGAGCTCAGTCTCAAGCTTGGCCTTGACAGTGGCAGCCTCTTCCAGCTTAGTCTTAAGCTCACTCAGCTCAGAGGTCAACTTCTTGGAACCATCTGCGTGAGTGGACTTGACACTGTCGAGCTCCTTGTTGGCGCCAGCCAGCTGTGTCTCGAGGTCAGTGACCTTGCCCTCCAAATCAGACACCTTGGACTCCAGCTCAGCCTTTTCAGAGCTTGTGTCAGCAGCGGCAGTCTTGGCGCTCTTTTTGAGCTCGTCGATGGTGGCCTTGTGGGTCGAGATTTCGCCCTTGAGAGTTTTGACCGACGTCTCGAGCTCAGAAGCAGCCTTGCCGTGCTTACCCTGGTTCTCTGTGGCCTCCTTCTCTAGCTCAGCCACCTTCGCCTCAAGCTTGGACTTGGCAGTAGACGTCTCCTCAAGCTTGTCCTCCAGCGCAGTCTTGGCTGCCTCGGCCTCGGAAGTCTTGGTCTCAAGCGACTCGGTGAGCTCAGAAACCTGCTTCTCCAGACCCTTGATGTCCGTCTGGCTGGCCTCGTACTTGGTCTTGACCTCCTCCAAAGCCTTGATCTCCGCCTGGGCAGCCTTGATCTCCTTCTTGAGACCCTTGACCTCGGTCTCAGAGTCGCCCAGAGCCTTCTTGTGCGAAGCAGTGAGCTCGTCGAGCTTCGTCTGAAGCAAGGAGACCTTGTTGGTGAGCTCCTTGGTGGCCGAGTCGGCGTCCTTGGTCAAAGAAGTCCGCTCATTCTCCATCTCCTTGATACTTGTGTCCAGCTCGGTTCGCAGAGCATCACGCTCCTTCTCGGCCTGGGCAAGATCCTCCTTCAGAGAAGAAATGTCGTGCTCGAGGTTCTCAGCCTTCTGGGTGCTTTCTCGAACCTGCTCGGTGAGCTTGGAGACCTCAGTGGAATGATCATCCTTGCTGGTCTGGAGCTTATCCTTGAAAGATGACAGCAACTTGTTGACCTTGTCGAGCTCGGCCTTGCTAGACTCGGAGGCCTTGGCCAGCTTGGCCTCGAGCGTAGAGACCTTAGAGGAGGCCTCACTCTCGGCAGCCTGAGAGGACTTCTTCAACTCAACAGCCTCGGAAGTGGCATTACTGAGCTTCTTGGTCAGAGCATCGACCTCCTCCTTGGAAGAAGCACTGGAAGACTCAATCTCGGTCTTGGCAGCAACCAGCTCCTTGGTCTTCTCAGCGAGGTCCTTAGTAAGCTTGTCAGCCATGGCCTTGAGGGTCGTCTGCTTCTTCTCCAGAGCAGCAGAAGACGTTTCCAGCTCCTTGACCTTGGTGGAGTGAGTGTCCGCTTCATCAGATTTGACAGTGAGCTCGGAGGTCTTGGTCTCCAGCTCCGAAGTCTTAGTCTCGAGCTCCGAAGTCTTAGTCTCGAGCTCCGAAGTCTTTGACTCCAGCTCCTTCTCCTTGGCAGCCAGCTCAGATGTCTTGGTAGCCAGCTCCTCGGTCTTCGCGGACAGCTCCTTCTCCTTGGACTCCAACTGCTCGGTCTTGGTGGTCAGCTCCTTGTCCTTCGACTCGAACTTGGCAGTAAGTGACTCCACCAGAGCCACCTTTTCAGCCAGTTCTGCAGCACCAGACTCAACACTAGAAGATTTTTCAGCCAGCTCAGCAGCCAGCTTCTCGACCTTGTCCTTCTGCTCGGCGAGCTCGGACTCAACAGCCTTAATCTTGGTCTCGTTGTCAGAAGCGCCGGACTGGGCAGTCTTGAGCTCGGAGGTCAGAGAATCCACCTTCTCGGTGGTGGAAGCGAGCTTGGTGTTTGCTGTCTCCAGGTCAGACTTGAGCTTCGCAATCTCAGAGTCCTTGGCAGAAACCTCCTCGGTCTTGGAAGCCAAGTCCTTCTCCTTGGACACGAGATCAGTCTTCAGCTTCTCGAGCTCGGCAGTCTTCTCAGAAAGCTCCTCCTTGAGAGTCTTGATGGTCTCCTCGTGAGTGGCAATCTGTCCAGACACCTTCTCCTGCTCGGCAGCAACAGACTTGCGTTGAGCCTCGGCAGCAGAGAGGGACTTCTCGAGCTCAGAGACCTGATCGGCCCGATCAGAGCTCTCCTTCTCAATCTCGGCTAGCTTGGCCTTGAGAGAAGACAACTCCGAGGTGAGAGCCTCCTTTTCCTTTGCAACAGATGAGAGCTGCTCGTGGGACTGTTGGAGCTCTCCGTGGCTGTTTTGCAAAGCCTCATGCGAACCCTGGAGCTCTCGGATCTGACCCTCCAGATTAGCGCCACGAGATTTGTGGTCCTCCAGCTGGGCAGCGGCACTCTTGAGCTTCTCAATCAACTTGTCCTTGAGAGACTCGGTTTCGGAGTGATCACTCTGAAGACCTCTGAGCCGGTTCTCAAGATCGCTTCGAACAGCAGTCACCTGCTTGAGGTTGGCAGCGAGAGCAGAGAGCTCGGTGCGACGGCTCGAATCCTGCTTCTTGAGCTCCGCCAGCTCCCTTTGAAGCCCCTTCTTCTCCTTGTCGTTTCCGTCTCGCTCGCGCGTCAGCTGGAACAGTTCCTTGCTCATCTTGTTGATACCGGACTCGGCCTTGTCCTTGGCAGAAGTCAGAGACTCGACCTGGGTGGTGAGCTGGGTCTTTTGCTGGGTCAGGGTCTGCAGTTTTCGCTTCAGATCGGCTAGCTCGTTCTGCAAACCACTGCCGCTCTTCCTCTCGGCCTCCAGAGACGACTGAAGCTGTTTCTCAGCGGCAACCTTGGTGTGGAACTTGCCTTCGAGAGACTCCAGCGCGCCACGAGCCTCCTTGAGCCGAGTATCGGTCTCCTGGAGATCTTGCTCGAGCTCGTCACGGGTAGCCTTGAGATCCTTGATTTCTGCCGAAGTGGCAGACTTGGTCTCAGACAGAGCAGTGGACACCTCCTCGAGCTCGTCGCTGAGAGACTTGACATTGTCCTCGAGACTCTGCACAAGCTCGTACGAGATCTTCCCGCCAGCAGAGTAGCTGGGATCCTTCAGCAGAGCTCTAGATAGACGAGTGAAATTCTCCTTGACGAGCTCCACAAAGATCTCATCGAAGTAGACCTTGGGCAAACCCGCCACATCATCCTTTTCGGCGTTGAGAATGTCCTCAGAGTCGAAATCCTTGAAAAAGGAGCTGTCCTTGAGCCGCTTGGTCTTGAGGAGGTACTGGTCAGCGCCAAGAGAACCCCGCAGCAAGGAATAGAGATCAGCACGGCTCATGGCCGAGTCGACATCAGAAAACTCGTAGCAGGTTCCGAGAATCAAACAACACATGGACTCAACCAGAGGAGTACACTGCGATCTACTGACAACCGTCAGAAGGGCCTCCACACTGGAAGACTCACCCAGAAAGTCAGAGACGGCTCCAACATTCTCATAAAGAATGGTGATGAGAAGCATAGCGTAGCCAAAGACGATCCGAGGCTCCTGAAGAGGCAAGCACGTGACCATGACACCGGCAATGGCCTGAATGAAGCTCACAGGGTCCTCTCCAATGTCTTCATCTCCGACAACAACGTTTTGCAGCTCCACTTGAGCCTCATGGCAGTCAATGATGATGTGAAGAAGCAACACAGCAGCAAACCATGGTCTGTAAGGGTTCAGCTTGATATCAGGATCGTAGTTGACAAGAGCCTCAATGATGTTATCAGACACTGAGTCGTACTGAGAGTAGTCGGAGTCGTGGGAGGCAGTCTCTTTTTCCTCCTTGTTGTCCTCCTCGGTCTCCTCCTTGGTTCCATTCTTCTTGTCCTCCTCGTAGCCGCTCTTGTTTCGACGGTTGTACGCGTCAATCTGCTGCTTGATGAACTCCAGCTTGGCATGATGGTTGCCCTGGAAGTATGCCTGGAGACAGTATGCGGCACCGACCCGCAGATCGAAGAAATGCACACTCTGAGTGGACAGAGTCCACTTGAGCAGAGCCAGAATCACAGGCATGACCACGGGCACGCGGACAGCAGGGGGCTGCGAGACGTCCACGTAAGGAACATCGACCGCTGCGAAGTCAGCCTGAATAGCATGGTTGCCTCGAAGCAGGTTTCCTGACGTGATCAGAGCAAAAGACCGAATGGGATTGGAAGAATTGGCTCCAAATGCGAGTCTCAAGATGGAGAAGAGCACACCAGCCTTGAGAAAGGCGTCCTGGTTGGCTCGAGTGACGCTACCGTGCTCGGGAACGAACAGAGAGCAGGTTTCAAGAGCCAGAGTGCAATTTCGGGTGGTCTGCTCGTTCCACTCCATATCCGGAGGGAGTTCCAGCAGCTGGGCCAGACGGCTGACACAAGAGGTTTCTCGGAAAGCCACCTGGTTGGACACGTTGTATCTGAGCAGATGGGTGAGGAGGGTCAGGCAGTCTCCGACCACGTAACCACCCTGCAGACCTCCCTCTTCGTCCACAATTGAGAACAGTCTGTGGAAGGCGTTCTCAAAGACCACGAGTTTCTGCACATCTGCGTTTCCAAGCACCAGAGAAGAGAGTACAATGATGCATTCACTTCTGACAAACTCGGTGGGGTCGTCCAGACCTGCAACCAGGTTCATGAGACCGTCGGGAACCTCGAGAATGCACTCCTGGACTCGCTCGGACCGGTTCTGGACCACTGCCGCCAGCAGTTTGAGCGTGTAGAGTCGAATGTATGTGTCGTGGCTCGAAAGTAGGCCGATCAGAGTCGCAAAGTTCTCCTTGTTCTGGGTTAGTATGATCTCGTTGATAGGTGAATCTCTGCGGGTGTTCTCTCTTTACTCACCTGACTGAACTCGTCTGTAAGCCAGAGAGCAATAAAGTCTATGGAAGAGGTGTCTCTCAGTAGCGGTGAGATGTACTTGAGGCCTCTTCGGGTCAGTGATCCACGGGTAGATCTGTCGTCTGACTCGTTGCCGAGAAACAGAATGAGCAGCGTCTCCAGCGACGCCCGCACCGTCTCATCGTCGTCATTGTCCTTGGTGAGAGCAGAAATAAGGCCCCTCATGCCTCCAGCTGCAACGGCCTCTCGGTACTCCTTGGACAGGCCCTTGAGAGCCAGCACGGCTGAACGACGGTCCTCCAGCAAAGTGGCATGCGTGAGTCGATCGCAGAGAGTCGGAATGGCATGATCCGCGGACTGCGTTTTGGGCTGGGAGTCCCTTATGAACCCCGATAGCGCGTTCATTGTGGTGAGATGACGTGTGTGTAGTGACACAACTTTATTGGCATCCCGAGTCTATGAGGTGTAGCATGCACGACACGATCCGCTTGCATGCTTTACATAAGAGGTAATTGTAGGGGGTGCGAACCCCACAGACATTATTTTGGGAGTATGGTAATTGTTGATATAGTCGGGTGGCTACGGCCATGCGCATACAATGGGATACATTGAATAAATTGTATTATCCCAACAACTCACTTGGCAATGCACTTATATTTACAAGCCGCACAACGGCGGACTACGATACAAGCACGCTTGTGCTGGCATCATGTTCGTTCTGGTTTCATTAATTTATGAATAATATGTCTATGTATCATTTGACCTATTCAAAAGATCCCTTATTACACCTATCCTGAATCAGGTGTTATCCTCTTTCTATGCACCCCTTGAGCAGTCTAGCTGTAGAGCTTTCGAATCTCTCGCTGAGCAAGAGGACTCAGATCCATGCCCTCGATCCACTGCTCGAATCGGAACACAATTCGCGAAAATGCAGTTTGAGCCGAAGACCGAATGAAGACAACGTCGGACATCTCCTCGTCGATGTCATTGGGGTTGAACTTGACGTCGGTCCAGCTCACGGGAGGCTTTCGCAGCAGCTCGTCCAGAGCAACCATGGACTGGCACAGAGTGTCCAGAATCTCGGGAATGGTTCGCTGCACGCTTCCGTACCGGTCCTCGTCGATTGAGTGGAAAACGAGGAACGACAGAGCCATGATGGCGTTGCAGGTGAGTAGTGGCTCGGGCACAATTCGCTTGCATCGTCGCTGGATGGTCTGTCTGAAGGGAGCACCCACGGGCAGTCTGAGAAGCTGAATTATTTGGGTCTGGTAGCCGCCCAGCAGCTCGGTGAAGGTCTTGAAGAGCTCAGACACAGACTCAGCAAACTGGTTGGAGGTCGTAGCGTCCTTGTCCTGGAACACCTGAACCACCTTGGGGAAGTCCGGCTTGGGGTTCTTGAAGATGTTGTCCTTTCTGATGAGAATTTGGGGTGCCTCGGGACGGGCGGTGGACACCAAGTCTGCCGGCTGCCTGCCCTTGTAGTCAAAGGGGTTGGGCTTAGGCTTAGACTTGACCTTACCGATAGACGAGTTGGCCGCCTCGGTCACAGCCACGATCTGCTTCTTGCACTCAGCGTAAACCTCGACCCACATGCTCTGGTCTCTACTGAGATCTTCAAACATCTGGACTCGTCCCTGTGGAGAGAACAGAGCAACGTAGAGCAGCTCCTGGAATGCCACCGACTGAGGGTAAACGTGTTTCGAGTCTCTGAGACCTGAAACCAGAGTTCCGTTTCGGTCGGGGGACGATTCACTGATTCCCTCGCCCTTGCGGAGAGGACCCAGAGACATGTAGATGGAGAAGGTGGTGTTGACGAGGTTCCACAGCAGCAACAGGATAGTCGAGGCAATGAAGGTGTCCATGACGAGCGAGAATCGCAGTCCAGGGTACACCTCTGGTGTCTGAGCTCTGTTGAGTCCGTACCAGTAGCCCGACAGGGACATGGTGATGTTCCAGATCTTGGATCGGAAGCTGGGGTAGAACATGATGGGGTAGACGACCAACGAGAAGCCTGCCGACAGCGTGGCTGCGCTCTTAGCAATGTCGGTCATCTGGTGCTTGAGTCTCTCCATGGGTCGAGCCGGTTCCTCGGTCACAGGCTGCACAATGAGCTTGTCAATGTCCTTGGCGATATGGAGCACCGATTGAGCCAGCGACAGTGCAATGGGGAACACCATCAGGTACAGAGCGTTTTCATTGAGCATGGGCTGAGTCAGCGGAGTAGCTCTGGTGGTGAAAGCCGAGTTTTCGATCGACATGGCCTTGGTGTAGTAGCCAAAGAACATTGAGGCTGACAACATGTATGCCGCAAAGGTGACGACAAAGGTGGTGGAGAAGGTGCGGTCGCAGATCTCGGCGGCCAGCGACAGATACGGCAGCTCACGGATGTGCAGGTCTGCCTTTCGCATGATGACGACTGGCAGAAGACCCAGTAGCAGCCAGGAGGCCCGTAGAGGTAACAGGCACCACCACCACGAGGAGTCGTCCGACGACGCAAACACCCGTCGCAGTACCTCAATCGCAATGCCAATCAGATAGCATAGCGTGAAAAGCAGACGGTACATGTTGCCGAATCTGTATTTCATCACCAGCGTCATGAGGCTGTGGTATGGGATGGGTTCCGACCGGGCACTAGGCACCGGCATCATTCGCGATACGCTGACCATGTGTGTAGTGTGTGTGTTGTGAGAGTATGAGCGAGTGTGTGTATGCGTTTGTGTCGATGGGCTTTTGTTCTAGTGTCGACGATGCAGTTTCGTTAGTAGATGTAGATGTTGTGGTTGTGTTGTTGTGGTTCACCTATTGATCTCGCAAGCTTCCCAGAATCTTTTTCAGAGGCTATCCAAACATGCAGAAACAACAATGCAGAAAGCTTGAGCACGACAGTGGATGAAGTGAGTGTTTGGTGTGGGGCGCGGTGGCGGGCAGTGTTAGAGTGACTCAGCGGGCATTATAAAAGAAATAAACGGCCCGTGAAGGTTTTAATGTGGAAATTTGAAGAGAGCCCCAAAGAGCCAGCTCTCATGGTCCATTTGCTTAGCGGTGAGAAACTCCAACTAAAGTATAGCCAATATCCAAACAGGAGGTACTCAGCTTTCATCACAATGTTGCTTCCTGCTCGATTTTTATCAGTGCTGGGGAAGTCCAATCATTCGTTTATTCTCATATATCCTACCGCATCTACAAATGTGTGTTCCTCTTGTTGCCACAGCATCTCCAAAACGCCGAATAGCCACCCCCAGCCGACTTTTAATCTCAACTAAATCCCACCCAAGCCAACTAAACCTGAGGACGCCAAAACACGCATCTGAATGAGTTCTAAAGTGTCACAGTACTGATGGCGGAGCGTCAGAAGCACTATTCTGTATAGAAAACAATCACCCCGTCGTCAGCACTTCCCAGGTGCACTTCTCCACCTGGTGTGCTCGCAGCAAGCTTGAATTTGTAATCGGGAGAACGGTTCGCGCGTGGACGTGTTGACACTCAAACTGTAAATACTGAGTACCGGTAGTATTGAGAGGTTGAACAAGAAACTCCTTGGAATATTATCCAGCACGATTATAGTATAGATAGTGAACCTGAATAACCATAAGCAGTGAAAGGCTGGCCTATTCTCCATCCCTATTTCGTCCATGTTCCCCCACGCAACTCGTTTCGTGCCCTACCCGCCTCTCTCCGTGACTGCATTTTTAGCTGCTTACTTCTGATCATAACATTGCAGGTATTTTTCCTGCATCGACATCGACGCGTTACACCCGACAAGTCACCTGCAAGGATACTTGTATCTACTTTTTTACACTGAAAAGTACTTGACAAGAAACAGCACCTGAAAGCACCAGCACAGTGACATATTCGAGGTGATAACAACGTCCGTGCCACAACCGCTATCACAGCAACACACCATTCAACGCCACCACATAACTCACAACCTCACCCACAATGCCACAGTTTGGAGACCATTACGCGCTACCCGAGCCGCCCAAAAACATCACCACGGGCTCGGGAGGCGCTCCAAACATCCCCTACTCCCGCAGCGAGGAGCGACAAGTGTCCGATCTTCTCAAACACAACCTGGGCCCCGAATTCGTGTCCAAACGGCCCAGTCCGGGAGGCCGAAGTGTGCACTACCTGGAGGGCTGGAAGGTGTTTAATCTGGCCAATGAGATCTTCGGCTTCAACGGCTGGCGGTCGGAGATCATCAAGCTGGAGGTCGACTACTGCGACCAGAACCCCGACACCAAGCGGTGGGACGTGGGTGTCTACGCCATTGTGCGGGTCCATCTCAAGGACGGAACCTACCGGGAGGACACGGGGTCCGGCAACGTGGAAAACTGCCCGAAGCGAGATATGGCGCTCAACAAGTCGAGAAAGGAGGCCGTGACGGATGCATGCAAGCGAGCCATGCGGCAGTTTGGACCCTCGCTGGGCAACTGTCTGTACGACTCCGAGTACCTGAGCAAGCTCAAGACGGTGCGATCGGCCAAGTACACGTTCGACGAGAACAACCTGATTCGAAAGCCCGAGTTTGTCATCAAGCGTGACATCAAGCAGGAGCACACCACCGCTGCTGCTGCCCCCACAGCATCTACATCCACATCTACATCTGCGACTTCCACCACGTCGCACCATCATCAGCCCCCCGCTCCTGCTGCTGTTGCACCTGTTGCTGCACCGGCCCCGGCGCCTCCTGCTCCTTCCATCAGCCTCCATGGCAACTCAAACGCATCCAGTAACCGCAGCAAGGCCGTGTCCATAGAGGCCATGTGCGAGGGCATCGACTACTCGTTTGACGATGACGATCTCAACCTCGACTCTCTGGTGCCCCAGCTCAAGGCTGGACGTGGTCCCTCGCCCTCCATCTCCGCAGAGGACTTTGAGGACGAGCTGCCTGCCATTTCGGCCGAGGCCATGGAGGACGACGGCTCGCCCATCCCCGTGGGATTCTTTAAGGCCAGCGTGGCGGCAGACATCAACAAGGGTAGTCCCATTTCGCAGAACGCGGCGTTCGACATCAACATCCAGAGCCCCTCCATCAAGCGCACCCTGGAGCACAACAGAAGTGTGCCTGTTTCCAAGCCCCGTCTTCCCATGCACCCCAAGTCGACCAACATTCCTCCTAGTCCATTGTCCAAGCCGCTGGTGAACCCTGTAAAGCCCGAGTTCACCACTCCCGTTGCCAAAAAGCACAAAACTAACGAAAACTGAGCACAGACGGATGGAAGTGTATATTAGCTACAGTCAATTTGCATATGAATAGTGAACGGTAGGGGGTGAAAAGCCTGTAGAAGTTAGTGAGGAGGTGTTGTAGTGACCTGTATATCGTTACTGTTGCAGCATGTGATTACATGACGTCTTGTGTACAGACGTGTCGTGCGTGGAATGACAGGTGTGTGATCCACAATTACCAGGCTGTTTCATTATACAAAACGATTGTTCATGGCTCGTCCTCTGTTAGGCTATGAGATAGCTTGGTGAACAGCTGCGCAGAGTTCGGTTACGATGCTGTGTCTGGGAATGCTTCCTATATTCCTACAATCTGTTACAATACCATATCTTGTTGTCACCATTCATTAATTTACCTGTGTTTTGGCCAGGCACTATCAACTATTTCACCTAATAATAACCCATCCATAATCTATAATCGGAGAGCCTCAGAAGACGGTGGCTCTCCACTATAATTTTGTTACGTAACATTTTTGTGATGCACATTAGTCTCTCTCTCTCTAGTCGTCGTAGTACTCATCGTCAGACTCCTCCACAAGCTGCTCAAAGTTGACCTTGTATCGCAGCAGAGCGCCGATACCACCAAAGCCCTGCACGAACTGGGCTCCCTCGGAAGATCGGTCTGTGACAAACTCCAGCTGGGCGCCAAACTCCTTGTAGTGCTCGGCGAGCCACTCGAGAAGAGGAATCTCGTCAACAACCTCCAGCTCGCTGCCCTCCTTGTCAATGAGGTACTCCTCGGTGGGAGTTCCCTTCTTGATGTGCACAATGCTCTCCTCGCCGTCGTTGTTCTTGAGAGTCATTCGCTGGATGTCCAGGTTCTCGTAGACAATGACAGTCTCACAGGCACCGAGATCCAGAGCCTTGAGAGTCTCATCGTAACCGTAACAGAACTTACCGGAGTCCATGGAGATCTCGTCAAAGTACTGGGTCAGCAGCTTCTTCTCCTGCACAAACTTGACGTTAGACAGAGTCTCGGCCGACAGCTCGATGGCCTGGTTGAAACCGTTCTCTCCACCGTACGACACATCGACGGTCTTGATGACCTTGGCGTGCAGACGGTTGTCAAACAGATCGGAGCCGTTAAGCTCGGTCTTGAAGTCGGCAGAACCGGCCAGAATCAGACCGTTGACGTTGACCTTGTCGGCTGTGATGAAGTTCTGGACGGCCACCTCGGCCACCTTTCGCACGTAGTTATGTCGCTTTTCCTCTCGCAGTCGCGAGAATCGCAGCGCGGACTGACCACCACGACCATGCTTCTTGGGAAGGTCGACGGTGAACTTGTGCAGAACCTCTCGGGTGTTTCCGGACAGAGTACCGAACAGGGCTCCGTTACCATCCATGACAATGAAACCAAACTTGGAGTCGGACTCCAGCAGCTCGGAAAGAGCCTCAGTATGGAACTTGTTGTCACACAGGTACAGCGAGGTGTTGATGGGCTTGAAGGGCTCGAAATCGATGGACATCTTCTTCTCCTTACCGTCGGCGGTGATGACATCTCCACAGTAGATGACCAGACCGTTGGTGGGCACTCGGTTGTACAGCTTGAGACGCTGCTGAGTGGATGTGATGGCGGACAGCACGGACTGTCGGTTGACTCGAGACTTAATGTTAGAGGCGGTTCCGTACTCGTCGGTCAACATTTTCGAGTACTGTGGAATCTGGGTCTTGGGGGGCATGATGAGCGAGATCATCGAGGTTCCGTTACCTCGAGCGGCCTCGAGGTTCTTGATGAGCTTTCGCACCTTCCAGATCTCGATGTTCTTCTCGGCGTCGCTTGGTTCCACTTCCTTGGCCATTTTGTCGTCCCTTTTGTGTGTTGCAGAAAAAAAACTTGCACGCACGCGGTGAAAAATTAGAAGACGCTTGTTTGGGAAGTTGGATGATAGGGTTAGCAACGACAGTACGAGCACTGTAGGAGTGAGTGAGAGTACTAGAGGTTCACCGTCTACTATATGGAGTCTTGTGGGCTGAAATACCCCGTTTCCACGCCTGGATCGTTCCCAATCACGCTGCTACAGCAGCCCCATCTCGTTCGCTTTACACAACTATTTAGAAACTCTGGTGGTGGGAGATACAGGAGGTACGGCGGCAGAGTAGGCTATAAGCTTGAGTGTCTCGATGAGCTGGGAGAGAAGACAGCAGCATTGACAGGGGTGTTGGAAACGGGTTTTGGTGTATTCCGTAAGCTGCTCTACCTCGGTAACAATCTCTCCGCTGATTCCAAAAGTTGTAATACTAATTAAGCCCCTGGTTGCTCCTATCATAGAGTCTGTCTCTAACGGCTAATTTTTTTAGGCTTCTCGACTCTGACTTTTTTTTCCCTCTCTCTGATACAGACAGGATTCACAGCGGGCCGTTACCCTGTCGTGGCTGGTGATTCTATCTCCCTTGCATGACGTGTCCTTGCACTGTGCTGGATAGAGGCTGAATAGTAAGAGGCGTGTGGGTCACGTGTTTGATGCGGCTCAATATTGAAGGTGGAAACAGCATGTTGAAGACCGGGTGGAACCGTTTTGTTGACGGATATGGCTGGCTGATACTAAAGTCGTGCGCGTAGCACAGATTATGACACGTGTAGCTGGATTATACGGAGTCACGTGACCCGGCCCTATCATCACTGGATTCGGCGTAGTAACTACCCTCGCCTCCTACATTCCAGCTAAAATTGGCAACATTTGCTAACGGCTTATACTTGACCAAAGGGCTGTGCATAGCATTCCTTAGGTTAAGTTGTAGCCACGCCTTGTGGGTGAGTTCAATAGGTGGCGAATGCGATACCTAACATACGGTACGTATCATTAAGCCTGAGAGACTTACATCCCCACAGGCAAAACACGTCCATAATCCCCGAGGTCGCTCCTCATTACAACCTCGGTACCCATTTCTCGGATTATCTCCTTCTCCTATTATTACAGCTGCAAACCCTGTTGCCAAAAATTGGGACCAAAGGTGCGCCCTTTGTATTGACTCTGGGCAAAGCTGCACCGCCAACACCACCAGGAAGTAATTCACTCACCACCACACATTTTCTTCACAGATGGACTCGGACAGTGAAAACGAACGGCCCACGCACCAGGAGCCCAAGGAGAAGTCGCGACGACCCCCCAACACGGCCTTCCGACAGCAGCGACTCAAGGCATGGCAACCCATCTTCACTCCCAAGACGGTGCTGCCTCTGCTGCTGTGTATCACCGTCATTTTCGCGCCTCTTGGAGGAGCTCTGATCTACGGCAGTGACCAGGTCCAGGAGATCATCATCGACTACAGCCACTGCCATGACCAGGCCTCCACCACAGAGCTCAAGCAGATGGACGACAAGTACATCACCACACACTTCAACACCAAGGACGCCACCTCAAAGGTCCAGTGGCAGCTTATGGAGGGCACCGACGAGCAGAAGTCGCGTCCCTCGTACAACGGAACCTGCCGACTCACCTTTGACGTGCCCCACGATATGGGCGCCCCCATCTACATGTACTACCGACTGACCAACTTCTACCAGAACCATCGACGATATGTCACCTCCTACAACGAGGACCAGCTCAACGGAAAGAACAAGACCAGAAAGGAACTTCACGACAAGAACGATTGCAAGCCTCTGGTTTTCGACCCCGAAACAGAAAAGCCCTACTACCCCTGTGGACTGATTGCCAACTCCATGTTCAACGACACCTTCCATGCTCCTGTGGCGCTCAACCCGTCCGGAAACCAGGGCAACGTGACCTACGACATGACCACGGACGGCATTGCCTGGGGCACCGACAAGAACCGGTTCAAGAAGACTACATACAACGCCTCCGAGGTTGTTCCTCCGCCATTCTGGATCGAGAAGTTCCCCGACGGATACACCGAGGAGAACCTGCCCGACATTGCCGAGTGGCAGGAGTTCCAGAACTGGATGCGAACCGCCGCTCTGCCTACCTTCTCCAAGCTCGTCATGCGACAGGATCACAACACCCTGAGCGAGGGCACCTACTCTGTGGACGTGGACATGTACTTCCCCGTTCTGGAGTACGACGGCACCAAGTCGATTGTGCTGACTACACGAAGTGCCGTGGGAGGCCGAAACCCCTTCCTGGGCATTGCCTATGTGGTTGTTGCCGGTATCTGTGCCGTTGTCGGTCTGCTGTTCCTCGGTAAGCATCTGGTCAAGCCCCGACGTCTGGGTGACCATTCTTACCTGAGCTGGAACAACGAGAACTAAGGCATGAGGAGATGAGATGACTTGGCAATCAGATTAATCAGATTAGTCAAGCTGTGGACGATGAGGAGGAACGAGACTTGGTGCGACAGAAGTGGCAGCCGAGTTTCAAGGGGGCTGAGTCAACGGACTCGTACGAGTGTTGTACGAGCGTTGCACACTGTACGCAGCCACGTCTGGAGAACAGACGATGAGTGAGCCTCGAGCCGGACTAATTCCGCCCACGATGCCGCCGACGCGGACTTGCTCCCAACCCGAGATATATAATATGTAATGGATATTTTTGATAGTGTGATGGAGTGCGCATTTGCAGGAGGGGTATTGGAGGCTATTGGATGTATGGAGCAACGTAAGATGGGGACGATAGTGCGATACTATTCGACAGTTACCGTGACGTGCTATAAGTGCCTCTGGTACCACATACACTCAGTCTCGGCGCCCATCTCTGAGTCTATATAAACACGTCTGTACCTCGTACTTCCCCATATTTCAGCTCCCCACTTCGGAGCCTCTCATCCGAGCTTTTATCCGGACAATGCCATACCCGTGACACCTCTCGAGGACACGGAAACACATGCAGTTGCAGCGTGCAAACAGCGTTTTGGGTTTGTGGAACGTGCATGGCGGTCGGGGCCGAGTCGGCCGCAGTGGCCTGCCGCGTCGGGTTTGTGCACGCCCCAGAGGCACTAGGCGGGCCGTGGATGGCTCAGGTGGCTAGGCCGGGGGCTTTGGGCCGGGCAACAGACATGTATTTTCAGGCGGTATGCCCGTATGACTCACCAGCCACGACCGAAAATCATACTGCTCTCAATGAAAAAGGCTAATCCAACGTGTTTGTCCAGATGAACAGCTCTGGGCCGGCGTGGAGTCGGAAGATGTGCGAGCAAACTGAAATTGGAGAAGGGTTGGGGTGGAATTAGCTCTGGCCTGTGGAGATCGAACACGTCGGGGGCTGACGAGAGTGGCTCGACGATGGGGGATGGGGACATGCGACCCGCTGTCATGTATATCATTCAATGCCCCTCAGGTAATTGGTCATTTTGGTACCAAACACTCGTATTCAAGCAGCTACAATCTGCCGCTGAAGGGCCTCTAGTCTGGCTGTTCGTTGACTACCCCAGATGTTATGTGCTGTGTGCTGTAGGTTGAGTTTGGGTTTCCCAAAAGCCCCCCTTGTTTGACAAAGGTTAAGCTCTTGGAGTTCTGCTGTAGGCTGTCTAACCGGTGGGTTGGTTTTTCACAAGGGAAAAAGGGAAAGTGAAAAGGCAGTGTCTTCCCGGAGCCCTCTCTCTCTTCCTCTCTTCTATATATATCTAGGTGAGTTCCCTTCTTCTGCTTCTTGTTTCCCCAGCCTAATTGAGAGGATCAAGACATACAATGCGAGCTTTCAGATCTGCCGCCAACTTCGGAGCTGCCTCTAACATCTACCGAAAGTCCTTCACCCCCGCTTCTATTGCCTCTAACCGATTTGTCTCTGCCAGAATGAGCTCCATCATGACCGACAACGCCCGACCTAACACCGACAAGGTTGTTCAGGACATTGCCGACTACATCCATGACTACAAGATCGACTCCTCCGTCGCCATGGAGACCGCTCGTCTCTGTTTCCTCGACACTCTCGGCTGTGGTCTTGAGGGTCTCAAGTACCAGCAGTGTGCTAACATTGTTGGCCCCGTTGTTCCCGGCACCATTGTGCCCAACGGAACCAAGGTCCCCGGTACCGACTACCAGGTTGACCCCATCCGAGGTGCCTTCAACATCGGAACCATCATCCGATGGCTCGATTTCAACGACTGCTGGCTCGCCGCCGAGTGGGGACATCCCTCCGATAACCTGGGAGGTATCCTCGCCGTTGCCGACTGGCAGACTCGATCCGCCAAGGCCGGCCTTGAGGGCAAGGTCTTCAAGGTCAAGGATGTCCTTGAGGGCATGATCAAGGCTCACGAGATTCAGGGTGGCCTCGCCATCGAGAACTCTTTCAACCGAGTCGGTCTCGACCACGTTGTGCTCGTCAAGATCGCCTCCACCGCCGTTGTCTCCGGCATGCTCGGTCTCTCCCGAGAGCAGACCGCCGACGCCATCTCTCAGGCCTTTGTCGACGGACAGTCTCTCCGAACCTACCGACACGCCCCCAACACCATGTCTCGAAAGTCTTGGGCTGCCGGTGATGCCACCTCTCGAGCCGTTAACCTGGCTCTCCTCGTCAAGAAGGGTGAGGGAGGTATGCCCTCTATCCTGACCGCCAAGACCTGGGGTTTCTACGACGTCCTCTTCGGCGGCAAGGAGTTCAAGTTCCAGCGACCTTACGGCTCTTACGTCATGGAGAACGTTCTGTTCAAGATCTCTTTCCCCGCTGAGTTCCACGCCCAGACCGCTTGCGAGTCCGCCATGCTGCTGCACGAGGAGCTCAACAAGCTCGGCAAGACCTCTGATGACATTGCTTCCATCAAGATCCGAACCCAGGAGGCTGCCATGCGAATCATCGACAAGAAGGGTCCCCTGCACAACTACGCCGACCGAGATCACTGCATCCAGTACATGGTTGCCGTTCCTCTGATCCACGGCCGACTCACTGCTGACGACTACACTGACGAGATCGCCTCCGACCCCCGAATCGATGCCCTCCGAGAGAAGATGGAGTGTGTTGAGGACAAGCGGTTCTCCGAGGAGTACCACGCCCCCGACAAGCGATACATCGGTAACGCCATTGAGATCACTCTCAAGGACGGCACTGTTCTCGACGAGATCGAGGTCAACTACCCCATTGGCCACCGACAGCGACGAGAGGAGGGTACCCCCGTTCTCCTCGAGAAGTTCGCTCGACATCTCCGTGGACGATTCCCTGAGGGACAGGTTGAGAAGATTCTCGCTGCCTCTAACCAGGACATTGTCAACATGGACATTGACGAGTACGTTGACCTTTACGTCAAGAAGAACTAAGTTGGTCACATGTTGATTAGTTAGTTAATGATTATGAGTTGTTATTTACAGATGAGAGAGCGTAGTTTCTTTATTGTAGGAAGTTTCGTGAGCTATTAGCACGATATATCAGCTTTTGAAATAAATAATTTTATCCCAGGGATAGCTTTCATTTCACCAGCGAATCCATGATACTTGTAGGTGCAATCCAATGGAGAGCATTTTGAGAGTTTCGTTGCAGTTTCAGCTCAGGCTCTTGGGGAATTGGCTCGAATAAACACCCGGGTGACTATTGCTGAGCCTGGAACGGTGAAACGAAGGCACTCCAACATTTGATGCTGTTGCTTGTCAATTTTGAGACGCGAAAAAGTGTTGGAGATCTGAAGCCGTCTTCCGAAACACCTCTCATTTTCGAAGCATATGTGGAACACCGAATCAGAACTCCCAGCCCTTTTCTTGGTCGTCAAAGTCCTAATTGTAACGAAGAAAACGGGTTGCTCGCCCAACAACCACAATTGTTGTGCTCCATTTCTCAATGGCCATAAGACCGCCCGGACTTTTTGCAGCTGCCAGTTGCAGACATGAAAACCGTTCTTGGAAACGCTTGGCTCAAACACGTGCCAATTTAAACTGACGGACTTTGTATCTCCGCGTCATGTATCAGCATCTTGTCCAAAGTCCGTCGTCTTAACCTTGCTCCAGAGCTCGATTTTGGGACTTGGAAAGGCAGCCATAACAGAAGCGGGTGTTAATTCCTATAAGCTTTAACCAGGGATGCCGAGAAGGGTGGTGGAAAATGGGTGTTCGTGTGATTATTTTTGACCAGTCATTATTTGAATCAACTCACAGCTTCACTTTTCAGCCAATCCACCTTTTTTCCCAGCCAATTGACCCTCTGGAAGTGCTTGAACAGTTGTCATCGACGGTCACTCTCTGTAACCTTCGTGAGCGATCCGCGATATGACAAACGAGCGGACTTTAGAAATGAAACGTGACGGAAGAGAGCTCATCGAGATGTATATAGCAGGCATTTGCTGCGGCACTAACAGACACAAACACACCCACCAACCAACCATCACCAACAACTTCAATCCCTCAACATGTCCCCTACTACCCTCATCACTGGAGCTACTGGCTTCATTGCCGGTCACTGCATCGAGCAGCTCCTCAAGGCCGACCACAAGGTCATTGGAACCATCCGATCCAAGGAAAAGGGCCAGCGACTCGCTGCTGCTTTCCCTGAAGCTATCAAGTCCGGCCAACTGATCTTTGAGACCGTTTCCGATGTTCGATCCGAGGAGGAGTTCAAGACTCTGTTCCAGAAGCATAAGGACATCAAGTACGTTCTCCACACGGCCTCTCCTTTCCACTTTAACGTTGAAGATCCCGTCAAGGATATGCTGGATCCTGCCGTGGACGGAACTCTCACTGTTCTCAAGACCATCAAGCAGTACGCTCCCCAGGTGGACAAGGTGGTCATCACCTCGTCGTTCGCAGCCATGCTGAACCAGAAGGATGTCGACTCTTCTTCTTCCCTGATCACCGAGAAGTCCTGGAACCCCGTGACCTGGGAGGAGGCTTCCGAGAAGGGCAACGTCCTGGTGACTTACCTGGCCTCCAAGAAGTTTGCCGAGAAGGCCGCCTGGGACTTCATGAAGTCCGACAAGCCCTCCTTTGGTCTCACTACCGTCAACCCCGGCTACGTGTTTGGTCCTGGTATTGCCATTGACGCCAAGTCTCTCAACACCTCCAACGAGGCCATTGTGCAGGGTGCTCTGTCTACCAAACCTGGACAAGACACCCCCGAGGGCCCTTGTCACATGTGGGTTGATGTGCGAGACGTGGCCAAGGCCCATGTTTCTGCCATCTCCAGATCCCTCGACAACCAGCGGCTGATGCTGTGTGTCTCCAAGTGGTGCAACCAGGACTTGTTGGATGTTGTCAACAAGGAGGTTCCCCAGCTCAAGGGCAAGATTGCCACTGGCAAACCCGGATCTGGAAAGGAGACTGACAAGCAGGGCTTTCAGTTTGACAACGAGAAGACCCGCAAGGCGCTGAACTACGATTGGATCAGTCTGGACAAGTCCGTGAAGGATTTCGCCGAGCAGTGGCTGTCGTTTCAGTCTTAAAGATCGAGCTAAAGCTGACGAACTGAGCCTGATCTAATGGCCACTTAGATCATAGCCCTGCTCTTGAAAGTGACTAACTTGATGGAACAGCTCGAATGTCTGTAAGTTATCCTTCCTACTAATATCTGATGAATGAGTAATACAAGTATAAGTGAATATGATGATTGTGAGTAAGTAAATCATTGGGCGTAATTCTCAGAGGTTACTTATTGGACCGCTCAATCACCCTTGAAATTATCAACTGTGTTGCATGAAGCATGACGTTGAGTCGTCTCTATTCTTAGCTCGGTCCACCCACGTCGTATCTACGCTATAAAGTTTCAACGTTACCGCTGTGCATGGTTAATTGCGATGCGGTGGAGACTCTTCTGAGCAACCATCTTTTGGGGCTAAAACGGGCAAGTAGCAACCTTAGGAACATATTACAAGCATGTAGCATCTAACAAGTCGGGTTTCGAGCACTTTAAGCGTTTACACGAGCCCTTGCGTTGCCTCCAACGTCACTCACGTGCCCCGCAACTCCCTCCCCCCCGCTGCAACCTAACCACTTTTGAGGTTGGGACCTATTATCGCAGGCGCAGCATAACCAGACACACCCTCTCTCTCTCCCTCTCTCTTGTCTTCATCAGCAAGAAACAAATCCAACACACAGACAATGTCACGAGCCCGACGAGTAGCCAGAGAGATGGAGGATGTGCGGTCCGACTCCGACGCCGGCATCACCATCCAGGCCATCAACGACGCCGACATTTCCCATCTGAAGGGCACCTTCCACGGTCCCCCCGGTACTCCCTACCAGGGCGGCACTTTTGTGGTCGACATCCAGATCCCCAATGATTGTGAGTACAAGAGCTACACGGACAATGTGATCCCACTGCAGGCACTAACACAGACCCCTTCAAGCCTCCTCGAATGAAGTTTGACACCCGCATCTACCACCCCAACATTTCGTCGCAGACCGGCGCCATTTGTCTGGACATTCTCAAGGACGCATGGTCGCCCGTTTTCACGCTCAAATCGTCGCTCATCTCGCTGCAGTCGCTGCTGCAGTCGGCTGAGCCCAACGACCCCCAGGACGCCGAGGTGGCCAAAATCTACCTCACCGATAAGGCCGCTTTCGAGCGAACCGCCGCAGAATGGACGGCCCGATACGCCGGAGGCTCTGCCGGAGGAGATCAGGACGAAATCGCCCGGCTCGGTCTGGATCGAGCCGCCGTTGAGGGATTCGCCGGCATGGGTTTTGGCAAGGACAAGATCATTGCCGTTTTCAAAAAGCTGCAGATCAAGAAGCCCCAGTCTCAGGAGGACGAGCAGAGAGTGGTTGAGGAGCTTCTGAACTAGGCTGTTAATTTATATGCATAAGTCTGTGTTGAAAAGATAAGATGAAGTTGTAATACTTGTAATCGTAGATGTGTGTGGTTGTGGCGTCATGGCGTGATGCTTGGAGGGTAGTGTCTTGATGAAATACGGACAGTTTAGGGAGTCACGGTTGGAGCAGATTAGAGCTGTTGGATCTTCATTTTTCAGTATCAACTTATAGGATAGCTGGATCCCTTCACCAATGCTTGTGGCCTCTTAGCTTGCTCGCTTACTGTTTAGCTGCCCACAGTTACTGCTTACATACTCGCTCTCATCCCACAATGTCTAGAACATTCCACGAGCATTTGGGGGCAATTTGATTAGTAAGAAATGTGTCTGAAATATGAAGCCATGTGACGGTTATAAATGGGTGGCAAATATATCGAATTTCTACTGCCCTTATCCTTTCATCACCTCTTCCATCCAACCACCCAGCGCGTACACATTTAACGCACTCTTACCCATCACTTCTTATCACAAAGTTACCCGGCGCTGCTTTAGGGAACACACAACTCAAACCACAGTGGCACAAGCAAGAGAGAGGTTCCAGCACTTGCAAACCCGTACAACACAACACATTCATCATGGTGAGTATTTGACGATTTTTACGCTGGCGAGCAGGGAATGGTGACGTCAAGCACGTCACGACACGCGGATTGTCATTCAATCCAGTTTTGATCCAATTCTTGCAAGGTGGCGAATAACCACCTGGAATCGCCAGAACCAGTACTAACCCCAGGGTAACCGACCATCACTCCCTGGAGACAAGAAGAAGGACGACAAGAAGAACGAGAAGCCCAAGTATGAGCCTCCCGTGAACACACGATCGCATCGAAAGAAGAAGAAGGGCCCCGAAAACGCCAACAAACTGCCCGGCGTGTACCCCACGACACGATGCAAGCTCAAGCTGCTCAAGATGGAGCGAATCAAGGACCATCTGCTGCTGGAGGAGGAGTTTGTGCAAAACCAGGAGCGTCTCAACCCGCTCGACGACAAGGTGGCCGAGGAGCGATCAAAGGTGGACACTCTGAGAGGCTCGCCCATGGGCGTAGGTACCCTGGAGGAGATCATCGACGACGACCACGCCATTGTCTCGTCCACGTCTGGCCCCGAGTACTACGTTTCCATCATGTCCTTTGTCGATAAAGATCTTCTAGAGCCCGGCTGTTCCGTTCTGCTGCACCACAAGACCGTGTCTGTCGTTGGAGTGCTGCAAGACGACGCCGACCCCATGGTCTCGGTCATGAAGCTGGACAAGGCCCCCACAGAGTCGTATGCCGACATTGGAGGTCTGGAGTCGCAGATTCAGGAAATCAAGGAGTCCGTCGAGCTGCCCCTCACACATCCCGAGCTCTACGAGGAGATGGGTATCAAGCCTCCCAAGGGTGTCATTCTCTATGGTGCCCCCGGAACTGGAAAGACCCTGCTGGCCAAGGCTGTCGCCAACCAGACCTCTGCTACATTCCTGCGAATTGTCGGTTCCGAGCTGATTCAAAAGTACCTGGGAGACGGTCCCCGTCTCTGTCGACAGATTTTCCAAATTGCCGCAGAACACGCACCGTCCATCGTTTTCATCGACGAGATTGACGCCATTGGAACCAAACGATACGAGTCGACGTCTGGCGGAGAGCGAGAGGTGCAGCGAACCATGCTGGAGCTGCTGAACCAGCTGGACGGATTCGACGACCGAGGAGACGTCAAGGTGATTATGGCCACAAACAAGATTGAGTCGCTGGACCCCGCACTGATTCGACCCGGTCGAATCGACCGAAAGATTCTGTTCGAGAACCCCGACTCCACCACCAAGCGAAAGATTATGGGCATCCACACCTCCAAGATGAGCCTCAACGACGACGTGGATCTCGAGGAGTTTGTGTCTTCCAAGGACGAACTTTCTGGAGCCGACATCAAGGCCATGTGCACTGAGGCCGGTCTGCTTGCTCTGCGAGAGCGACGAATGCGGGTCACTGCCGAGGATTTCCGAACCGCCAAGGAGCGGGTCATGAAGAACAAGGTGGAGGAGAACCTCGAGGGTCTTTACCTGTAAGCATAGAAGCATTAACGTGACTGTAATAAATACATCAATGTGGTGGAATAAACGAGGGCAACGTGGTGTACACCGAGCTGTCTGGGAACTGTAGGATGTGTAGATTGTAAGGGGAGATTCGTGTGTGGTTTCGTCGACATTTAAGGATCGCTACATCATACACAGATATTCGTAGGCACTCTCGAGGTTTACTGTAAGCAGCTGGCAAACTCTTGTGCTCCATTTTACCAAAGCCGGCCAATCTCTTGGTTGTGCTCCACATTGAGAAGAGACCGCTCAAGAGCAGCAGCCTTACTGGGCAAGCTGTAATCTGACATCAGCTGTAGACGTCTCATTGGCCGACTATCATGTCACAGTGTATATATTTGCCGTTACGTGGATTTCTCACCAATAGTATAAGTCATACATCATCATTCATTATAGAGCCATGTTCCATGCAGTGCATTTTAATTTCGCGCTGATCTGGTCAGTCCATTGAGTCCACTCATGTCTTGCCCTTGGCAATTCATTCGCTTCTGCTTGCTTATTTGTCCTGGTCCTGGAGGAACTTGTAGATCACGGACATGTCCTTGCCCTGGTAGTTGTCTCCCTTCTCAATGTTCTGGTAGACCTCGTAAGTCTTGTCAGCGACCAGCATGGAAGATCCAGACTGCTTGGCCACGTCAATGGCCAGGCCGAGATCCTTTCGCATCAGGTTGATACCGAAGCCTCCGACGTACTCTCGAGACGAGGGGGTGGCAGGGTTGACGCCGGGGACGGGGCAGTTGACCTCGGAGGACCAGGATCGGCCGGAAGAGGAGTTGACAATGTCAGCGAAGAGCTTGAGGTCGCAGCCCAGCTTCTCGGCCAGGTGGAAGGCCTCGGCGGTAGCGACGTTGGTCACGGCCAGCAGGTAGTTGTTGGCGAGCTTGGCAGCCAGACCCTGGCCCTGGGTGCCGCAGTTGACGATTCGACCGCCCATGAGCTTGAGCAGATCCTCCACCTGCTTGTACACCTGTTGCTTGTCCTTGTTGCAGCCGACCATGAAGGTGAGGGTGCCCTTCTCGGCTCCCACAACACCTCCCGAGACGGGAGCGTCCACGAAGGCAGCAGAGGCGTCCTTGCCGGTCACGAGCTTGCCGCACTCAATCGACGTCTGGGTGTCGATGGTGGAACAGTCGACAAAGATCTTGGAGGTCTTGTCGCCGAGGTTGTTGACCAGATCGGTGTAGACTCCTCGCACGTGAACGGGCTCTGGGAGCATTGTGAAAATGACGTCGGACTGGTTGGCCACATCAACGGCAGAGCCCAGCACCTCCAGCTTGGCGCCCTTGGGGTCCTTATCCTTGGCAATCTGCTCCAGAGCAGCCTTGTTCATGTCGAACACGTTGACCTTGGAGTCAGCATCGACACCGGGCAGCTTCTTCTGCAGGTTGAGAGCCATGGGGAGACCCATTCGGCCCAGACCGATGAAACCGTAAGACAGGTCTCGCGAGGCCCGCAGAGGTCGCAGGGCCTTGACGGAGCTTCTGAGAGTGGAAGAGAGCATGCTGTGAGAAGTTGGGGGTTGTGGGAGGTGGAAAAAGAGGAGTGCCAGGGTTTGCCAGAAGACCGTCTACCTTTATCCTCTGGCCTGCGGCTCACCCCAGATTTGTACTTTGGGTTTGTCGGGCTAGTCTCGGGGCGCGTGTGGGGGAGGTGCATCAATAACCGCATAATAGTGGTCCCACTGCAGCTGTTGGAGGGGCTGCATTTGGGGGGTATTTCGAGCCAGTCGAGGAGACTCATTTTACACCCACACGTATTTCGAAACTCATCGGACTAGCTCCAAACGGCATTTTTAGCCGCGTCTAGAAAGGGTCTCCCCCACAGCATACATGGACCCGGCATTAGTCTCGCGTTATGCACGCTCAACAGAGTTCATCGATTGCCGCCGAAGCGGATCCTGTTGAATAAGTGAACAGGCTTGTGGTATATTAATTGAGAACGTGCCGAGAAATTGGTGATTGGCACTTTGTGGAGGTTTGATTGAGCACGTGTATTTATTGCGAGGACGATCCTCAGCGAAATTGCTCATTAAACTGGGTCTTGGGATGGCTCAGCGTCTACAGAAATCAAGGTGATGATGACACTTCGAAGCCTGGGTTGTATGATATCGATATCACCTTGTATCCTCACGCTCTAAAGGAATTCTATCACCACCCCTTATACCTCGCTTAAGCGAGTGGTGAAACCCATTCATGCGCTTCTCGAGTGCTTTTCCTTATGTACAATTAGTAATCAACTGCATCACAGATCACCTCAACCAACCCTGCTAAGTATGATGGGAACAACGCTAACTGAAAATTTCACCATTTTGATTTTTCCTTTTAACACCATGACAGTTGCAAGCACGAGCACCGAAGATACCACCGCAATCGAGGATTCTGCAACAACTCAGAACACCGTATCAAGCATAGATGATGCAACAAGCAATGATACCGTAAATCGTGATCCCTTCGTGTTTTCTCCACCCACTGAGGGAGAACGAGTGCCACCGCCTTCATTGTGTGATCTCTATGTCGTCATGTCATTGGTATTGGGCGCTTCTTCTGCATGCGTAATAGAAGGAAAGGGGGTCTTTCTTCTCTTCGAGGAGGATGCGGATCACATCCTTTTTCACGTTAAAGACAGGGCTTTTAAGTCTCACTGGGTTTTGGGCGAAATGCGGCGACGAGCAGGAAGCGAGATCAAGACCATGATACCGATTAGCTCTTCCACTATACTTGTGTTATACGATACACACAAATGTGCTCTCGTGATTAATACGGAAACTGAGTGGAAGGATGTGCTTATGAGACATGTCGAAAACGAGCAGTGGGGAACTGTTCGTTCAGTTTTCGGTCTCAAGGAACACGAATTCACCTTCACGCACCACGACGTTGATGCAGTCCTACCTTCTACAAATGGCACAGTCCCACGATTTGCTGGCCTACGTCTATATGGGAGGTACGACCTGAAAGTGAAATGCACTGATGGAGTGATAATTGAAGCCCATTCCATCGTCTTAGCAAGTCAATGGGCAACTATCCACAATTTGCTGGTGAACAAACCTGATACCACTCAAGTAAATGTAGAATTTCCTTCTGCCTCAATGAGGCCTCTTATCTCTCATTTCTACGATGAACGGAAACCTTTGGACTTCATGACTGCCGTGGGTGTTGTTGGCCCTGCCGAACTTTCCAAGGCTTCGACCCTAATGGTTCTCGCTCTGCGGCGAATAAAACAGGAGAGTCTGCAAGTTGACCAAGCCCTCGAAGCCTGGAAACTTCTCACGTCCTTCAAGACTTGTGGGGATCTCCATTGCTTTAAAGCCGTTAAGTTACACTGCGCTGCTAGAATTCGCGAAAAGCTCTGTGACCTTAAGAGCTCAGAGAGAGCACAAGAACTGCTGAATGAAATGGAGAAGGAGGATTTGATACGTTTTTACAACGATCTCTCCAGGTCCATTGTTGACGAAGAGCAGCGTCGCACATGGGTCCGTTCACACATATAGGGGGTTTAATGCTTTCTGGGTGTTCCACGCCAATCACTCGAGCGCGAACAACGAGATGGGAGGAGGGCTCAAAGTAACAGTTTAGAACGTGCAATCCAAAAATACAGCCACGGCAGTTACCTGCAGTGTGAGATGAGGCTCTTCCGATGCAACCCCGTCTCTTGGGAAAAATTGATAGCCTCAGCTCGGCTTAATCATCTTACAAACGCGCTCTACAACGCATCAGGCCAGCAATTTCTTGCATTGCAACTCACTACCTTTCAAACCATGCCAGCTACGCCAGCCTCAATTAATTACTCTAATACATGTACCAATTACTTCTTGGCGGCCTGCTTCTGAGAAGTGGAGTTCTTGGGGAGCTCAGCAGTGTAGGGGATGAACTCGGGCTCGCCAGGAATGAACCGTCGCAGAACCTCGGGGACTCGCAGACCGTCCTCAGTCTGGTAGTTCTCCAGAATGCAGCACAGAGCTCGCTCGGTGGCGCACAGAGTGGAGTTGAGGCAGTGGACGTACTTCTTCTCTCGCTCGTTCTGCTTCTTGATGCCGCATCGGATCTCGAGGTTTCGAGACTGGTAGTCGGTACAGTTGGAGCACGACACCAGCTCCTTGTACTCCTGCTGGAAGGGGAACCAGGCCTCCAGATCGTACTTCTTGGCGGCGGCGTTGTTGAGCTCACCGGAGACGATAGACACGACTCGGTAAGGCAGGCCCAGAGACTTGTAGAACTCCTCAGAGGCGTCGATCATTCGGTCGAACTCCTCCCACGACTTTTCGGGGTCGGTGATGCAGAACTGCTCAATCTTCTCAAACTGATGGACTCGGAAGATTCCCCAGGCGTCCTTGCCGTGAGAACCAGCCTCACGTCGGAAACAGGTGGAGTAGCCGGCGTATCGTCGGGGCAGCTGCTCCTCGGGTCGCTCGAACCACTCGTTGGCGTGGTAGGCGGAAATGGGCTGCTCGGAGGTGGCAATCAGGTACTTCTCGTCCTGGCCGTCCATGACCTTGTACAGCTCCTCGTCGAACTGAGACAGCTGGGCGGTTCGGGCCATGACGTCCTTGTTCATCATCATGGGAGCCTGCAGGGGAACGTAGCCTCGCTTGGTGAGGAAGTCCAGACCGTAGTTGATGAGGGCCTGGTTGAGGAAGACACCGTACGACTTGAGGAAGTAGCCTCGGTGGCCGACAATCTTGGTTCCTCGCTCGGGATCGTAGCCGTCGAGACGGGTGAGGACCTCGTGGTGAGAGAGCTTGCCCTTGACGGCGGGGTCGAAGCCGTCGTTGGCAAAGGTTCGGATGATGGCATTGTTGTCCTCATTGTCGGAAACAACCACAGACTCGTGGACCAGGTTACCGACGGAGTTGACCTTGTTTCGCAGAGCGAGATCCTGCTCCTGCTCCTGCTTGGTGAGCTCGGCCTTCTTGGCGACCACGTCGTCCTTCTGCTTGAGCAGGTCGCTGGCGTCCTCCTTGGCCTTGAACTTGAGGCCGATGGCCTTCTGGATCTTGTTCTGCTCCTTGTTGAGCTCGTCCAGGTCGAATCGAGTCTTGGTCCAGGCCTTGTACTCGGCGATGATCTCGTCGACAATCTCGACGGGGTCGCCTCGGGCCTTCTGCGATACTCGCACGGCCTCGGGGTTGCCGCCCTTCTCCTCAAGGAACTGGATGATGTCGAGCATTTTTCAAAAGTGGGTGTTTAACGTGACGTGGTGAGTCAAGCTTTTTCAGACAGGGTGATACCAACTGAACTCACATATTTTCACTTTGACTTTTTCAGTTGGGAGTTGTGCGAGATTGAGAGTCGAGCGTGCATGCACCTCCATGCGGATGTAAAGTGACCCACGGGACCAGACTGAAACACACAGCACCACAATGAACCACCACCTTTCTCAGCCCTACTTTGTAGTGGCAAACGACAAGTCGACGCACACGGTGAGAGACACGAACACAGGCAACCCCGAATCGGAACACTTTCCAAACGTCAAGTACATCTTTGCAGACGACGAGCCCATTGACGATGCAGGACCAGCCGTCTATGTGGACTTTGACGAGACAGGAACGCGGGTAACCAAGTTCCACTCTGAGATTCCCGACTGGCAGGTGACGGACGTCAAGGTCGACTCGCTGGGTCACGTGATTGACGACAAGAACAGCGAATTGAGCAAAGCCATGCGTCTAACGATCCAGGGTATCCAGTCGAAGCCCATATACCTGGACCTGGACGGAGGTCGATCCGCCGCGGAGCTCGAGACGACCGATTTGCGCACTCTCAAGGAGTTCTTCAAGTCCAGAAACGACCTGTTGCATCAGATAGTCAGCAAAGTGCCTATCACCGAGGGCGATTTCGACGTCAAGGAGACTCAGGAGTGACGAGTGACGGGAGTGGAAAGCGACCGTTCTATTTATTCATATTATTTATAAGCCATTAAACAGCTAGCTACACAATTGTTATCGTGGGAAGCACATGGTGAGATTATGATAGCACACAGTGTGAATATGAGAGGCCAGTAGCCACTAAACGTCGTAGGAACATCAAGTAAACGCAACATGTGCTACAAACCGATGTTAAATAGCTCGTACCAGGGTACCGGTACTTGTAGCAGAAGTGTCATAACAACAGCCACTCTCTTCCCGTTCTCCTCGACTCCAACCGCTCTCTGCACTTTGGATAAGATAAATAATATTAATGACTAATGTAACATCTACTGCTTTCTATACTTTCGTGGGGGCACCAAGCGAGGAATGCTTTTCTGCCTCTGGACTTGTGGAGGCTCTGTAGCACCCATTTGCAATGACGCAGTCTTCTGAGCCAGACCCTTGTCTGGCAGGTCGTTCTCTTTGTCGTCTAGCTGGCCATACGACCGTTTTCTTCGAGGAGACTCGTTGACAGACGTAGGCACAATGATGGCAGGAACGGAGTTTGACCTGGTGGCTTTAACGGGTGGTGGCTGCGCGTATTGCATAAGGGGCAAGGCTGTGGGCTGATCGTACGACGAGGTCTCGGGGACGTCTTCTCCGCAGGCGGTCAGCATCTCTCTCACACAGGTCTCCAACTCATTGTCAGACTGCTGAATAGACCGTTTGAAGGGGTCCACGACGTGCAAAACACCATCAACGTCCTTGGCCTGTGAGCTGGGAGTAACCAGAGTGGCCAGAAGCCCGTTGAGACTCGCCTGAGTCGAGGTCTGCAGGTTGGCAAGGGCATCAGGAACAGCACTCTGAGCATGCTCGGTTTCAAGTCGGGCCTTGGACACAGCTTCAGAGAGCGCACCCAGCTGACCAACCAGAGCCTGCTGTCGCTCTTCAAGAGCCATCTTGGACTCCGCTGTCAGCTCAGAAGCACTGTGAACAAGCCCACTGCTGTCGGAAGCAGTCTTGGCAGCAGCACAAGAGGCTGAAAGAGACCTTCGAGCAGATCCCAGGGTATCCTTGAAGGCAGTGTAGTTGGAGCTGACGGTACATCGACTGTCGTACAATGCAGATCCCACAGCAGCAGCCTGCTTCTTTTCCAGCTGCACCTTTTGGTCCAGCAAGCCAAACAGCTCTGACGAGGAGTTATCCTGCGTTTGTCCCCAAGAGTTGATCAGCTTGGACACATCGCTGACGAGGTCCTGACGCGACTGCTTCTCGTGGTGCTGATGAGCCTTGAGCTTTTCCATGAGCTTCTGGTTCTCAGATGCCAGCAGGCGGACCAGAGAAGCCAGCTCAGACTCGGCAACAGACTGCTTGTCGTCAAACGCCGTAATCTGGCGATCAACTCCTCCGTTGAGCTCCTTGAAAGCGTCCTCTAGAGACACGGAGATCTTGCCCGTGCTGTCACTGACCTGTTTGGAAAAGCCTCTCATTTCGCTCTGCAGACCCACCATACCCTTCTCCCAGCTCTTGGCAGCCTCCTCCAGACCAGCAGCCACTCTTCCAGCAAGTTCCTCCTTGACTTTTTCGATTCCAGCCACAATTTCTCCTGTCGTCGACGCGCTCTGGTTCTGAGTATCAAGAACCCCCTTGAACTGGTCACCCAAATTGGCCAGCGAGTGCTTTATCGACGAAGACACACTCTCCAGACTGCTCACCTGAATCTTGGACGACGACTCCAGCTTCTCCATCAGCGCACTTTCAAACTGCTGCTGAGAAGACCGCATGGAAGACACGTGTCCAAACGTCTGGTTGGCCATGAGCGCCATGCTGCTCTTGAGCGTCTCATGGGCACTCTGGGCTTGCTTGGTCTTGGCCTTTTCGCTGTCCAGCTCCCGCTTGGCCTCCAGGTAGCTCACCTGGGACTTTTCCGCGTCGTCACGTGTCCGCTTCATCTGGCCGTCAAACACGTGCAGTTTCCGCTGCTGCTCAGCTGTCTGGGTTCGTAGCGACGCCAGCTCCGCCTCCATGGCCCGGTAGTTGGCCTCGGCTATCTGGAAGCCGTTGTTTCTCTGAGCCGCCAACAGATCCGAGCGCAGCTTTTCATTGAGCATCGTGAACTCCTTGAGCAAAATGCGTTTCTGAATGTGGTTCATTTGGGGCTTGTTTTTGATGTTTTTGGCCCGGGACGCGTACTCCAACGTGTTGACGGTCTCCTCGAGATTCACGCGTGCGGGAGAAACGGTCGCAATGATATACGTTCGCGTAGCTCCTCCTAGAGAGTCGTAAAGAAGACGAGTGAGGTTGGAATCTCGATAGGGAACATGCTGGGCCTTGTCTACCAGCGCATTGATGACTCGTCCGAGCGTCAGCAGACTCTTGTTGATCTTGCCGGCCTCCACAGCCTGCTTGTTGACCGCCCCTGAGTTTTTGATACTTTCCGAGCCAGCCAGATCCACAAGATTAATTTTAGCAGTTCGAGCAACCTCCACGGATCCAGGCACCATAATGGTGAGAACGAGCGTAAATACCATGTGCGATCGACTGGAATGGTCGTTCATCTGAGTCGCAGCAACGTGTCTTCGTCTCAGACCTTCTCTGAGAACATTGAGACCCTGGGCACTGGAATTGAGATACACCTCGTCCAAACCGTCCACCTTGACTCCATCACGCTCCACAAACAGCTTCACCGTCTTGGGTTTCTCCGTGGTATCGTTGAGGTCTCGGATATCTTCGTTGTAGAGCTCCAGAAAGGTGCATTTGACGGCGTAGTCCAGCCCCTCAATTTCCAGGCGTCTGAAGAGCGAATGAAGCACTCTCGGAATGATTCCAGCCTCATGTGACAGTCCTCCCACATCGCTCTGGCCCTCCACGTCGCCCACCATGGTGTATGTTTTGCCTGTTCCTGTCTGACCGTAGGCAAATATGGTGCAGTTGATGCCGTCCATCACGTGTTGCAGCACTGGAGCAACCACGCCGTCATAGACCATGTTCTGGTCCGACTCGGGGCCGTACACCTGGTCGACAGTGAACGTCTTTTGGCGCTGGTTGTCGTTCACCGTGACGGTAGCGTCGGCTTCACACGCGTCCACCACCACCTCCGAGTTCTGGTTCTTTTCCCGCTCGTTTCGCGTCCGACTTCGCACCACCACCTTGATGTTCTCGCCGGAAATCGATTTCTGTAGCTGGCTCGACGCTGTAGCTGATGTAGACGTTGTTATCGAGTCTGGAGCAGGCGACTCTGTAGCGGTTCTCTGGCGTCGTAATGAAGCTGTGTTTGTAGCTGCTTGTTTGGCCGCTCCGTGGGAACGCGACCTCATTCCCAAACTGTTGTGGCGAGAAGACATGGCGAGGAAGGTCGTGAGTTATTAGTTATTAGTGGTATCGTAGTAGTGTAGTAGTAGTGCTGAATGGTTGTTGTGGAGAGATCTGACGGGATTTTAGAGTAATTAGGCTGCTGGGTCGTGCATGAGGTAAACATTACCTTGGGTGAGAGAACAGAGACCCTTGGGGACAAATATCCAGACTAGCTTTATGCAGGGTGGAAGTGGAGACGTGGGAGGTGGGCCCGACAAATATTACGCAATTCAATCGACAAAAAATAATCACGTGACCCTTCAATACAGCCCCAATTGTCCCGTTGTCCACCCCCTTCTCCGTCGTTGCCATGGCAACAGCCAAACGGCGCGCGTCAGACGTTCCTCGCAAACCTTAGGTCTTGTTTGGGACTAATCGAACCTCTTTTCGGCATGGTTGTATTAGTAAACAAACAGCTCCTGGTCTGGAGAGTGTGGAATAATAATTTGAGCGAGCGGGTATACAGATCGCGTCGTACTCGTCAGTGTCTCTTCGTCTAATATATTAGTTCAGGGGGTTAGGGTAGAGCTGGATAGATGGGTGTTGATGCTCTGAACGCTCGAGCAATTGTGATGGTTGCTGTTTCGAGAGTAGTTTTGAGCCATGGTGTTCGTTTGAGGAGCTTCTTAGTAGGGCCTAGCTACACAGTAAATGATTAACTGAATCATTAGGTCAATCATCACGACCTTCAAGGACACTCCTGATACCCTGAGCAAGGCTGTATCAACCAAATACACACTGTTCATCCACCAATAGCTACTACTGCCAATTACAACTTCAGGCTGTTTCTACTGTACATTTGTTATTCAACTATTAAGTCGCTGTGGTTGCTTTTGCTTCATCTTGAGCCCTGATGAAGTGGGGGATAAGAAGTTGGCCATACTCTCAGACTTCGAGATTGGCGGTTGTGAAGATGGATTGCACCATGCTCTTGGAGCAAGCTCATGAAAGTCGGAAGCTGTGACTTACATCATATCGGTCACATTGACCGGCATCTCGTCAATCTGAGTACTGTAGTACTGCTCGATATCTCTCAGGGTGGTGATATCGTCGTTAGTAGCAAAGTTAATGGCCACACCCTTTCGGCCAAATCGACCGGATCGACCGATTCGATGGATGTAGTTTTCTCGGTTGGGCGGCAGGTCGTAGTTGATGACCAGCGACACCTGCTGCACATCGATACCTCGGGCCCACACGTCGGTGGAGATGAGCACTCGGCTGTTGCCGCTTCGGAACTCGTTCATGATGGAGTCTCGGTCCTTCTGGGCCATATCTCCGTGCATGGAGCACACAGTGAAGTTGTTGTCTTTCATCTGCTGCGTCAGCCAGTCCACCTTCTTTTTCGTGTTGCAGAAGATGACTGCCTGGGTGATGGTCAGAGTGTCGTACAGGTCGCACAGCGTGTCAAACTTCCACTCCTCCTGCTCCACCGCAATGAAGTACTGCTTGAGTCCCTCCAGCGTCAGCTCATCTCGCTTGACCAGAATTCGAACGGGATCAGTCATGAACTTGGAGGTCATTTCGAGCACCGAGTGGGGCAGAGTGGCACTGACAACCACAACCTGAGTGGCGGCAGGCAGGTATCTGTAAATGTCGTAAATCTGCTCCTGGAAGCCCTTGTTGAGAAGCTCGTCGGCCTCATCAAGAATCAACATCTTGAGGTTCTTGGTCCGCAGACAGCCCTTCTTGATCATGTCCAGACATCGACCAGGAGTACCGGAAACCACCTGCTGGCCGGCCTCCAGCTTCTTCATGTCGATCGACAGCGACGTTCCACCAATGCACGCATGACACTGGACGTTCATGTAGTCACCCAGAGCCAGAATAACGCTCTGGATCTGGGTGGCCAGTTCTCGTGTCGGAGACAGCACCATGGCCTGTGTCTCTCGATGCTTGGTGTCAATCACCTCCAGCATCGAGATGGAGAAAGTGGCGGTTTTTCCGGTACCGGACTGCGCCTGTGCAATAGTGTCTCGACCCTTGATGATCTGGGTGATGGCTCGAGACTGAATGGCTGAGGGAGCCTCGAAGCCGTAGGCGTAAATGCCCCGCAGAAGATCGTCCTTAAGGTCCATCGACTCGAACGTGGGCGTCACGTCCACGTCCTTGGATGTCTTGAACTCCAGCTCGCCGTCGAGATCTCTATCAAAGTCGGCCATAGTTGTGTGGTGGTAGTAATGCAGTCTAAGGGTGCTCGTACATTTTTTTCTTCATAAACTTCGTGCATATTAAATCTGCACTGTGGAAGCACCTTATCTGAACTTTTGATACATTCGACAACCATGAACCACCAGGACCTCAACCAGCTCAGAAGCCTGGTCGTGCTTGTCGGCGGCGGTCTTTGTGCCGGAAAGGTGAGTGCGGAGGGCTAGATCGAGAAAATGGGCTAAAAAATGGCGCAGGGTGGCAAAATTGGAATTTCGACGGAGTCGTTGTTCAGGCGTTCGAGATGAGAGAGTCAACACAAAACACAGAGATTCTTGCTCCGATCCATGGCATATTGATGTTTGAGGAGTCTCACACATTGTTAATGGTCGTATTGATCCCAGGCTGACATTCTCGTCGTCTCTGGGTGTACTCTCTGCCATGGTGTGTCGAGACACTGATATCGTCTACCTCCTCGTTGCAGACCAAGGACTCTGAGCTTTTGAGCACTTATTTCATCAAGGATGTTGTGACCTGATGTCTACTTCTGACTTCATATGCCTTTGCTGTCCGCTTTTACGGCCACTCTCTTCCAGTGCTAACTCAGAAAGAAGTATGCAAAGCCGTCGAAGAGCGTATCGGTGAGCTCGGAAAGCTGCGAAAACCAAAGGTGCACACCATTCACATGAACGACTACATCATCCCTGGCTACGATCCCAAATACAACGACCATCCTCGACGATTCGACATTGCCCGTCTGAAGAAGGATCTGGACGAGCTCAGTGTGCTCAACATTGAAGCCGGGGCCCTGGAGTTCTCCAAGACCGCTACCTACAACGAGTCGCGACACAATCTCAGCAACTACGTCGACACACACCACCCCAAGTGGCCGCACGTGGTGTTGATCGAGGGCTACTACGCTCTATACGACGAGGATCTGCGCAAGCTGAGCAGCATGATGATTTTCGTCGACAGCGATGCCGACATCCGGCTGTGCCGACTCGTGGAGCAAAAAGCCGATCCCTCAGGCTCCAATCTGGCCGAGGTGCTGGACGACTACTTCACCCACTCGCGGGTCGAAATGTCCAACTTCATTCTGGGCACCAAGGAGCACGCGGACGTGGTGCTTCCTCGAGGAGCCGAGCCCATGGGCGTCAAGCTGGTGAGCGTGGGTCTGTTCAACCGGCTCAACCAGGAGGTGATGAACATCATTGAGGGCGAGCCCGTGGAGAAGCAGGAGCAGTTGAGAATCCAGAGCAAGTGGGATTTGCGAGAGGAGCATTTGGAGCAGACGAGGTATGTGGATCTCACTTAAGCATGAGCATAGCGAGTGCTTCGGCATGTAGCCTGAACATGTTCACAGCCCATTGAGTCGTGTCCGACGCTTCAATTCCACCAACCCAGCCCAAAACCAATCACAAACATAGCATTAACAGAATCATCATATAACCTGCACTGATATGTCATCAGCCGAAATACACGTGAAGACGGGTGAGACCTGGTGGGGTAGAGCTATAACGGTGTCTTTGCTTTAGGCTGCGTGGAGTAGGCTAAGTCGAACAAGCTATTGTGACACAGTCTCAAGGCAACGGCTTTAGTCTATCTGAAGCCATGAAGGGGTGGGGACTGTTCAGGGTTCAAGTATGTAGTAATGAGCCGTTATTAATGGGGGTGTATACACGGGGTCACATTATACATGTGTCTTTATCATACAATACTCATCATACTCTTTGCACTCTGTGTCTATACCGTTGTATCATTGCACATTCGCTTATTTCTCTCGGTCTCTCAATATTAACTTACCCCGCTGTCTCAGCTTTCATATGCCCCTCGGAATGCGTGGTTGCAGCCATTAGGCCCGCGCATCAAACCGTATTTAGTATGGGGGAGAGAGAAGCGAGCTGAGCGGTTGCGACTGGAGTTGTCTTCACTCCACACACACATGAACACTCTGGCCAAAGTCGCTCTGGCGGCGTATCTTGGCGTCAACGCCAAAAACCTGCTTTTCGCCTGGCACGTGCGCTTTTTCTACTACTTTTTCCGGTACCTGTTTCTGCCCGAAAACCTGCTGGGGTACCCCGAGGCCGACCTGCCCTCCACGCCGTTCGAGGAATGCCGATACGACTCGCGATGCAACCTCATGGAGCTGGACATCAACATCCACAAGAGTAACGCCACGTACTTTGAGGATCTGGACAGCGCACGAACCAAGCTCATTGTGTGGGTGCTCAACCGGTTCCTCAAGGACAGTAAGAAGAACGACGGCGCGTGGGCCTTCATTCCGATCGGATCCGTCTACTGCAATTTCAAAAACGAAATCGCGCCGCTCCAGAAATACACCATGGTGTCTCGGGTCATTGGCTGGGACCACAAGTGGATGTTTGTCGAGAGTCAGTTTGAGATGAACGACCCCAAGAACCCCACCATTGCAGCCACCGCCATCACAAAGTACGTCATCAAGGACGGACGAAGAACCGTTCCTCCCGGAGAGGCATTTCGACGGGCTGGCTACTCGCAGGAGGATCTGATCAAGGGCATTTCCGAGTTCAAGCGACTGGGTCTCCAGCGGTTCATTGACATTGAGGAGATCGGAGCCACTCCTCGAGCAAAGTTGTGATCATGGTCAGCGATGTACTAGTAATTTGAATATGATAGAAACAAGGGTGACGTAATTGTGTTGCAAAATGTAGAGATGCTGCTGGTTGTGGCAGCCCAGCCAACGCTGTATAATCATGGATCAATGTGATTCAGTTACTCGTTTGTCTTTACTTTTTCGATGTGCCTGAATATTTCAGCTGTGCTAATGCACGGTGATGCACATGCATTTTAACTGAATCATCATCATCATCATCACACAACCACAACCTTCCGGAATGGTCAAAAAACTCTCGTTCAAGGGCGACAAGAAGTCAAAGAAGCCGAAATCGAGCTCGGCAAAGAGCGGCGACAAAAAACGACCCAGAACGGATACCGGCGAAGACGATCAGGCAGAGGGATGGATCTCGGCCAAGTCATCAGAAGAATTCCATGGACCCACGTTACTGGTGACAACGTGTGAAGACAAGCCGTGTTGTTTCGCATTTGAGAGTGATTCCGACAACGACTCCCGAACGCCCACAATGACAGTCTCATTCGATATCGATACGGTCGAAAAAAGACTTGATACAGCTGAACCCACAGCTACACAGCAGGTTCTTCTGCTTTCGCCACTGGAATTCGACTCCAATAAACGAACAATTGACATTGACGAGACGGTGGCGAGGTTTGCGCTCAAAGTGCCGTCTCTGGGAGTCTTTATGGGCGTGGACAAGGCTGGAGTAGTATCTCTGGACAGTGTTGCCATCGGAACCCCTCAGCAGTTCACTTTCAAGAGAGGAGGTGACGCCAATGGATACTCATGGACCATGCGAACGTCTTACGATACTTACATTGAGATCAAAAACGGCAAGATCAACGTCACTGAAGACGCAGACAAAGCATCCAAGTTCACAGTGAGACTTCAGTCGTCTCACAGAAAGAAGACCACGGCAGAGAAACAGACAGTCACATACTACGCCATGAACACCAAGGCGCTGGAGGAACGTGCTGGACGACCTCTTGATCCTGATGAAGTGGTGAGGTTGAAGAAGGCCAACAAGGAGGGTAACTTGAACGAGGCCTTGTTGGACTTGAGACAGAAGGGCAAGAGCGATACGTATTGTTAATCAGGGGACCTGAGTGAAGCAGATATATTCTGTGCTTGTACCCGTCTACTTTGTGTCCATCTTCCTACCACTCTCTGTTCTACAGCAATGACCAATCCTCTAGGGATACTGAAAATGCATATAAATAATAACTAACCACGTCGTTGCTACGCCGTTACGCCGTAACAATCGCCCACTCACCTTCGGAACTGAGCACCTTTTCCACATCTTCCTTGGGCAGTTGTAGAGCAGTAGAAATGGCGTCAAAGTTCTTGGGCTGCTTGACCAGCTTGGCCAGAACTCCATCTACCTCCTCCTTTTTGATTCGTTCCTGATCCGGACCCAGTCCCACTCGTCGTCTTCCTCCTCGAGGAGTGGCAGAAACGTCCTGAACGTGTCTGTTTCTGTTGAAGGGAGTAATGCCTTCTAGAATAGGGTACGAATGGGCTCTGTAGATGATTCCCTTGATGACGCCAAAAGTGATGAACCGTCGAATGTCAATGTTGATGAGCTCCTTCTGGTTCTCTGCGTACCAATCACCGAGCGTCTGACCCTGGTGCAACGACTTGTACAACTTGAAAAGCTGGACCACGGAGGGAACGGTACCTGACATGGAATGAGAAGAAGAGAACGAGTTGGATCGCTGGGAAAGAGACGACGAAGACGAAGTAGACAGTGCGGAAGTAGCCGAAGACGACAGTGGAGGAATGCTCAAATGTCCGCCTTGGTCTCTCATTTGCCGCTCATACCGTTGTCTGAAAGAGGTTGAGAGCTCATTCGAAAACAAGCTGGTTCGCGACATGTGTCGTTTTCTGTTGAGTCCTGGGGCCGGCATCATGCCCCCAAGCGTTCCTGCCGGCGAAAAGACGTACGCCTGGCATTCTCGGCCCATATCCGCGTCTTCGATAAATTCTCCAATGTCGGAAGTAGGTGCGTAAATGTTGGAGAACTGAAAGAGGTCCACGATGATGATACATCTGTAGTACATGAGCTGCTGAATGCAGTCTTTTGTTAAATTGTAGTCTGCGTCTGCGAGGTCTGCGATTCGTCGTATGGAGTTGATTCCATTAATGAACGGCACAATTTTTTCCATGGTGGGATCCCAGTTTTCGTCCACCATTTGTTCGAGTCGCACAGTCGCTATGGGCACGTATGATGCCCGCAGGTCTGGTGGCGACGGAAAAATGGGGAACAGCTTGATGTTGATGGCGTTGGAGTCGTTGATGGCCACGAGACACTCCGAGTAGTTGTTGAGGTCCTGGAACAGCTGCTGGATGATGTTATCGATGAAGACAATGTCTGGGCGTGCAGACAGCAGCTTGCTCTGGATTTCTAGCGCCTCAAACATCTTGCCTATTCGTCTGATGGCTGCGTCGTAGGCTCCCGAGGCTGACTCGTAGCTGAAGACGAATGCAATGTTGAAAATGAACGAGTTTCGCGCATACTCGTTGGAGTAGATGTGGACGGGATAGGATGAGACACGGTAGGCGTTGCTCTTGATAGTGACGACTCGGTTGCACAGAGGCGGCTTCGGAATGACGTAGTTTTTCACCGCGTTGAAAGCCACCAGAGCCCCGGGTTGATCCAGAGACTCGGCGTCAGGCACAATCGAGTTGCGGGGCACCTGGACCTCGACTCGTGGCCCCTCGGTGGGATGGAACGTGGAGTAGAAGATGGCCAAAATCGGCGCAAACCCGTAGAAGTCCATGTGTGGTGTTTGGATATGGAGGTGTGTTGTGTGGTGATATTATGGTGGTGGTGATGTCCCACCTGCATGATAAGGATGAAGTTGTGGGTGATGGGAGGGGGGCTACGTGGGGAGTTTGAGAGGGGGAGGAGAGAAGGAAAATATATGTGTGCAGCAAGACGTGAAAAAATACTGGGAGCATTCTATAATTTTTCGAGTGCCTCGGCAATGGCAGTGCTTTCGGAGTCGGGTGTTAGGTCATCTCCTGTTTACTCAATATGGTTGACTGAGGTTATCTTTAGTTGAAGATTAGGTGGGTGAAAGTGGGGAGAAGGGATGTCTTTTGAATGGGTGTATATATGAGCCGTGAGCGGTGAGAGTAGTGGAGTAAACTAATCTATCATAGTCAGTCTCTTGGGAGCTCTGAGCCCTGCTGACATCATAGGTGGTAGCTTTATCAGACTGGCAGCCTTTTGGCCTCCACTCCAACCTGCACGGGTCACTCTTTCTTTGAACGAGTCGCCTTTCATACTGTAGTGAACGCTCAGTTCGACTTGTACAGACGCCTCAATTGCGACAGAAAACTTCCCATTAAGCTTGTTACGATACCGTCCATACTGGCAGCCTTCATACAGCCGCACAAACCCCACATAACCACTCAGTGGTGGCATTATTCGAGAGTGCAAGTGACTTGCCCTCGAGAAACCCCAATCCATGAGCAGTAAGTAGCGTCATAATAATGAATTGCTGCTTCATATCAATACTTGTTTTTTACCGTCGTCCTACGATACCGTAGCAACACGTGGTTGATCTCTCAAAGAGCTTGTCTCTTTTTCTTGACGTCTTCCGCCCCATGTCTTGGATCAAAAGTCGTCCAGTGTGAACTTTGGAACAGACCAATTTACCGCCCACTGCCGCCGAAATACCCCGCTCAATACGGATCATTTGGTGCGTGTGCAGGAGAGCAGCATCCCGGCGACAACGTGCGTCTCATATGACTAATTTGTGGACTGTGGTCATGGATCCAGTAAGACCCAGTTGGTTTCATGCAACGCCTTCAAGTTAGACTCAAACAGTGTGCGGTTGAGTGCGGTGATGGGTAGATCCTTGTCTGCTAGCCAATTGGTCAATTGACCGCATTTGAGCGGATCGAACACCATCAGTCGACTCTCTCGGTGGCGACATTCACATAATCGCACAGTACGCCCCACCTGCACCTCTGTAGCACTCCTTGTGGCAACTCTGGCTCTCCGTCGTTTTCTGCGGGCAAAAAAAACAAGCTTTGCAACCCCAGACTTTTCGGATACTCTTCGGCCGAAGCTCTCCAGAAAGAGGGAGGGCATTGAGACAGCAACCAAAAGCCTCAAAATAGGGCGGATGATGCCCCAGACTGCGAAAATGGAATGATTAGGTAATACTACACTAACGGGGTACCCACAGCCAGCCACTTGCCGTCTCGCCACCCACATCAAATCCACTCGTCGAGGCTCCCCTAACCCCAGCAGAGAACTCTAAGGAACTTTCCACCGGGAACCTTGGGCTGGGTATAAATTTTCGCCTTGTCCCAACTGCTCCAGAGGTTGATTCATCTAAACGAAATTTCTCTCTAATTTTCACCACAAAAATGCAGCGAGTCATTGCACGATCCAGCCGTCTGCGACCCCAGCAGGTCCGAGGCTTTGCTCACAAGGAGCTCAAGTTTGGCGTCGAGGGCCGAGCCGCTCTTCTCAAGGGTGTCGACACTCTGGCCAAGGCCGTCTCCGTCACTCTGGGCCCCAAGGGCCGAAACGTGCTCATTGAGCAGTCTTTCGGTGCCCCCAAGATCACCAAGGATGGTGTCACTGTTGCCCGATCCATCACTCTCGAGGACAAGTTCGAGAACATGGGTGCTCGACTTCTGCAGGAGGTCGCTTCCAAGACCAACGAGACCGCCGGAGACGGAACCACCTCCGCCACCGTTCTCGGCCGATCCATCTTCACCGAGTCCGTCAAGAACGTGGCTGCCGGCTGCAACCCCATGGATCTGCGACGAGGCTCTCAGGCCGCCGTGGACGCCGTTGTTGCGTTCCTCCAGAAGAACAAGCGGGAGATCACCACCTCTGAGGAGATTGCCCAGGTCGCCACCATCTCTGCCAACGGCGACACCCACATCGGTCAGCTGATCGCCAACGCCATGGAGAAGGTCGGCAAGGAGGGTGTCATCACCGTCAAGGAGGGTAAGACCATTGAGGACGAGCTCGAGATCACCGAGGGAATGCGATTCGACCGAGGATACATCTCCCCCTACTTTGTCACCGACGTCAAGTCCGGCAAGGTCGAGTTCGAGAACCCCCTGATTCTCATCTCCGAGAAGAAGATCTCCTCCATCCAGGATATTCTCCCCTCTCTGGAGCTGTCCAACAAGCAGCGACGACCTCTGCTCATCCTTGCTGAGGACGTTGACGGCGAGGCTCTGGCCGCCTGTATCCTCAACAAGCTGCGAGGACAGGTCCAGGTTGCTGCTGTCAAGGCCCCCGGCTTTGGCGACAACCGAAAGTCCATTCTCGGCGATATCTCTATCCTCACTGGCGGCACCGTCTTCACCGAGGACCTCGACGTCAAGCCCGAGAACGCCACCGCTGACATGCTCGGCTCTTGTGGCGCCATCACCATCACCAAGGAGGACACCATCATCCTGAACGGTGAGGGAACCAAGGACTCCATTGCCCAGCGATGCGAGCAGATCCGAGCCTTCATGGCCGATGCCACCACTTCCGAGTACGAGAAGGAGAAGCTGCAGGAGCGACTTGCCAAGCTGTCCGGCGGTGTTGCCGTCATCAAGGTCGGAGGCTCTTCCGAGGTTGAGGTTGGCGAGAAGAAGGACCGATTCGTCGATGCTCTTAACGCTACCCGAGCCGCCGTCGAGGAGGGTATTCTCCCCGGTGGAGGAACCGCTCTGCTCAAGGCTTCTCGAAACCTGGACTCTGTTCCCACCGCCAACTTCGACCAGAAGCTCGGTGTTAACATCATCCGAACCGCCATCACCAAGCCCGCTCGAACTATCGTCGAGAATGCCGGTGGTGAGGGCTCTGTCGTTGTCGGCAAGCTCACCGACGAGTTCGGAGAGGACTTCAACAAGGGTTACAACGCCGCCAAGGGCGAGTACACCGACATGATTGCTGCCGGTATCATCGACCCCTTCAAGGTTGTCCGAACCGGTCTGGTCGACGCCTCCGGTGTTGCTTCTCTGCTCGCCACCACTGAGTGCGCCATTGTCGACGCTCCCGAGCCCAAGGGCCCTGCTGCTGCTCCCGCTGGCGGCATGCCCGGTATGGGTGGCATGGGTGGCATGGGAGGCATGGGCTTCTAAGCTACAGATGTAAATATGTAAATATGATTATGAATGAGTTTAGCGAACCAACGAGCTCAGCAAGTTGGTTCGTGAGTATATTTAAGACTGACGGTGCTCGTAGTGCGAATTGTAGATGCTTCATTTCTTGTCTTTTATCAGGTATTAGTCCAGCTATCAAGTATCAAGTCAGGACCACATTCAGATGAGATTAGAGGGACAAGTTCCATACTAAAAAACATGTTTGAAACCCCAGGAGTTCGTGCTTTCTCAACGGCGGCAAAAACTCCATCATTTGTGGACCCAAAAGTGGTTGTAGAAAATATCCTCTCGTGCTGTCTCATCAAACTCGTTACTACTTTACGACCCGAAACTCAAATCATCCTCAACCCTCTTAAATTCAATCAATTGGACACGAAAAAGCTTTGGCACGCTTATAAAGCCATTCTATACATCTACTCAAGGCCATACCCGGAATGTACCACAAACAGACCCATTTCAAGAGACCTTTTCTACAGAGGTCAACAGAACCTTAAAAAGGATAAGCTATTTAACCGGTATGTACAAGCACTTTGTCAAAGAGGAACCGTTCCAGTCGGTCTTTTTGGTGGCAACAACGACGGATTAGTTTTTATCACGTGACCAGACCCACTGCTGATCATGTGATTCAAAAAACCAACCTTCTACCACACTGTACCAATCTTTCGGCGTGTCAGTGACAACACCACCATTCCAACGGTTGTAATTAAGCCGCATGAATGTTCACAAGACAAGGACTTGGAGAAGAAAGAGGTCCAGACGTGTAACATGACGAGCTGGGTCGCTTAGAAATTTTAAATCAAAAGGTTGACGGCAAAGTCGCCACTTACGACTCTCGCCACCGAAATGTCCACCTTTTTCGGCCTAATTCGCACTCATGCACAATGCAGAATCGAACCTTGGAGCCTATCCCTGGGCCTAAAGTTTGGGCTGGCCGGCCGGGTAACCGCATGTTTACATCATCAAAGTATAAGAAAGGCCCAAGTCCCAATTACGCGCAGACGCGTTTATTTCTGCTGCAACACCACCTCACAACACCACCCTTTACACCAACCATCACAACTACACAACATGTCTGGCGGAAAAGGAAAAGGCGGCAAGGGCAAGGGCGGTAAGGGCAAGGGCGGAAAGGCGTCGGCTGCCGTCGAGGGCGCCCAGCAGTCACATTCGAGCCGAGCAGGCCTGCAATTCCCCGTGGGCCGTATCAAGCGATACATGAAGAAGAGTGTACAGAACAAGGTGCGTGTTGGAGCCAAGGCGGCCATCTACATTGCGGCGGTGCTGGAGTATCTGACGGCCGAGGTGCTGGAGCTGGCAGGTAACGCTGCACGTGATCTCAAGGTCAAGCGAATCACGCCCCGGCATTTGCAGCTTGCCATTCGAGGAGACGAGGAGCTCGACACTCTTATCCAGGCCACCATTGCCTACGGAGGAGTCATGCCCCACATTAACAAGGCTCTGTTGCTCAAGGTGGAGCAGCACAAGAAGAAGTAATATTGGTGGAGCGGAGGATGGAGACCCCACGGCTTATTGTATTTTTATAATCCCAGGATAAATGTATTTGTATATTGTTGTGTGGAATGTAGGGTGTAGGGGGGAGGATGAGGGAGGTGGCTGGCTGGGTCAAACATTGTTAGCGTGGGACTGATACAACACTCTATGACGTATGTAATGGCGGTGTCCGAATTGTGACTGTATCATCCAGTTCACCACGCTTGGCATGTCACAGTGGTGGGATTATATAATGAATCTAGACATCCACTCTCCGCCTGGTATCCCACCACTTTTCCCACTGTCTGGTGCGTTTCCGCTTTTTGTTTTGGTTTGCGTTTCAATCGTCCCAACCAACCCTCGCCGCGATAACGCTACGGCTCCCCAGGTCCCCCAGGCTTTAGAGCGAACCTTACTCGGTGCTTGCCTGCTTTTTGACTCAGTGAAACCTTGCGCAGATCGTATATCTTGGCCGAGAGATTCTGTAGACACTCAACCCATACACTCCCCACACATCCACACAATGCTCCGACTTGCACACGTTTCCCGAGCCGCTGTTTCTGCTCGAGCAGCCATTCCTTCCACACGAGCCGCAGTCCAGCAGGTGGCTCGATTCTACTCGGTGGACGCCAACCTCAAGAAGACCCCCCTCTTCCCTCTGCACGAGAAGCTGGACGCCCAGTTTGTCGACTACGCCGGCTACGCCATGCCCGTGCTGTACAAGGGCACCACACACATTCAGTCGCACAATTGGGTGCGAGAGAAGGCCGGTCTGTTTGACGTGTCCCACATGCTGCAGCACCGATTTTCGGGCCCCGCAGCCACCGAGTTCCTCGAGAAGATCACCCCTGCCGACCTCCAGGCGCTGCAGCCCTACTCCTCTACTCTGTCGGTGCTCCTCACCAACGAAGGAGGCATTGTCGACGATCTCATCATCTCCAAGCACGGCGAGAACGACTTCTACGTGGTCACCAACGCCGGCTGCAGAGATAAGGATCTGGCCTTCCTGGCCAAGGAGAGCGAGCAGTTTGGCGACAAGCTGGTCCACGACACAATTGGCGGCGGCCTGATTGCCCTGCAGGGTCCCGAGGCTGCTGCCGCCCTGCAGAAGCTCACCAACTACGATCTGTCCCAGATCAAGTTTGGCCAGTCCGCCTGGGTCGACTTTGACGGCAAGAAGTACCACGTCGCCCGAGGAGGATACACCGGCGAGGACGGCTTCGAGGTCTCCATCCCTAACGACGCTGCCTCCGTGGCTTTCTCTGAGGCTCTCCTTGAGAACGACAACGTCATTGCTGTCGGTCTGGCTGCCCGAGACTCGCTGCGACTCGAGGCTGGCATGTGCCTTTACGGCCACGAGCTGAGCGAGGAGCTGACCCCCGTCGAGGCTGGCCTCACCTGGGTTGTCGGCAAGGCCCGACGATCTGGAGACCGAACCGGCTTCAACGGCTCAGACAAGATTCTGGCCCAGATCAAGGACAAGTCTGCCACCAAGGCCCGAGTGGGTCTCTTCAACGACGGTCCTGCTCCTCGAGAGGGCGCTGCCATTCTCAACGAGGCTGGTGAGAAGGTCGGTGTGGTCACTTCCGGCTGCAAGTCTCCTTCCCTTAACAAGAACATCGGCATGGGTTACGTCAACAAGCCCTTCAACAAGAGCGGCACCAAGCTGACTCTGGACATCCGAAACAAGAAGCGACCTGCCGAGGTTGTCAAGATGCCCTTTGTTCCCCACAAGTACTTCAAGTAGGGATCAGAGCAGAGAAGAGGAGAAGAACTAAATTATACGAATTAATATGTCATGATGAATTGAGAGTCGATCGAGTAGCATTGTAGTTTAGAAGTCATGTTATAGCCATCACCAATTGCTCATTGATGACAGCAAGAATTGCGTTCCTATGGTGGGTGCCCATATCAAGCAATGGAGAGCCAGCAAAGAGCTAATGGCGATTGACATAGTGGACTCAATTAAGACCCTCCACTGCATCCAAAATCCATGCCTGCTCTCGCACCTACAGGTAGATACCGTAGGCAGCAGCCAGCTTTTACCCGTACCTGTACACACCCATCATCATTTCTATTATACATGCTATTTACAATGTTAGTTTGTGCCTTTTCAGCTCTCCTTGGCCGACACGGCATTCTTGGGAACGGGGGAGTCGGGATGGATCACCTTGTTTTCATGACCGGGCTTGTTATGGTTCTCCACAAGTTTCTGAATGTGGTCCATGGTCGACAGCTTGGGTTCTTTCGGGGTCGAAGCGTCGGCGTTTTCAGCACCTTCAACAACCTCTCTCACCCGCTTAGACACCTTGTTCGTATCCTTGTCCACCACGAGATGCTGAGGATTGAGACCCTCGGGAGCCTTGTAGTCGTCCTCCAGCAGCTTTCGCTTCACGAGCTTTTCCTTGAGCCACTCAATCTCGTCCTGGAGCGTCTCGATATCATCGGCCACCGTCTCTCGTCGATTCAGCTCTTTCCTTCGAGCTCGGAATGATTCGTACAGAATGAGACCTCCAGCCACGGAGAAGATGAATCCCTCGGCAACAAAGGTGGCACCCGATTCAATGGCCTTGGCCTCATTGAGCGGCCGCACCTTGAAGGTCGACTTGCCCATCAGACGCATCTTCAGGTTGGTGTCGGTCTGATGGAGTCTCTGAGCCAGCGAGATGCAGATTTGCTTGAATCGAGGATGCTGTTTTGCCTGGCCCTTGATGGCCGTCGCCATGGGCTTGGCTATGGTTCTGACCAGCAGAGACGTGAGCTTGAGCGCAATTCCACTCATGTCGGTTGTGTGAAATGTGTGAGATGATGGACTGTCTCGAACTCAGCTCTGAAACTCAGTGGCGACATCATTGCCCATGGTAAGCGCGTGCGGCTCACTAAACGATTTAGGGTGGGAATCGAACATGAGCACGTTGGGAAAATAGGGTTAGGGGAGCAACCAGGACTCTCTCGGGGGAGGTGTGCCGTTAAGGTTCCGGCCCACGAAAATTGCTCCTGCGCAGATTCCAGCACCGCGTAAACTGCATACCTCCCAGCTGGTGCGCTGATTGGCCCAAATACTGACAACACCTTGAATTTTCCCACACCGTAAACTCCTCCCTTTGGAAGTGTCGCATCACCGCTAAACGACAACCACAATCAACTGGCAAGATGTTTGCTCTTCGAACCGCTGCTCGACCCGCTGCCCGAAGCGTGGGCGCTACCCGGTGAGTAGGAAAAAAAAGAATGGTGCTGATTGCGTTGGATGGTGACCTGGGTGCCTGGACCCCACGACATTGAACATGATACCCTTGGACTCGGAAAGAAAGACAATTGGACGACTCAATCGATAAGGAGACTGCGGAGGGGGGCTGGGGACACGTCAGGGTGGTATTGTCTTCGATGACCGCGATTAATTGCGCCTAGAAGACTGCTCTCAACACGCCTCGATGGCCTGTGACGTGGACTTCCGAGAAATAACCGTATTGGAGGAACAATGGTGGTTTTGTGTGGGATGTGTGTGGATGGGGGTACTACGTGAGGTGGCAATGGCTGTGGCAATGGCGTTGGACCGTTGGTTGGGTGCGATTGTGGTTGTATTTGGCCGATTTTGTGTGACTTTAGAGGTATCATACTTCCAGCCAATGTCCTCATGCATACACACCACACACCACCCACCACGCAACATGGCACAGACATGGAAAGCAGTACACAGCACACGGAACACACGAAACACAGAACCGCACAACATGAGACGACACACTGCACTGCAATACCGCATTCAGCTCATCATCGTTATCAGCACAGCACAATTCACCCGTTTGACCTAAAACTAACCCAGAAACTACGCCACTCTTCGAGAGATCGAGATGCGACTCAAGTCCATTAAGAACATTGAGAAGATCACCAACACCATGAAGATTGTCGCCTCCACCAAGCTCGGTAAGGCCCAGCGAGCCATGGCTACCTCCAAGCTCTACAACGAGGCCTCCGAGAAGGTGTTCGAGAACTCCGAGACCGGTCTGCCCGAGAACATCGAGAAGCGACTGTGGGTTGTTGTCTCCTCCGACAAGGGTCTGTGTGGCTCTATCCACTCCCAGCTTGCCCGAACTGTTCGACGAAAGCTGCTCGACTTCGAGTCCGGCGAGAAGCTGATCGACATTGTTGCTGTCGGTGAGAAGATCAAGGCCCAGCTCGGCCGATCTAACCCCGAGCAGATGCGTCTGTCTTTCGGTGGAACCGGTAAGGAGGCCCCCACCTTCGAGGAGGCTGCCCACATTGCCGACGAGATCCTTGCTCTCGACACCCAGTACGACGACATCGAGATTGTCTACAACAAGGTCCTGTCCGGTATCTCTTTCGAGCCCATCATGAAGGAGTCTTACTCCGCCAAGGCCATTGAGGACGCCCCCAAGTTCGGCCAGTACGAGCTCGAGGACGACGTTGTCAAGAACCTTGCCGACTTCTCTCTGGCTAACACCATCTACGCCGCCATGGCTGAGGGCCACGCCGCTGAGATCTCTGCTCGACGAAACGCTATGGACAACGCCTCCAAGAACGCTTCCGATATGATCAACAAGTACTCCATTCTGTACAACCGAACTCGACAGGCCGTCATTACCAACGAGCTGGTCGACATTATTACCGGTGCCTCTTCTCTTGAGTAAGCCTCTATATAAAACTCTAATGAGCATGACTAGATGATTATCACTTTACAGATCCGTAAGAGAATGATGCAACGTATTTTATATGAATAGCACAATCAATGGTGTTGCATTCGCATGATAATTGTGCGCGTGTAGGTCTCCACAATAATGTGGGGTAGTGCTGTAATTTTTTGTGTTTGCACCGTATCTGTACATCACGAAATTATTGGGTCATTGTCTCTGTCTGTGGTGTAGATAATACGGTCTCGCTTCCACGACTCCAGTTTCCAAAAGCGTCTTTTTGCCTTCAGTGCACCGTAATTATTTCATCTATCCAGGCTCACGGTAGGTCTGGTCATTATTCATTGTACGCCTCCTCACTTTAGCTCGTCTCTGTCTCTCATGACTGAAACAGACTGTATCAGCCTGCATTAAGCATCAACACGCTTTACACTAATAACCAAACACATTTTGCACAGCGATCCCACCGCCATGACGGACGACAAATTGGACGACATTCATCTTGGAGATGACAGCGACGACGACAACACGGAAGCAGTGACCTCTACAGACAAAGAGGACACCAAGAAGGTGGACGCTGACACCACGAAAACTGGTGATGCTGAGGAAGCATCTGAGGAGACACACGACAACGAGCCCACTAAGAAGGCAGAGACTGAGGAAACACGCGACACCGGTAAACAGCCCGAGGCTCCAGACTCTTCTGACGCCCCAGGCTCTTCCGACACTCACTCTGAGGCTCCCCCACTACACAAGACTTCCACGTCTACTCCTCCCAAGGGAGCCACTTCTACTGTCAACGACATCACATTCTACACGGCTGGCGAGGCGAAAGACTGCGATACGCTCATTGTTGTGCTCACAAACTACCTTGGATTTCAGTCTAACAACAACCTGCTGTGTGCAGACTCTATCCATGAAGCCACTGGTCTCCCTGTCGTTCTTGTCGACTCTACAGGCAACAACCCTGCCATGCACGTCATGAGACTCAAGGGCGACGAGGAATTGCCCCATCTGCCGCCGCCGCAAACCAAGCCCAAGACCCAGTCGGGACCGTCGTTCCTGGGAAAATTCAAGAGCTGGTTTGCCGGATCGGTCTCGGGCTTTTTCGACGACATGTGGCTGGCCGCACACTCGTACGAAAAGACAATTGACATTGTGCGGTCTTCAATCGAACAGGTGTACCAGGTGTACACTCCTGGCCAGATCATTGTGGTTGGCTACGGCTTTGGAGCCCGATACGTGCTTCCTCTGCTCAAGAAAAGCTCTCTGTTCAACCCCCACGAAGAGGACGACGAAGACTCTAGTCCTTGGGAAGTCAGGGACAAGGCCAACGCCGAAGACCACATTTTGTCAGGAGTGGCCGTGAACCCGTCATTGACCACCCTTGACGATTTCAAGAACGTTCACAAGCCGCTCCTGTTCATCTACAGTGACGACAACGAGATGCTTCCTCGAACAACCGTGGAGCAGGGATTCCGCGTCATTCCAGGCCATGACGCCGAGCGAAAGGCCATTTCCCAGAATCCTCCTTTGCCTCATGGATTTGCCATTCCAGGCGACTACTCCGAGGACGTGGTTGGAAAGAAGCCTGAATTGGTGTTTGAGATGATTAACAAGTGGGTCCAGGCGCAGCTCACCAATGAGTAAGACGTGTAATCAGTTATGTATATTATATTCGAGTGTGTCTTGCCTCAGTGCGTTTTTAGCCGATTGCACATCTACAACTGTTCATTTTTACTAACATCTACAATCGTTACATCTATTAATAATACGTATACAACTCTACAAGGGATTGTGGCTTCAGAGCTCTGAGAAATGGACGAGTTTCAGCAGAGTGGGTGAAACTAGCAATCTTCCAGCTTGGGATTCGCCTCAGACACTAGTCAGACATTAGATTGTCTGCCAATACTTCCATCCCAGTCTCAGAATCAGCGCCACAGCAGCAGGAATGACAAACACCTGCAGTCCCTGCAAAGGATGGGCCAGCTGAAGCTTTGCAATCTTCTCAGTTTCCTCGTTATCAGGGAAGAACTTGCCGGTCTCAATGAAGTTGTCCATCATCTGGTCCTTATCGTACCACAGATCATAGAGCCACTTTTCAAACTTCTTCTCGTCCTTGTAAGGGATCTCCTTGATGACGTACTTGGTCCAGTGAACCTTGACGTACAGAGGACCCTGGCCTCTCAGGAACACGTTTCCAAGCGTGTAAAAGTCCTGTCCGTATTCTCCTCGGCCGACACCCTCGTAAGCAAGAGTACAATCGTACAGGTAGTCCACGGTCGGAGCCAGATTCTCAATTGCAAACCGCAGACCTGTGGTTCTGGGCAGCAGCACGTGCTTCATGGGCTTCACTCCGATCTTGGCGGCAAACTTGTTGGAGTTATTAGTACCGTTGTGAGAAGTGTTTGTTCCCTCAGGGAACATGGTGAGCCAGACGGGGGCCTGCAGCTTGTTGAGTCCCTGGAAGTGCTCTTTCATGTTCTGCTGATCTTCAGCCCACTTACGAGACAGAAAGACAAAGTTGAAGTTGGACATTCCTGATCCCAGAATGGGAATGTTTCGTAGCGACTTTTTGAGCAGAATGTAGATGCAACCTCCAAAGCCGCTGGTGAGTGCAAACCACCACAGATAAATCCAGTCTGTGTAGAGCTGGTGGTTGGCAATGACGATGGCTCGCTCTTCGAATCGCGAAGACAGGTAGCCGTGTCCGTCGACAGAGAACACGCCCTCCATGGTCTCGTCACCTGACACCCGCATTTCCGTGCTGGTGAGCGCCTGAACCAGACACAGCATCACGACAATGAACTGTTGCTTGGTGTACTCGACCCAGACCACCCAGGCCATTTTGGACTGGTACTTGAGCGGGTAGCCGATCCATTGAGTGAGCACAATCGACACGCAGGCGGCCAGAAAGTAGAAGACGGCAATGACTCCTCTCAGCACCTGAGAAGGCTTAGAATGTCGAGGAGGAGGAAGCTTCTTGTTGGTGGTAGGTACTGCCAGTGGAATATCGACAGGAATGACGGGATCTGCCACCGGAGCTGTTTTTGTGGCTCGCTGGGTGGCAGCAGTGGCGTCTTCGGCGACCCCGGAGGCCTTGGCAGCCTCTGCAGTAGCCATTGAAGTGGTTGTGTTGCTGTGAGTGTTTTTTTGAAAACAGAGGTTGAGATATCCCTCGGTTACACAGAGGCTATATATTAATTAGCTTATTGACGCAGGTGATTGTGCATGGGTTAGGGGAGGGTTTGAAGTCTCCTGGGGAGCCTGTAAGGAAGGTAGAGGGCTAAAAATATGATAGGGTGAATGGCAAGAGCTGCAAATATATGATTCATTGGTTTTTCTGCTTGATTTAACCTGAAACACCGCTCTAAATGGATTTGATCTCATTATAATTTACATTGCCATTGTATATGTAGCGGGAACAACCTTGTCATGTGGGCATGGGGGACATGTGAAGAGTGAGTGGGGCAGGTCGAGTATGAGGCGTTGGGGGGAGGGTGTAGAGATGGGACTGATACTGTTATTATGAGCCTGCAATGGTGAATAATATGCTCTCTTCAGAATCCGTTCAGGTACTCTGCAACCCACTGGATCTGGGGTTGCTACTTCCTGTGGCCAAGGTAAACATCGTCACAGACCAGATGTGATAATCTTATGCTCAACAATACAAGGCTCAACAGATGACATGCACCCGGGAAGATCTGTAGAGAAGATGCTGGAGTATTTAAGATGTTGAAAGGAGCTCGAATGATCAGGTATGATTTGTGGGAGGGGTTTAAGAGCACTAATCTAGTATCTGGACAAGTATTCGTGTTTTTCCATGCCCCTCAGTCTTCTCCCATGCTGCTGTGACTGAAATCACAACGACACCCCTCCCCCGCTTTGCATCTCTTAAGATCAACGTCATGTGATGGTGGCACGTGATTAATGAGATGGAATAGAGATGCCTTGACAATCTTTGGCTGCTATTGCTTGAGAATTTTAGTCGACGACCGTCCACAACTCATTTACCCAGCATATGAGTACTTACTTAGACAATTAGTTAATGTATACTTAGGGGGTCAAGGCGACGCGCTGAGCCACGAGTCACGGCACGAGTCACTGTAACAGGCAGGGTGCTGTTTTCATATGGTTGCAAAGAGCGTGAACAGCCGCAGTCTCATACAATGCACACCTCAGCCGTGCTTCTACAACATCGTAGCACGGCTACACGTTTTAGTCCCACTCTATTCCAGGGTTCTATCATTGGAGTGTAGCCATGTCAAGATGTGACAGATGGCACATAATGACAGCGATAGTCCAATTTATATCAATCGAATCAGAACACCCATCTTGACCCGCTGATATAATCCAATCCATCATTGGACCGCACATACACTGACTAGCGATGTCCTAGTGCAGACACACTCCTCCATAAGCTAGACCTCTTAGAGCTAAGACACACCTGCTATTCCGGTAATATGGACGAAAAATGAACGGAACCGACTCATTTGCAAAAAAGATAACCTCAATCACACCACCTTAAGATGACAATGCAGGTGAAACCAACCACTCTCCGAAAGCGACCCCGAGTTTACTTCCTTTTGTCGGAGTCGTAAGTTTGCGAGTCTGTTGCCAAGACTCACATCTTCGTATCTGCGAGTGTCCACCTGTACGGGCGGTTAATTGCGAGGAGAGACAGAGGGGGTATACGAGGACCCGTAGTCCAAGACTCCAACGTGTCTCTGAGAATGGATCTAGTGATCAGGGTATTTTCCGTGGCAACGATAATCTTTATTTGAGCCTCTGATCTGCGTTGACGTCGCGCGGCAACTTCTAAGCCCCGAGGACCGGTCTATCAATTGACGTCGGGACAGGTCGGAGACGTGTTCATTGGAGCCTTGTCCACGGTATAGTTGGCACTTTCTTAGGGTCCGTGGTTGCAGCTGACAAAGAGAGTTTGGCTGTGCTTTTTAGGACTTAAGGATGGGAACAAGCAACTTGAGGTTGAGGTAGAGTGGGCGTGAGACACGTTCCGCAGTTGTGACGGGACGTTGGGGGGTAAGACCGTTGTGCTATTTCATCCTTCGTAATCTGAAAGCCAGTCGAAATAGTCGCATTCGTACCCACAATATATTGCCCCCTTGAGTACCTCCGCTTCCGACTCGCTTAAGAGCCCGAACGGTAGCTTGTGTGGGGGAAAAAGAACTTTTAAGCTTTCCGTTCGTGCTTGCATTTCAGAGTATGAGCGGACCCCGACGGGTGGAAAATCTGGCGCCCAGCTATATATACAGACTCGTCTTTCTGACGTGCGCGCAAGCAAATTGTGAGTATTTTTTGGGGCATCAACTGTGGATTTGTGGACGCAAACCGTGTCGAACACGGTCCCTGACTCACCTCTATTCAGCCCCGTTCGGCTGACAGTAAGGCTGAAGGCACGCGCGTGAAAAATGAAATCCAAGCGAGATGGGGTGCGTGAAGCGGGCTCCAGAGCAGCCACCAAGACAGCTGTGAGCAAGCTGAAAGACGGAAACCGAGTGAAATTCGCTGAATTTTCGATCGCAAAAAAAAGCTGGCTTCTCGCTGATCTCGTTGGCGTTCTACAGACACAGCCTCCTACTCCTCCACCATACTAATTTAGCTTCGTAATCAGTTTATGACCCCTCGTCCGAGCAGTCATAAACCATAAAGCAGGTGGAAAAAACACGAAAAAACGGTTTAAAAACCGAAACTACCGAAATCAACACCTCAGCTCATTTCTTTCAACTCCAAAATGAAGGAAGACGGTCAAGTAGGCCTCCAACCGGTGACCACACAGACCTCTCTTGCATCCAACGAGTCCCACCCTTCGTTAACGCCCTATCATGCCGACTCGGACCACAGCCAACACCACCCCAGTCCCACGAAATTGCAACATAGCGAGTCGTACTCGTCGCGAGAAACCGGCTCGCCGTCGCCTGAAGCTGGTTCTGTGGTTGCCGACGGCCTTGCATCAGAAAAAGAAGAAACCAGTTCGATAAAGGACCCCAAGGCCTGGAGAAAACACATCGTGCCGAAACACGAACGAAGAGGACTTTTGGCATCAGTCTGCGTGGTTCCGGAAGTTACAGACCCCAGAAATTACCCCAGTAACATCAAATGGTTCCTCACAGGCGTCGTGTCTCTCGCAGCTATGGCTGCACCTCTAGGTACATCTATCATGCTCCCCGGTATCGATGATGTAGCCGAAGGTCTCAACACCACCAAAAACCTCGTCAACATTTCCTTTGGTATCTACCTGCTGTCTCTGGGAGTGTTCCCCATCTACTGGTCTTCTCTCTCGGAACACTTTGGACGAAGATCCATCTATCTCATTTCCTTTGCTCTCTTCACAGCCTTCTCCATTGGATGTGCCTTGTCCACGTCTATTGGCATGCTCATCGGCTTCCGAGTGCTGTCTGGAGGCGCTGCTGGCTCGGTCCAGAGCGTGGGAGCGGGCACCATTTCCGAGCTGTTTGAAGCTCGGGTCAGAGGCAAAGGCTTGGGTATTTACTATGTGGGTATCCTTGTGTCTCCTCTGGTAGCTCCCGTTATCGGTGGAGCTCTGGTCGAAGGTCTGGGCTGGAGAGCTCCGCAGTACCTGCTACTCATTCTTGGAGGAGTTCTTACTGTGGCCATGCTGTTTTTCATTCCAGAGACGCTTCGAATTACGGCTGAAGACAGAGAAATGTGGGTCCGGCCGAAGAAAAAGACCAAGGGCCAGAAAATCAACTGGTGGAGAAAGAAGAAGGATCTGGAAAGCGAGATTGAGGCCTCTGGAGAAGCCGAGGACCAGGAACCCGAGCTCAAAAACCACCACATGCTCAGTACAGTCATTGGAGACGATCCGGAACCGGTGCTGTTTGAAGACGAAGAAGACCATCACTTGCACCCGATCATCTCCCACATTTCGCAAATGTCGTACGGAGCCGATGTGAGTGAGACTCAGTCGAGATCCAGACGAGGTTCAGTGGCTAGCTCCAGAAGAAAGGCCGTGGGCGGCTTGGAACTGTCTAGAGTGGCTACTACCGAGTCTGAAAAGTACCGTCGAATGGAGATGCCCAAACGAATCAACTTGGACGAGCTCTCGCTGGGTCAGAAGATGTACATGTTTGGAATTGCTCCTCTCAAGACTCTGCTCTTCCTGAGATACCCCCCTGTGGCTCTGGCCATTGTCTACGCCTCCTACGTCTTTTTCTCGCTGTACATTCTGAACATGGCCATTCAGATTGTCTACTCTGAGGCTCCCTACAACTTCAAGACCATCATTGTCGGTCTTCTTTACCTGCCCAACTCGGTCGGATACATTGCTGCATCTGTTGGAGGAGGTATGTGGAGTGACTACATTGTGAAGCGAGCTAAGGACAAGAATGGAGGAGTCATGATCCCTGAGGAGCGAATTGCCGAGAACATTTTGTTGGCGGCAATTCTCTTCCCGGTGTCTCTGCTCATCTTTGGATGGTGTGCTCAGTACAAGACCTTCTGGCTGTGTCCTTTGATTGGCACCTTCATCTTCGGGTTTGCCTCTATGATGATCTTTGGAACAAACACCACCTATCTGGTGGACGCTCTTCCCGGCAAGGGTTCTTCTGGCGTGGCTCTCAACAACTTTGTGCGAATGATCTTGGCGGCTGTCGCTACCTTTGTGGCCGATCCCATGATCAGAGGTCTCACTGTCGGCTGGTGTTTCACCCTCTGGGCTCTGTTGAGTATCGTCGTGGCCCTTTCTCTTGTAGCCATCAAGGTCTGGGGAGCTCATTGGCGCCAGACATTTGATTTGTCCACGATTTATTAGAAGCAAACCGCCAGGTCTGCTGTCTCTGCCTTTGAGCGGACATATAACAATTGCATTAATATATTTATGGAACGAGAACAATAATACGTACGAGTACCTTTACTCAAGGGAGATGCCGCAAATACAGTAGAAGTGGAGATGTCATATTGAGAGATGTTCTGAGTGTGGGTGGACAGTAATTAGCTGCGTACAACGACCAGCAACAGTGTCATCAGCAGAAGATGGATCGGAATCGTAAGCACACTGGACGATATTTTGTATAATAATAATTCTCGAGGATCGTATTCAGATACGCACTCGTACCAGTAGTTTGTGACCTGTTGAGAGCCCCATGGAATGTGCTTTCCATTGTTCACACAACTTGGAAGTGAAGCAACGTCATGTGTTATAGATACACTTCGCCATCATGAGGAGTCCGGGTGTTTGCGTGATTCGAGTACTCGTAGCAACAGAGCCGAATTCTTCCCACAACAGCTCTCAACACTTGTAATTATTGCACTTTCAACCCCCTTTTCCCTACTCAGTCAAAGTTCAACTAGCCGCCCAACTAAGACCGGGCCACTCTTCAACACATAGTTGAACGCCTCCCAATTTGACCAATCGTTTGTACCAGTTGCACCGGAAATTCAACCTCCGAAATTGCAGCAAAACCAACACCCTCGCCCAACCTCCATTTCTCACCCCCTTCCATCACTATTATTTGCCACCGAACCCACTTTGTCACTGCCCCCGTCTCCGCCTTTCACGATAGAGTTAAAGACAGCACTTCATGCATATGGCGATAGCTCAAGCACAAGCGCACAACGATACTCATCATTGACTCTCATCTCCACTGACCAAGTCGCTCTACACACACACCACACCACCCCCGACACAAAAATGAGCTCGTGGCGATTAATACTGGCGCTGGTGATATCGACGCTGGTCACGTGCCTCATGTTTGCCGAGGCGCTCGTCGTGCGCCCCAACTTCTACTCGGCCTGCATTTCGCTCACCCAGTCAAACTCCAAAAAGTCCGTCTTGCTGGCCACCATTCTCACACACATTTTCTGCGCGCGCAAGCTGCTGATGCGCATCTTCTACGGCGAGCTGCGGGCAGTCGAGGAGCAGCACACGGGCGAAAAGCTGTGGTACTCGGGAACAGAGATCCTGTTTGCCATTGCCGTGTTCCACAAGGAGCTGTCACAGGTCCACTACGCCTCCATCTTCACGTTTGTGTGGCTGGTCAAGTCGCTGCACTGGGTGGCCGAGGACCGGGTGGATCTGCTGTTCACCACGGGCGAGTCCGACTGGGCCCATGTGCGCTACCTCAGTACTCTCACCGTTCTCTGTGCCACCGACGTCTACCTGCTCAACTCCTTCTACCCACACATTGACTTTGATTTCTCCAAGTTTTCCACCGGCGTGGAGCAGGGCATCTGGGTGATTCTGGCGCTGGAGATTGGCCTGGTGCTCAACTCCATTGCGTTGTGCCACAACAAGTACCTCATCTCGATGCGGGAACGGTACTTTCTGCGACAGAACCCCAACGACGAGACCTGGACCCACAAAAAGGACTGGCTGTTTGCCGCCGAGGCCGCGTCGGACCTCATCCAGATCGCCATGTTCTGCATCTTCTTTGTGCTCATCTCGTCGTCCCACGGCATGCCCATCTTCAAGTTCCGAGACGCCGTGGTCTCCGTGCTCAATCTCGTGTCCCGTGTCAAGGGCTATTACAACTACCGCGTGCTCACCCGTCAGGTCGACTCCTTCACCACCACGCCCACCGAAGATGATCTCGCCCGAAACCAGACCTGCATCATCTGCTTCGAAGACATGGAGCTGGTGGAGGAACCTAAGCAGCTGGTGCCCAAAAAGCTGTCGTGCGGTCACGTGCTCCACAACGGCTGTCTCAAGCACTGGCTGGAGCGGTCAAAGTTGTGCCCCACCTGCCGACGAAACGTCTTCACGGCCCCTGAGGTGGTTGCCACAACCACTACCGTAGCTCAGGTCACACAGGTCACCGTCCCCGTGGCCCCACAGGTTGCCGATCATCCTGCTTGGGTGGATCAGGCTGCACAGTCACAAAACAGCAGTTCCACCACTGAGTCATCATCGTCGTCGAACGATGCTCACCACAAGCTCAAACTGCGACAAAGCGCCATCGAGGCGGGTGTGCATGACTCGTGGGAGGTGTTTCCCACCCGGCGCAACGCCAAGAACCAGGTGGAGCTGTGTTTGGGAGATGGAAGATGGGCCGTTCTTGAAACTGTCTATTAGTATATAGTATTTATTGAGTGGGTGTTTGAGAGCCGGAGCTCGACGACACGTTCAACCCGGATACCAGTAGTTATAAAAATGATGCATGTGTTGGTGGTTTGATGTGGCGTATTGTTTGTATGTACAGGTTGTGGTTAGGTCACTGGAGCATCTGCCTAACATTGATGTTCACTCTCTTTGTGTTCAGCCAATTCTGGTATGGATTCTCCAAGTCCGGACAGGTATCTGGAAACACCTTTCCTATGCCATGGTATGCATGTCTCGACTCTCCACCCATGACAATGACATCTCCCGATCTCAGCATGAGACACAGAGGAGGGGCAAGATTGTTTTCGTCGTCGTCGTATCGATTGAGACCCACGTAGAATATCGCATCTAGGCCGATAGACACACTGACCAAATCGTCCTTGGACAGTTCAGCCACATCTTGGTGGGGAGAGAGAATGTCTCCGGGACTGTAAAAGTTGATGATAGCTGCTTCAGGGTTGATGGAGAACAAAGGACGGCTCAGAAGCTCGTAGAGATTCTTGGGGAAGTACGGGAAGCCCGGTGTCCCAGGAACAAAGCTCGGGTACACTTTCGTAGTCCAGTTGTATTGTCCTCCCAGAGTGACCCATCGCAGTTGCTTGTTCTTGATCTTGTCTCGAGACGTGGGCTTTCCTCCTTCTCTGTGGGGTATTTGAGCGTGTGTGTCTTCGTTGTCAAACAGATGGAAAGGCCGGGGAATGTCGTAAAATAGATCCAGATTGTTGACGTGTTCTGTTGGTGGCAGATACTGCTCTATAGTCTCTGTCACCAGCCGTGACTGCACTGCTGGGGGGGTCAGGTTGGGGTATATGAGTAGTCCTGGCAGCTCTTTGACGGTGTAGTAGTATTTTGGCGGAGTAACGTCGACTTGCGCCTGCGCAAAGGTCTCAAATCGACTCTTTAGCTCCACTGACCCGGCATCGAACAACTCCTGCTGTATCGTGTAGTGTGGAGACGAGTATGACTGATATGATGAAAACACGTCTGGGCTGTTGAGAGCGGTTTTATGGCTCACGTGTCTGTGGGATTTGTAGTATGGCCTGAAAAGATCGTTTGCTGGTGCTGGAGACGGCGACTGCGATGTCCGTGGAGTTTCCAGCGTCATTCTAGCGTGTGTGACAAGTGTATGATAATCGTCCGACTTCTCACTTCCACCACCTGCATGATTCGTGCACTTTATTTTTCACTGCATGAGATTATCTGAAAGTATCAAAAAGTTTGGATCCGTCTCTACAAGTACGGAGTACACCACACAACATATCACCATGGACTGGCTCAGTGAAGTGCAAAAGCTCAACGACCAAAACTCGCAGAACGTGACCCGGCTCAATGAGGAGATTGACAAGCTCGATCTGACCCTCAAGAAGGCCCAGATTGTCGTGGGACGAGCCCACACCGTGGCCCCCATCAAGGAGTACCTTCAGCCTCTGCTTGACGACCCCATCTACGCCGAGATTGCGCAAAAGTGCCAGGAACTGGCATCTACCGCGTCTCAATGGCAGTTTTACCGATACAACAACATGTACGGCGGCTGTTTCCAGCGAGCTGTGTTTGTGACTCTGCTTCGACACTTTCTGGCCAACTGGGTGGACACCGACATGGCCATTGTGGTCTCCAACCCCGCCAACTGGCAGACACTGGTGGCTGCCACGCCTCTGGGCCCTGATCTGGTGTCTAAGCAGCTCGGTGTACCGTTTCTGACCGAGCTGGAGGCCGGAAATGAAAACACATGCCACCTGACCGATTACGACTACCTGCTGGGTATCGTTACCATGATCAACGAGCTTTCTCGACTTGCATTCAACTCCGTTACGGCCATTGCCTCTTACAACGAGAGCCACGAGACCAAGCTGCCGTTTGTGTTCCCCCAGTACCTGCTTGCATTCATCAAGAACACCCATGCTGGACTCATGGTGCTTAACCTGAAAAACGACAAGCTGCGACGAAGCTACGATTCCATCAAGTACGATGTCAAGAAGGTGGAGGAGATCATCTACGATCTGACCGTGCGTCGGTTGGTCTAATGGGAGGCACAAGACACATTGCGGCGTAGTAGTCCAACGACTGTTGATTCGAGGGAATCAGGAAGCTGCTAGTCTCGCTAGGAGATCATCCACAGACCTGTGCCGATGATAACAGCTATTGCAAGCAACTCCGCTTCAATACTCGAAGCCGTCCACATCCATAAATATAGAATAATGATAAGCATTGCACTGGATACTGTGAGTGAGAGGGGGTGGGGAGCCGTGTCTCACGAAGTTGTTATGATTGGACGCTTCCTATAACTGGAAGGAATGACCACTCTAAGTCGATCTACGAACCCCGTTACGGTCTAGAAACGAATCTCTGAAGCATCTGTGGCCACTTACACAACACGTGACTGTATACTGAGTAAAGTCGCCACCCATCAATACTGTGCTGAATGTGATTTAAACGAAGAAAAGGTGACGAAATCTCTGGCTTCTACAGCAAGGCTTCTGTGTGTTTATATGCCAACGTTTTAGCTGCGTCTGAACCCTTTGATCCCCGGCTATGTCTTGCTTGGCACCGCCCATACTTGACAGCAAGAAGCTGAATTTTGTAGCACAAAGGCAAGCACGAGAGCTGTAATTACTTCCCAAGAGATGGTACTTCTAGGTGTACACTACACCTGGCACACTTCACTGTCTTATGAGGTTGCCTCCTCTGCTCGCCGCACTACCATGTGTACTATCAGATTGCTGTTGTGGCGACCCCGTCACGTCACCAGAGGTCGGCCGCCTACGAATTGCTATCCGCTCGTGATCACAGCCGCTCACCCCCGTTCTGCTTCCGTATCATCATCTCATTATGCTATTTACAAAACACTCTGCTCACTCCGAGCTTGTGCCGATCTGTCCATATCTCTGCTGTCCTACTTTTTCTCCTCCTCCTTCTTCTTGGGCTCCTCGATTTCGGGCTTGGGCAGTGGGTCCAGTTCCAGCTCGCCTCGGATTCGCTCCATGGCTCGATACACCTTAGATTGCAGGTAGAAGGAGCCCGACTTGTGCTCCGAGTTGACCGTGTACAAATGGGTGAACTTCTTGTCGATCTGGGATAGCACCGACTCCGAGTCTGCAATGTCCTCCAGCTTGTGTTTCTTGTTGAGCTCGGCAACCACCTGGTCCAGAGCGGTCTCGTCAACGTCGAGAATCTTGCAGGCCTCGTCCAGCTGGAGACCGCCAAACTTGGAGGCTGACGACTTGGAGGTCTTGGAAGCAGCCTGGGCAGTAGCGGCCTGCTTGTAGGCCGAGGAGAAGGCCTTGGCAAAAACCTGGGTGCCGGTCACGACAACTTGGTAGATGAGTCTGTGGGCCATGGTGCAATGTGTGTGGTTGTTCTTGGTGGTGTGGAGAAAAGATTTCAGCTTTTTGCCAGAGTTTATTGTTTTGGGAGGTTCGAGGTTGGGAACTTTAAATGGGGTGTGACAAGCGACTTGGTGAATGAGTGTCTAGATGGAGGTGTTTTTGTGTGAGAAGGTAGTGCTTTTTGCTCAGATATCAAATATTAGACCCTTTTTTATCTACCTTACCTCTTCTTTTTCTCCACTGCTATTACCATTCGTCACTCAGACCGTTCCCCCCACCCACCATGTCAAACACACTGCTGCACATGCAGTCATCCAAAACCTCCAAACTTCATCACCACTAGACACACACTCTTTGAAGGTGCACACGACAGCACTTTACCTCAACCGATACGACACAAAACGATATCAAACGACACAGCCCAATCTCCACATCATCCACACCTGCTCATCCTGCTGACTAATCACATTCCTCCACCATGAAGTACGCTGTGGACGCGGGTATAATCAAATGCATATGCGGGTTTGACGAGGACGACGGGTTCACCATCCAGTGCGAATCCTGCAACGTGTGGCAACATGCCGTGTGTGTCGGCATTGGTTCCGAGGCTGAGGTTCCAGACGTGTATCTCTGTGACCAGTGTGGACCTCGACAACTGGACGTGAAGGCTGCACACGAGAAACAAAAAACCCGTCTGGAGAACATCAAACAGATGCAGGAGAAGAAGCGAAGGAAAGAATCGGAAGAGAAGGAAGGACTATCGAACGGAGACGCGTCTGCTACGACACAGGCCACTCAGACTCCGCCAGTGGCACCATCTCGAGAGTCTACTGAACAGCCCAACAATGAGGAGAACGACTACCATTTCGACTACACTGTGATTCCCAGAAATACCGTGGACCCGGAAGTCAGGGAGTATCTTGCCAAACTGGCCAATGAGGAGATTATCGACAAGGACATCAGTTACATGTCTCTGTCGGAGTACTCTAAGATTGTCAAGCCAAAGATGACCTTAAAGCTGTTCCAGGACAACCCAAAGTCCAAGTTCTGTGGCTTTTCCAAGCACGGACTCGTCGCCAACCAGCCCATCCAGAAAGACCGCTTCATCATCGAGTACGTGGGACATGTCTCTCACAAGGACCAGTACAAGGCCGACCCCATCAACCAGTACAAAATCCACCCAGTGCCGAAATCGTCGGTTCTATTCCATCCAACGCTTCCTCTTGTGGTCGATGGACGTTTGGTAGGCAATGACGCCCGTTTCATGCGCCGCTCGTGCAATCCAAACTGCAGAGTGGCCACGGTTGTGGTCAACAATACAGACATCATATTCGTGGTGTTTGCAACAGAGCCTATCAAGCCAGGCACAGAGCTGACCCTCGCTTGGGAATGGGACACCCACCACCCCGTTCAAAAGATGCTTCATGGCTCCGAGATTGACCAGCTCTCTCCCCCGGAGAAACTGTGCATCGGAAACATGGTGGAGACGATCCTGCAACGCACAGAGTGCTCTGACCCCACAAACTCCCACTGCATTTTGCAAAAGATGAAAAAGTGTGTGTCTGCGAACCCCAGATCGGTGCGAGGCTCGAAAACAAGAGCTCTCAATTTACTGAAAGAGACAAATGGCGAGGGAGGTTCATCATATGAAGACTCAGGCAAGTCGTCGTCCGCCTCACCCAACCCTGAACTTATGCCTGGTTCGCAGGAGCTCAGTGTCGGTTTCGGCATTGGCTCGTCCTACAAGGGCTACGGAGGATACGGAGGTATCCAGTTTCCGTCTCCTGTGCCTCCTACCTGCATGGACTATCTCGACAAGCTTGACGACGAGCATCACACAATCGCACTGGACTACATCGAGGCTTTTGCATACGTGGACCCTCCCTATTATGAAAGAGTACAGGAACCGGTATCTGTACCCAGAACGCCCAAGTCGCCATACCTGTCGCCTTCACTGAAACGGAAAGAAGCCCCAGAGCGAGACGACCAGATCTCTCAAGAGACCCAGACCGTGCCAATCGACAAACGACTCCGATCCGACGAATCATCTTCCATCAAGCTCGAGTTCCAAGACGAACGAAGTGCTGCAACTTCAGAGGAGGATCCCATCCAACCAAGAACTATCCCGTTCAAAACCAATCTTTATCGAATGTACCAGGTTCGATCGGCTCACCCGGAGCCTGCTCCCCCATCGCCAGTGGTCACTACACCCTTCAAACGCCTGTCCATGAAAGAATACTTTGATCATCCCACAGGCACTCCCTCGAAGGAAATCAAGCCGAAGGTAGAAGAAAAGGGCTCCGAATCGCCGGTGGAGGACCGTCGAAACAGTGGAGCCAAGAAGGGCAAGCTGTCTTTCGCTGATTACATGAAGCAGAAGAAGAGGGGCGCATAACTAGTGTATTTTTACTGTATATAGCCGTCAACATATTTATCTAATTTAAGTACAGAAAACCTCAAAAAACAGCGGTATGAATTGGTGATCTCCCTTAGCTCTCAAGCAAAAAGAATGTCGCACTCGCACCCAAGGCGGAAAAAAAATATTGCCTTCGACCAGATTTGAACTGATGATCTCGGCATTACTAGTGCCGCGCCTTACCACTTGGCCACGAAGGCGGAAATGTTAATTTGTCAGAAACCAGATTCCGGTTTGTCAGCAATCAGTCCTAGATCAGCGGGGACCGCTGATCTCCTCATCGGAGTACCATCTCTATACTCCGGAAGTTGTTGGCAATAAACTTATCCATTAATCTCTATACAAATGTCCTTCATATACTACTATCGACATGCATCCTGCATGTCCTCCTGCTTAGAGCAGTCACACTTTGATTAGCTGCAATCAAACACACGTGACTATCCTTGCTCATAACCTCTCCAGGCCACGTGCGTGCACGTGGCGTCCTCTAGACGTCCTAATCGGACGTCTCCAAGACTTCATAGTCAGAGATCACAAGATGACTAAGCCTAGATCATCTTAGAGTAATTCTGATCTCTGACACTCTTCCCCCATTCATCAAGGACACGCCCTCGTGTCCCGAGTCTACTCCTCATCCTTTTGGAGCTAGACATCACCTCTCTCCACCTTTGACAATGCCTCTGTGACAATACTCAGGGCTCCTCCTCTGTCTCAGCGGTGCTTCATCCTCTGTCTGCGGCAACTCGTCTCTGTCAAACTGTGGTCACTTCAGCCTTGTCGTGGCATCTGTACAGTCCTCTGTTTGCTGCTCTCCATCTGTCGTCCTCCTCCTGTATCGGGGCCATAGGCCTCGTCTGCCTCCCCAAAAAAAATTCACTCTTGCAACTGGTGTCTTTGACACAACGTCGTCTCCGACACCACTGCTCCACAGCGCTACTGGTACCCCGGAGGACCCGGCGTGGCCCCCTCTCGTAGCTCATCCTCTTCCTCTGTGCTTCCTCCTTCAGACTGTCGTCACCATAGCCACTCTGTGGGCCATCGCTCTGCAACTGCAATCTCCAAGCACTGTCGATAATCACTCTGCAACTGGCTCCTCGGTAGGCGGTCTCGCTCCGTGCTCTCTGTGATCCTCTCGCTCGCTGCTCCTCGATCCTGAGTATCCACTCATCTCGGTTCGCCTCGATCTCCATTCCTCCACTCCTTCATCTTCTCGCCTTGCGCTCGCTTCGTTCCTATGATCACATCTCGGTCCAGCATCTCGTAGTCGTCGTCGACGACCACACAACTTTGCTTTGTCCTCACAATGTTCTCTTCGCGACTGGAGGTCGCTAACTGTCACGGTTGCATCTCGGCATCGGTCTTCCTCCTGCTCGGCCAATCACTACCTACTCACTAACGTTCGTTGCTTCAACGCTCAGTCGACTCTTCGGACTCAGCTCCACAGACTCATCGTCACTTCGGTTGATCACCATCTCCNGTATGTTCACGCATAGCTTGTATCATGTTTGTCCTCATGACCACCGGTTGTGGATTTGTGCGTCAGGTCGGCGTCGGCTCTCAGCTCCCGGCTTGGAGCGTCTATGCTATCGTCTTCCACTGCTCAGCTTCGTCAATTCACAGCACCATCCCTAAGGATGACAGGGCTCATAGTTCTGCTGCTCTTGCCTTATGTTAATGCGTGGGCTNTCGCAGTCGTCGGTCAGCTCTTGGTCGAGAGCACATCTCATCAACCATCGGGCATCTTCGCCAGCTTCAAGCGAGCTCGCCCTGCTCACTCTGCTCCTCGACCGCTGTCTCCTCCTGTTCTGTTGGTCGCCTGGGTGCTTCCATCATTCCAGCACTTCCATCATTCCAGCACTTCCAGCACTCCAGCGCTTCCATCTCTCCATCTCTCCATCTCACTGTCTCCTCGACAATCTGTATCCTCGGCAATCCATCTTCTCGACAGTTCACACAGCTTCAACAGCTCATCATCTTTCGACAATCAGTCTCCTCAACAATCTGTTTCCTCGACAATCCGTCTCCTCGACAATCTGTATCCTCGGCAATCCATCTTCTCGACGGTTCACACAACTTCAACAGTTCGTCATCTTCGACATCTCATCAGCTTCGACAGCTCATCATATCCTCTCCCCTCTCTGTCCATCAATCCGGCCAGCCTGTCTCTCTCTCTCTCTCTCCAGCTCTGAACCTCTCCGGCTCTCGGTATGTCCGGCTTCTCGGTCTCTCCAGCTTTCGGTCTCTCCAGCTATCAGTGTCTTCAGCTATCGATCTCTCCAGCCTCCGCTCTCCTCAATCCTCCTGTTCAACATCGTCTCGCTGCACTTCATTCAACATCACTGCGTTCTGCATCATTCAGCTTCGCTCCACATCCTCCACTCTGTCGGTACTTGTGTGACCTCACTCCGCTGTGCTCTGTTCGTCTTCCTGGTCACACACTCCCTTCCCTCCTTCGAATACTCACTTCCCTCTCCCCCTTTTAAAAATCGGACGCCCTCGTCCGACGCCATCATAGATACGGCGTGGGGAGGTTGAGAAGGGCCACCAGCGCCATAGACGCCAGGGTGGCTTTGTCAGCACTGTCTCTGCTTCGGTTTTACATGCTGTCGCATGGTTCGGTAGTTCTAGTTCCGCAACTCGACTGTGTAGTTTGGTATGTTCACGCATAGCTTGTATCATGTTTGTCCTCATGACCACCGGTTGTGGATTTGTGCGTCAGGTCGGCGTCGGCTCTCAGCTCCCGGCTTGGAGCGTCTATGCTATCGTCTTCCACTGCTCAGCTTCGTCAATTCACAGCACCATCCCTAAGGATGACAGGGCTCATAGTTCTGCTGCTCTTGCCTTATGTTAATGCGTGGGCTTCGCTGGTCTTATGGTAAAGACCCGACTGTAGCTCTTCCTCTTTTAGCGTGTCGGCTCACGGTGGTCCAACGGTGAGGACCTAGCTGCTGCACGGTTGCTGCTGCTTGCTTTCTTGCCATGACTGTAGGCGGTGTGGGCTCACCCAGGTGGCTGCGGTATGCACCTGTACTGTACTCTGTCTGTAGTACTCGGTTTGACGTGTGACTCACGGGCTCTGCGGCTTGACGTGAGCGTCACTCACACGGTCAGACTGATGTTTTACATGGAGGTCTTCCATGGACTATTGTTTGCTGTGGGCGTCATCCACTTCTGTGCTTCTGTGTGACTGATGTTTGCCGTGGGCGTCATCCACTTCTGTGCTGCTGTAAGACTGGTCTGTCAACGTGGGGATCCCCCACACAGCTCTGTTGCCCATTCGGTAGGGTAGTCTCTCGGTGTGAGAGGGGTCTCTCGGTGTGAGACCACTGGTGTTTACGTGTCAATAACACGGCTGCTCTTGACCCACCCATAGGGTCTCACAGTGGTCGCCTCCGACCGTCGGCTGTCGGCGTCATGAAGGACNATCCTCCACTCTGTCGGTACTTGTGTGACCTCACTCCGCTGTGCTCTGTTCGTCTTCATGGTCACACACTCCCTTCCCTCCTTCGAATACTCACTTCCCTCTCCCCCTTTTAAAAATCGGACGCCCTCGTCCGACGCCATCATAGATACGGCGTGGGGAGGTTGAGAAGGGCCACCAGCGCCATAGACGCCAGGGTGGCTTTGTCAGCACTGTCTCTGCTTCGGTTTTACATGCTGTCGCATGGTTCGGTAGTTCTAGTTCCGCAACTCGACTGTGTAGTTTGGTATGTTCACGCATAGCTTGTATCATGTTTGTCCTCATGACCACCGGTTGTGGATTTGTGCGTCAGGTCGGCGTCGGCTCTCAGCTCCCGGCTTGGAGCGTCTATGCTATCGTCTTCCACTGCTCAGCTTCGTCAATTCACAGCACCATCCCTAAGGATGACAGGGCTCATAGTTCTGCTGCTCTTGCCTTATGTTAATGCGTGGGCTTCGCTGGTCTTATGGTAAAGACCCGACTGTAGCTCTTCCTCTTTTAGCGTGTCGGCTCACGGTGGTCCAACGGTGAGGACCTAGCTGCTGCACGGTTGCTGCTGCTTGCTTTCTTGCCATGACTGTAGGCGGTGTGGGCTCACCCAGGTGGCTGCGGTATGCACCTGTACTGTACTCTGTCTGTAGTACTCGGTTTGACGTGTGACTCACGGGCTCTGCGGCTTGACGTGAGCGTCACTCACACGGTCAGACTGATGTTTTACATGGAGGTCTTCCATGGACTATTGTTTGCTGTGGGCGTCATCCACTTCTGTGCTTCTGTGTGACTGATGTTTGCCGTGGGCGTCATCCACTTCTGTGCTGCTGTAAGACTGGTCTGTCAACGTGGGGATCCCCCACACAGCTCTGTTGCCCATTCGGTAGGGTAGTCTCTCGGTGTGAGAGGGGTCTCTCGGTGTGAGACCACTGGTGTTTACGTGTCAATAACACGGCTGCTCTTGACCCACCCATAGGGTCTCACAGTGGTCGCCTCCGACCGTCGGCTGTCGGCGTCATGAAGGACGCCCATCCTCTGCAACCATCTCGCAGGGCTATCAATGCACCTCTTTCAGCGCCCGTGCACATGCTTCGGTCCGGACCATCTTCATCAGGGGCTCACAACACTAGCCAGGTACCAGGACCATCCACATCAACTGTCTGTCTGTCGTCGGTATGTCTTCCACTCACTGCTGTCGGTATCGTACCGGAATCGGCCTGAATGGACCATTCACAAGGCCCTTTCTCCCCCTTCAAAGAAAAAAATTTCCAGGGGTCGACACAATCTCGGCTTCTCCGAGGATCGTCAACAAGGTGTCGCTACCAAGTGTCAGAAACCAGATTCCGGTTTGTCAGCAATCAGTCCTAGATCAGCGGGGACCGCTGATCTCCTCATCGGAGTACCATCTCTATACTCCGGAAGTTGTTGGCAATAAACTTATCCATTAATCTCTATACAAATGTCCTTCATATACTACTATCGACATGCATCCTGCATGTCCTCCTGCTTAGAGCAGTCACACTTTGATTAGCTGCAATCAAACACACGTGACTATCCTTGCTCATAACCTCTCCAGGCCACGTGCGTGCACGTGGCGTCCTCTAGACGTCCTAATCGGACGTCTCCAAGACTTCATAGTCAGAGATCACAAGATGACTAAGCCTAGATCATCTTAGAGTAATTCTGATCTCTGACATAATTCTGAACCTTAAACTTCTAACATATCGAGACGTATAAGTCACGTGAGCCCAAAAATTCCTCGTTTTTTGGAGACGTGTTACTCATCTTACAGGGTAGATACAAACACGAATGTTTTTGCCGCACATTAAGCGTTCATCTAGCCGTTAATTTGGTTACATTTTGGTCACGAGATCGTACAACCCACATTTTTACAGTCCTCTCCAGCTCACGCACCTCTTACGGCTCAAAGCTCAAATCTACAACACGTCAACAACTCCATGATATGTTTTAAAATAAATAGATGAATTCAGTTTAGCAAATGTAGACTCTCCGCTCTCCAAGGACCGAGTCCAGTGCAAAATATCTAGTGGTGCAGCCAGCTACTTGTAGTCTACCTCTATGTTGATGTTGTTGCTGCTGATTGCACCTGCACCGATCTTGCGGTCCCGGAAGCTGTTGGTTTGGAGACGGGAGTATACGGGGCACTCTAGCTCTTCAGATTTGACCCAGACGTTGCCCTTGTCGAGGTCGGGCGAAAGAAACGAAGTTGTCTCGATGCGAATATCGCTGGACGAGCCACTAAACTGGTCAACGAGAGGAGAATCGTTGACCGATGGGGACTCTGATGCACCTTCCAGAGAAGTACAGGACTCCTGAGACGACGGCGGCATAGTGAAGCTCATCATCAGCACCGAATCTCGAACAGAGCGCTCGTAAGCAGTAAGCTGGCTGTCGGAGTGCTCATCGAGACACGCAGGGGGCTCGTAGTGAGATGACACCGGGCTCGGAGGCTTGATGCACTGCTGAGGCGGCAAAGACACCTGCACCTGCACAGGACTCTTGGGCTTCACAGGCCTGAGAGGCTTGGCGACTGCTCTCACCTTTGGAAGAGGGAGAGGGGGAGGAGGCATCTGATCGTAGGAGGAGGAGCTATCGGGTGTCTGAGGGAGCGCCTTGACGGTCACTCGGGCTTGAGTAGTCTCCATCACGGCCTCAACTTCGAGATTAGTTGCTCCAGTACTCCCCTTGTCCACGGCACGACTGCTCCCAGCACCACTGTCGTGACCCACGCTTTCGGAGATGCTAGCGTTGGTTGTGCTCCACTCGCTCTGGCTGGTCCCTCCCGATGGCGGCCCCGACATCCGTTCCGTCAAAGTTGTGTTTGTGGACCGGGCCTCGATGGATAGGCTCTCGATGGATGCGGCAATGGTCTCGAGAGGCGGTAGTTGCGGTAGCGGGATCTTGGGCACGAAGCCTCCGGCACCCCCGCTTGCCCCTTTGGGAGCCGGTGCAGGTGCAACGCTAGGGACGTTCTCCTTGTTGGGGCCTACCCGCTCCACCTCCGGAGAGACCACCTCGGAGTCTCTTTTGAAAATGTTGGCCCAGTTGCCAAACTTCTTCTTTGCAGGGGCGGTGCTGGCGAGAAAACCAGAGCCGCCGGTCTGGGCAGAAGTGTCCTTGGATGAAAGGGCCAAGGACATGGACATGGCAGCGGCAGCAGCTGCCCCAGACAGGCTGTTCCTCTTAGTGCTACCGTTGACTCCAGAGAGATGCGACTTGTTCATCTGGAGACCCTGGTTCTGTTTGAGGGAAGAAGCCAGAGAAGGGACGCTGGCATTGTTGTTGTTGTAGTTAGCATTGTTGTTAGCGTTGCGGAGACTGGGGTCCACAAGAATGGGCTCACCGCCCTGGGGGTTGCCGGCAGCCTGTTTGGTGATGCGAAGGGGGCTGCGCTTGAGAGTGCGGGGCACCTCGATGGACGACTCCCGCAGAAAGTACCGGTGGTACATGATGTCGCGGGCCGTGCACCGGGCGTCGGGGTCCCAGGTGAGGCACATGAGCACCACCTCTGTGAGCGACGCATGCTCGGCGTTGTACATGATGCTGTTGGAGCTCTTGCCGTAGGTGGGCGTGAGGTTGATGTTGAGCTTGGAGCACAGCTCTTGGTGTCGGCTCCATTTGCCTCCGAGCGAGTGTTGGCCGGGGGTGCCCAGCAGCGCGATCTGGAGGGTGAACTGGTCCAGCTCGTTGGTGCCGGGGAACAGCGGCTTGAGATTTGCCACCTCGGCAGCCATGGCGCCGAAAGCCCAGATGTCCACGGGCGCAGAGTAGTACTCGCACCGGAGGAGAATCTCGGGGGCTCGGTACCATCTGGTCGACACATAGGCTGTGTAGGGGTCTCTGTCGTCGATGTGACGGGACAGTCCGAAGTCGGCGATCTTGATTCGGAATCCCGAGTGTGGGGACGATGAGTTCTCATTGTGGTAGGGGAGATACCGGGACACGAGGATGTTCTCGGGCTTGATGTCTCGATGGAAGAAGTCGTGGGTGTGAATGTGGTCGATACCGACGATGATCTGCCACAGCATGGAGCGCACGGCGTGGGGCTGGAACGGCACCTTCTCCTGGGCCTTCATGAGGTTGTAGAGGTTCATTTCCATCACCTCCATGGACATGTGGAAGTGGTGGTTGACCGAGTCCACAAACATGTCGTGAACGTTGACCAGGAACTTGTGGGGCTTCACCTCACGAATGAACTCGACTTCTCGCAGAAAGTTGTACTCGCTGACAGAAGCGAGTTTCTTCTTCATGGTCTTGATGGCGACCATGGATCCTGCGCGCATCACCTCGTTCTCCGAAGCGGCCTTGGATCTGACCCGAGCGAGCGACACATGGCCGAAGGAGCCCTTGCCGATGTTTTTGAGCAGCACGTAGCGGTCTTCCAGGGACTTGACCGTGAGCAACATGGCGTCTGTGTCGGCGTGGGGGTCTTGATATGTTTGTGTATTTGCGGGTGGCATGTTTGTGTGCAAAGTCGAAAGGAGAGAGAGGGGGTAACACTTGAGGTGTGTGGTGACTCTGTCGGGGGTGACTCTGTCGATGTGACTGGCTCTGTGTAACTACCAGAAGTAGAGGGACACAGAGGGGAGTTCACGAGAGTGGTGTATGTGGAGAAGAGAGTGTAGTCTATTGTAAACAACAACAAACTAGAGTGTCGACACAGAGAGAGGGTGTATGGAAATAAGGGTGTGATCCTTATTTGGAGTTGGCGTATAAGGAAGTGTTTGGCGTGGAGGCCGTATCAAAAGCAGGGGAATGGGACACTAATGCAAAGAAGAGACAGAAGGGATCAATTGGACATGCCCCCTGTGATGGATTAGAAGAATGGCTGAATCTGGAGTCGCTAGTGTTGGCCTGTCGGCTGTGGTGTACCTCTTAAAGTCCCTTGTGTGGGCCTGTGTGTCGCTGGAAATCAGGTGATGGTGGGGGGGTGTAAAGTCGGAAATGAGGCTGCCCAACAGACGGTGGGGGTATGGGGCTTGGTTTGCAGGAGCACTGTAGGGATTAAATGAGCGTGTGAGTGCGGGTGACCAATGTATGTGTCGCACAAGTACAAGTACTGCGGATATTGCACTGCTTTTGATGCCTCTGGTAATATCTGTCTTTCTCGCACAAGACCCGAGACTATTATTAACAGCCCGGCTGATTTGACTCGCCAGCTTTCACGCACGCACACTGTACTGTATGTCCGCAGTAAGCTGATATTATCAGGCTGACTCGAGAGCTGATAGATCAGGTTGTGGAGTCGATGTGTGCTGGTGGTAGTTGATCTGGAGGTCTGGTGACGCACTGTTGCAGATGAGGCTGAGGTGGTCGGGGGGTAGCTGGGGTGGCTGACGAGGGAGATCGCTCGGAGTGGATTAGTTGATAGCTGGCCTCTGTCGCTTGTGAGAATTCTTGCGTTGCAATCTCAGCTTTCTCCTTTGCACTTTTCGATAATGCGGCGTTCTCTTGGCCCCACACACGTGCAGTTCCCCTGGCTGAACAAACTGACACTTTTCGAACGGTGGTGGTGCGTGTGGCAGGATAGGGGGAGTGCCAATATATTATGCGAGTGTTTCTGAGCAAAAAAGGAAACGCAAAAGAAACGCTCGCTGCAAAAAAGCACGCTACCCGCTGGCTCGCGAAGACGGCACATGGGGTGGTCCGGGCCAACCACCTGGTCGGGTGTGCATGGAATTTCAGGAGGTGACTTTGGAGGGAACTCTGTCGCAAGTTAATTCAACTCTAACTGACAGGGGGGACGGTTTTGGGGGGTGTAGGAGAAGACTCGTTGGTGAGATATCTATATTAATCTGACGGCGACGGCTGTGTCATTCTATTGAGACTAAAATCATTTCGACACCTCTTCTATACGCCCACAAACATCCTCTAGCCTCCATCTCTCCCCTATCTAATTAAACGCGGCACACATGCGTTAGGCAGACGGATGCATAGGGTTACTGAAAAGTGGGAGTCTAAGTGCTACAGTGGTGAGCGTAAACTCCAGGGGTGAAACGGGTGAAACTGGGGTGGTTTTTTCCATCATGAAACAGACGGCTGAGATAAAAAAAGAAGGCACAGATTATATGCGTCGCGAGTGACGCGCGCGCCCGTGGAACACGAAAAAGACTGCTGACACCTCTGAATGCTACAACAACACTACTGGTGGCTAGCACACCATCCCGGACTAATCAGCTGCCTTGTCGCTTGTACGCACCCGGAAACGTGGGACCTCCAATGGGGCACCTGGCATATGTATGTACCAGTGCGGTGAACTCATACAAGAGGGCGAGCGTACATAATTTCAGCGTTGGGCACGGGATAATACTGGGAGCCGGTGGGTGACGTCAGAAGTCATTGTCATGGTATGTAGGGGCGGAAGGGTTACTGAGGGGCCAAAAAAGTGCGCCAGAGATACGCCAGTGGGGATGTTACTTGTGTCGCAGCCCAGTGGTTGGACAATTTTGTCAGTTTGACTACAGCTCTTTTCCGCCCTCAGCTGGCGCTACAAGATAGCGTTTCAGCCGGGCTGCAAAACCGGCCGTTTTAGAGTGCTTTGGGGTCATTCGGCCGGTTATAGAATGAGGCCATTCGAGAAGAAGAATGTGATTAGAGGGAGATGAACGGAAGAAAGATCGGAGCAAAAGTGATGACTAAGAGTGTGGGGTGAGCGGATGCATTGCCAAACGAATGTGCTTGAACCAGCTGTCAAGCCTGCACCGACACATGAACCAGCCACGCTATATAATTAAATCACTCTCCCTCACAGACAGTCATACAGTGGACTGTCAACTCAGCCGTGCAGATTTCTATTATGGAACCTCAGTCACACGCTGTAAAACAACAGACGGCTAACACGGCAAGTATCGCTAGCTCAAGGTACGAGATGGTAGTGCCAAAGTCTCCATTAGTGCTCATTCTATCGCCTTCTATTGATCATAACAGCTGCATCTCTTACTCAGATACAGACTAATTTGCGTCTCCGTCCTTCCGTCGATTGTTTTGCAATTTGGACTGCGCTTTGGCTGCGCTTTTGGGTCTAGTCATGTATCTACTGGAGGGCTCCGCTGTGCTATAAGTACGTGCGCACTAATTACTAATACTAGAACACGCGCGGATGCCGCCAAAATCCCAGTCTACAAATTTTGCATGTCTCGCGGACGAGAACGAACATAGGCTCCTCCATCTCACTCATGCAATGATCGGTAACCTCCATCTTGTCTCTCAAGTGTAGATGTGTCTCGCGTCGTAACCCTAACAAGCTATGGTTTGGTCCACACATATTCTCAGACCCAACACACCACTGCGGTTAGTGCACCTCTAAAGCCGTGTAGCCGCATGACCGGCGACACTCCCAACCCTCCGACCCCCCATCTCCGCTGCTGGCCATGAAACGCACCCGAAACCGTCTGCCCGTGAGCTGCACCTTTTGCCATGCCCGCAAGCTGCGTTGCGACCGCAAGACCCCCTGCTCCAACTGCGTCACTCACCAGCGACAAAACTGCAACTATCTCAAGAAACACGACAGCAAGAAAAACCCTGCCGCGACAATCAACACCCTAGCGCCAGAGTCCCTCACCCATATCGGAGATGCGCAGATCTACACGTCCTCCATCAGCGTAGCGGCACTGGCAGGATCGGGATCGCACAGCAACGTGGACGGAGTCAAGCCCACGCCCAGAGAACAGGACCCGCCGTTTTTGCACAATGTGTTTCGACTGCTGCACCAAAGTGCACGCGAGAAAATCGACACCAACCCGCATCTCTGGGCTCGACTGCTGCCCTCCCGAGCTCTCTGTGAACAGCTCTGCCAAAGGTACATGGACACCATCAACGTGTTCCATTTTGCCGTTGGACCGGCCCAACCATCGCTCTGGATTAACACAGTCTACTCCAAGGACCCCAGCAAACCACACACCAACGCCGAATTGAGAGCCATGGCCCTGGTGCTGCTCATGATGCGACTGGGACACATTGCAACCCACGACGACTGTCCAGACTACTGCGCAGACACATATCTCGGGCCGCGACTGCAACATATTGCCGAGTCGTTCCTGCAGGCCACCGTGACGCACAACTCAATGGCTTTGGAGGGGTTCCAAGCTCTGATTCTTCTCAGATGTCACGCCGTCTTCTCGCCGCAAAACATTGATACCGACCAGCGAGACAACGGAATCGTGCACTCGTCTATGAGCTTGGTATCCACAGCTATAACCATGGGTCTGCATCGAGACCCGTCCGTGTTCAAGCTGCCAGACTCGACCGCAGCTCTTTGGAGAGGCCTGTGGTGTCACGTGCTGGTCTGTGACACGTTCCACTCTCTCAATACTGGAACCCCTCTCACCAATGTCATCGACAGCTCCAATGTCCGTATCCAGCAACTGGACCTGTCTGCTTTGGCTACTACAGACGCTGAGAAAGCATACCTGGTCCAGTGTGCTCATTCTCTGTCGCTGTATACTCGCATGTGTCAACTGATGCGCAAGGGGCTGTCTTTCATCTTCACGCCCTCGGGCCTCACAGACCCAAACTACCAGATCATCATCTCGGACATTCAGGACTTCCGCTCCAGTCTCAATCTGCATATGGAGCAATGGGTGGTGACGGATGAGATTAATGCTGCCAATCGCCTGGTTCTGCTTCTAGGAGCTCTACAACTCCAGTCGCTAGTGAACCGAGCTTGCCAGGTGCCAGCTAATGAGGCTCAAAAGTCGCATCGACGTCTGCTCTTCACATGTCTGGAAATTGGCTCCGTGTGTGACTATGTATCGTCCAACATGCGCCACTTCAAGTCCTTTTCGTGGCCCATCAAGGCCATCTTTTTGCGAGTCTCCACGCTCACATGTCTCAATCTGTGCTCTTTGGCATGGCAGGCCACCAAGATGAACGCCACAGACTCGTTATCGGAGATCTTCGCCACCTGCGACACTCTTCTTGCCTGGATCTCGTCCATGGGCTCTGTCTACGTGACTGCCCATCAAGCACATATTCATTTGACCAGACTCCTGGACATTGTCAAGAGAGAGAACAATGTCAGCGTGGACATGGTGGGATGGTACATGGGGGATGTGGACTCCCCGTTGATGGAGTGGTTGATTCAGGCCCCCAGCTTTTGAAAAAGCTTCCTCATAGACAATAGATATTTATTACCACCATTCATACAATGGTCTAAAACACAGTGCGCACACAGGCACAAGGTAAAACAGGTCTAAACTGTATACCACTTACAAGTAACAAAAGCAAGCACATATTATTTCCTTTTGTGGACGGATTTCAGGTCGGACTGGCAAGAATACTAAACACCACATCATTGAGATATCTAGTCTGCACGGTATTTTCCAAAGTGGATCCCCATGCTTGTCTTTCCCCTCTTTAGATAGACTTCCTTCTTATCTAGCCGCGTCCCCAACTAAGACATGTCGTCAAATCAAGTTTTCGGGGTAGCTAATCAGAAGACCGGTGCTAAATCTGTTAGCGTTGATCGGTATTGTGAGAGCTATCTACAAGCCACAGATTTCTTCGATAATGGCAATCACGGGCAATCTCCTGTTATTATCTACTCTCCAAGTTGTTGTCATCAAGTCATGCACACCACCATGCATCCTGCATCGCCATGCTTCTGGCAGGCATGATACACCTATTACCTATGTCGAAATATATACAATAAATAGAGCTTGCAACGGCCTTTGACCTCGAATTACGAGCTGTCGTCCTCGTCGTAGTCGTGCCGTCGCTTCTTTTTGCCTCTCTCGCAGGCGTTGGCTGCCAAATGCCGTTTTAGAGCGTCTTTCCGGCTGAACGACCTCGAACAAGTGGTACAGGGGAAAGGACGGACGGGCAGATGGCTTCGTTTGTGGCGACGGAGATCGTGATTTCGGCGGAATGAGCACTCGCACTGGTCGCATTTGAACTGCTTGTCGGCAGAACCCATTCCGTTGACATCATATCCAGCATTAGCTCCCTGGCCGGGTCCTACACCAGCAGCGACTCCAGGAGACACGGTTTCAGCCTGGTTTTGGTGCTGCTGCTGTTGCTGCTGCTGTTGCGGATCCTGGATATTGTAATACGAGTATCGTCGCTCGCCCAGCGGGTTGCTGTGCATGCCGTTGATACCCCCCATTCCGTTGATGCCATTGATTCCGTTGATTCCGTTGATACCATTAATTCCGTTAGTATTATGGCCATTTTCGTATTGTATGATGAGAGGCAGCGCCTGCTGTCCATGTTGTTGTCCATGCTGCTGCTGCTGCTGTTGTGCGTGTTGTTGTGGGGGTGGCAGTGGTGGAGCCTGATGCGCATGTTGAGTCAGACTCAGGGTATGCTGGGGAGCAATACCTGCCGAGGTCGACTGGCCCACCGACTGCATGTGTATCGCCTGAGGAATCGCTGTGGACGATGTGACCATGGGCTTGTCTCGCTCAACCCGTGGGGGCGGCATGAAGCTCTCAAATTCCAACACTCCCTCGGGCTCCTCGGGTAGCTCCAGGTACGCCGATATCCGCAGATCCAGGTCGAAATTGATGCCCTCGTCGTTGGTCTGGGTCTGTTTGTCGCGTCGCGGGTACACTCGGCGCAGGTGCGGCGACGAGTCCGTGTAGTTCATGCCGCCAGCCTGTGTCTGTTTGGTGTTGAAAAAGAAGTCGTGTGGGTACAGGTCTGGCAGTGGATCGAGCGGGTCGCCTGGGTCGTGTTGCGTCAGGGTATGATTCTGGTGTGGCGCCAGCAGCTGCTGGGCCTGTCTGATTTGGTACTCCATGGGGTAACGATGAGAGCCCTCTATGTAGTAGCGTTTTTCCATGGTGGTCATGAGGGCTGGCTTGTGAGTGGTGTGCCTTGTGTTTGCCTGGTGTTTCGTTGTGTTACAGAGGTCGAAAGAGAGGGATTTCGAAACGCAAAGAGGTTCAGTCGAATCTGCGCACCGTGGAATATCGTTGGTTTTGTAAGCTGGCGGTTGGCAGGGAGGTTAGAGGTGCATGGTACGGTTTCCACCCGAGAGCACCTGTTAATTTGACTATCGACGGCGTAATATGCAAGCTGTAAGCCACAGAACTATATTACGTCATGGATAGGCTTTTTTGGTCTTTTCCCTTTATGCTGCCATGCTGCTAATATAGCTAATAATGTCGAGCCTAACTTACAGCGTTCCGTATGAGGTTTGGTGTCTGTTCGGAAATGGATGAGGAGAATCTGGAGAGTCAAAGCCGTCGTTTGTGGGGTCAAAATTCGCCGGAAAAATCAAGGAAAATGGCGTAAAATGGTACAAACGGACGGCAGCCGTCTAACGTACATATAACTGCATCCGCCTCACACTAACACGCCCGTCAGTGTCAACAACCTGCTTGTATATACTGAAGCGCGCTAAGGTTGCTTTTTGTCAAGAGGCTGAAGACGGAAGGAGTACGACCAAACACACGTCTGAACATCCGTACGATATACCGTGCTTCAAGAGTCTCTGTACAAACTCTATGGACGACGATGTGAATTGTATGGATAAATCTGTTTTCGTGCATACGTGTTTTCTCGATTTTATCTGCTGCTCTCACTTGCCGATTCATACCCCATTGTTCGATCTTGTACTTTTTACATACGTAGCCCCCACCAAGATCTGCAGGCTGAGCACCACTGGGATGTATGTGCGTGCAGCAAGAGGTATACAGCGATGCTGCCATGGCTATCCCTGTGCAGTTGGTACCTACTTTTACACATTGTGGTCGTGCGACCTTGGCCAGTGTTGCCGTCCTATACTTGACCCCTCATCCCCAAAACAAAAACGCATATGGACAACATGTGATAAAAGGACACTAAGGGCCTCACTCCCCCGCTCTCAGTCCCTTTTTCAAAGCGCGCCAATACGATGCCCAATCTGATATATGCCGTATTTCTTTGTACATTCTGGCCGATGCATTTGACACGCTTCGCATGAGGAAGCGAAAATCTTAGTCTCAGCCACATGTCTCCCGCAGATGAGCCCGACCAGAAAAAGTGGTCAAACGAGCATCGTGGCACGCGGACATGTTGATTCCTCGAGTCGCTCTGTTCAAGCCCTCCTCTGAGTCAGTATATGAAGCATCCAAGAGTTTCAGGGAAGGGTCTCGCACGAAATCTAATCCGATATTAAATGCAAGCACGAGCAACAAAGGCGACAGCCGAAACTATACCCTGGAGATGAATTCAGGCTGCCGGTACCATCGACACGGCGACAGTCTGTGCTAAATTTGCCGTTTTGAAGTCCTGCACCAAAAAGACACGCTTCGTTTTCGAGCAACCGGAACATAAGCCTCTCTCTCTTGTCAACACTGCGGCAAGACGTATCTGTACACCTTACGATAGCCACTGTGGCTGAACTTTGAGGATATATATCCACAGATCTGAAACCGCTCCTATTTAAGCGTTTGGAGAGCCAAGAGAATGACTCGGGTGTTCAAAGACCGGCTCTCCATGTGGTGTGTGAGGGTGTCAATCTCATTGCACCATTACATGTTGACCTGCCCTATCTATGCATCAGGGGTATGTTATCATAGCCACAGGCATACCCGTGGTCGGGTCCAGGGGCAGGTGAAAAACTGTTGCCAAACAAGGCTGCACGTGGATAGTCCGCTTTGATAGCCCGGTAAGCTCCCGAGAAGTGCAGCAGTCAAAAAACGAGTCTTCCTGTAGCGAGAGCAGCAGCAGCAGGCGGCCGGTTAGACTCAAGGGTGCGCGTACAAAGAACCTGTCCAAAGACCACTTCTACAAGGGCTCGGAGTTAACGCTGTCGGAGAAGTCCGATCTCGCATTACAACGATCAACTACTGTTGTCCCCAGCTTTTATCCCCAGAGGTCAGACAATACTAAAGGTTGGGCGAGATAACGAACCTTGGCTTCTGTCGACAAGAAACGGGTGGGGTTGTAGCAAGAGACTTGGCGTAAGGGGTTCTATGATATGGCTCGGTAAGATACCCCAGACGTGTCCTTCGCTTTGTGCGCACGTGCCAGGGCATCCGGTTGGCGCCAACTCTTGTCATTTAAAAGCTGTGGCGTTTCTTGGCGGCCCACCCTTGGGCTCAAGTCTATCGTGAAAGTTGGGGTTCAGCGAGCATAAAGATAATAGGCCCAGCTGTCTATCCAGATCTAGTTTCTACTTGGGAGCTCGCCAATAAGAGGCCTGACATTGTCTGTTTGTTCGCTCAAACTTCGTGACCCCATGGTGACAAATGATGAGTGTACTCGTGAGTTTGCATGTGAGAGGGTGACCTCAAGTTCTTCAGATCCATACTGTTGAGAGTCGACATGCCGCTGTTCGGTCAACCGCGGTGCGCTGATTACACGGCTGTTTGACTAGCAACAGCCCTGATAGCAGTTCTACTGTAGTTTACCAGCTACAACTAGCACCTCTGTAGTGGCACGATAGAGCCACACCAGCCTCCATCTCTCTTGTCTGCTTTCTCAGGCTTCGCCCGTAATTCCCCATAAGATCGTCATAAGTGTTACAAGAACAAGGGCTTCTCCAAGTGCCTGAGAGTTGAGTAATATATATACATATATACAGACTATGTCGCTCTTTACCAGAACCGTCATTCATAAATCAGACCATGCACTAGCTACTTGTAGTTTACAGATCGATCCCCACTGCACAAATCGTATGTAGGTGCCCCGAACACACCGGCATCGAGCATCGCACCCGGCAGCCATTTTAAGTGTTCGCCGGGATCGATTAATAAGACGAACAATGAACACAGATATAGGTCTCAGGCTGATCTCCACACTCCCTCGGCATGGTTTAGGTATCGGCATAAACTTTGAGTCAGGTCGTCATTAGCCCGATGTCTTGCGTCATTCTCGTGATCAACCAGGTGTACAAGATATATAATTTCACAGCGATTCAACTGTAGAGGAAGAAACGTTGATTGAAGAAAATAAATGGTGGTCGTTCAACGGTCAAAACGCTTCAGTGGCTGTTTCTGTCTCGCCTCCAGCTAGCTGAAAACGTTGGACTCCTTGAAACCAGAAGGACCCGAGTCATGCTGCTTGACTCAGAAACGGACTTCCGACGGAACAAGTTGGTAGGCCTTTGAGCGTCGGGCAGCTGATCTTAATCTGACAAAAAGTAGCGGAAACGAGAATTTAGGGTCGAAAGCACTCACGTGATCGCTCTCGGCAACAATCTGTGTACATGTGGACAACCAAGACTGCCCACTAAGACTCCCACGTGGCTCTACTAAGGTACGATACGAGTAAGCACAGTCCAACCGCACCGGTCCAAACAACGATCATGCCGCAGTTTCGAAAGCTCCGTTAGTTGGTTGGGTCTACGACGAGTGAATTATTCTTTGAAACACGTTTCGTGATTGGAGGTCCTAAGAGTTCTGTCTCAAACCTCAGGTTATGCTTAAGACGTCTCTGCAGATGTGTTGACTTGACACATGGATGAGAAAACGCTTGAGAACACACCGTACGAGCTGTGCAGCCATCAGCCCCAACGTACTTGTACGTCTGCGATTTGTCCCATATTTTACTGTGAGTAGTCCGACAGTTTACACCAAGCACTTTGGGGGCATCCACATTTCGCATGTCGAGTTTTGATCACTCAACCTTTACTACTCCGTACAATATGGCAAGACAACCACATGTTTTGTTGGCGACTCACTAAGTCTTGTTTCCTGTTACCCTTCATATCTAGATATTTCTACTCCTATTCGTCGTACGACTTAATCAATTGTCTACTTCGTATATTCATAAGTTTTGGGTCATAACCACTTATTTGGCAAAGGAGCCGACAAAGTTCTCGGTGACGCTCTTAAGCTTCTCGAGGTTCTCCTTGGACAGCTCACCGGTGGTGGCAATGTCCTTCAGGAGGTCGGCCTCGTTAGCATGCAGGTAAGAGACGAACTCAGCCTCGAACTTCTCGACCTTGTTGATGGGGATCTGGTCAATGTAACCGTTGACACCAGCGTAGATGAGGGGGACCATCTCCTCGGAAGACATGGGGGAAGCCTGCTTCTGCTTGAGGAGGAGGGTGAGTCGCTCACCTCGGGTAAGAGTCTGCTTGGTGGAAGCATCAAGATCGGAACCGAACTGGGCAAAGGCAGCAACTTCTCGGTACTGGGCCAGGAAGAGCTTGAGAGAACCAGCAACCTGCTTCATGGCCTTGACCTGAGCAGCGGAACCGACTCGAGAGACGGAAAGACCGACGTTAATGGCGGGTCGGATACCCTTGTAGAAGAGCTCGGCCTCGAGGAAAATCTGACCATCGGTAATGGAAATAACGTTGGTAGGAATGTAGGCGGACACATCACCACCCTGGGTCTCAATAATGGGAAGGGCAGTAAGAGATCCTCCACCCTCACGGTCGTTCATCTTGGCGGCTCGCTCAAGAAGTCGAGAATGGAGGTAGAAAACATCACCGGGGTAAGCCTCTCGTCCGGGAGGTCGTCGCAGAAGCAGAGACATCTGTCGGTAGGCAACGGCCTGCTTGGAAAGATCGTCGAAGACAATCAGGGCACCCTTGCCGTTGTCTCGGAACCACTCACCCATGGCGGTACCAGTGAAAGGAGCAAGGTACTGAAGAGGGGCGGCCTCGGAGGCGGTGGCAGCGACAATGATAGAGTACTTGAGGGCATCGTGGTGCTCAAGAGTCTGGACAAGCTGGGCGACGGTAGATCGCTTCTGGCCAACGGCGACGTAGACACAGTAGAGCTTCTTCTTCTCGTCCTGGCCGTAGTTCCATCGCTTCTGGTTAAGAATGGTATCGATGGCAATCTGGGTCTTACCGGTCTGTCGGTCACCGATAATCAGCTCTCGCTGGCCTCGGCCAACGGGGACAAGGGCATCGACGGCCTTAAGACCGGTCTGCATGGGCTCGTTGACGGAAGTTCGGGGGAGAATACCGGGGGCCTTGACCTGAGCTCGGATTCGGAACTCAGTCTCAATGGGTCCCTTACCATCGATGGGGTTACCGAGGGCATCGACGACTCGACCGAGAAGGGCGGGTCCGACGGGGACGTCGACAATAGAACCGGATCGCTTGACGGTCTCACCCTCCTTGACGAGTCGATCAGAACCGAACAGCACAATACCGACCTGGCCGGCCTCCAGGTTAAGGGCCATACCCTTAACACCGGAAGCGAACTCGACGAGCTCCTCAGCCTGGATGTTGTTGAGTCCGAAAACTCGGGCAATACCATCACTGGGTTAGTATGTCATTCTTCATCTTCTTGTGTCGTCTAGTGTTTTGTGTCGTGTTGGTGTTTTGCTGTCCAGTGTCGATGCAACGTGTTTGCTCCCAACCGGCCAATGAGAGAGCTGCATGCACCAAAGTGTATGCAAATCGTCCCAAGCCAGCGAGGAAAAATGGCACGCTGAAAAACCGGCAATTCCGGCAGTGCAATCACTCAATCCATCCATCAATAATAATACTCACCCAACGGAGAGGACTCGACCAGTCTCGTTCAGGTTGGCCTCGCCAGAGACACCTCGGATTCGCTCCTCAAGGATGGAAGTGACCTCAGTGGGGGTAGCCTTGGCCTCGGCGTAACCACGCTGGGCAACTCGGGACTGTGGTTAGTTTGTGTCATTGGAGGCATTGGCGCTGTTGTTGGGGCCATTGTGTCTTGTCGCGGGGTGGTGGAGTCTGTGTCGCGGGTCTCTCCACCTTGGAGGGGGGTTTTGTGGTCACCACTCGGCCCGTGTCGTCAGTCCATCCAGTATTCGTCGATACTCACAATTCGGGGGGCGGCAACGCCAGCACGACGAAGAGCGTTCTTAAACATTTCGACTAGTAGACGCTGTTTTGATGAGCAGGCTGAAAATAGCGTATCTGTCTGCGCAAGACGTAGTGAAGAGGAAAAGAGAAGAGGTGAGTGAGAGAAATTTGTGTTTGTACTCTTAGAGTTTGGACTTTTGCAACGAGTGCCAAATCCAGCCAACCAGAGAGCGCCTGGGACCTTTGGGAGGTTAGGGTTGGGAGGTTTGGTGCGTGGATTCCAGTGCAGGGTAACGTTTTGGGAGGGCCAAGGCGGTGCGAAGGAGGGTATTTGGGGGGGTTGCTGTAGGCCGAAATGAAATATTGAAAACGGTAAATATACATCCGCCAAAATTATTCACTTTGACGGGCTTGGATTCTCAATTGCGTCTTCCACGCACCTACAATTGACAATCCCATCAACCGTCACGGCCTTAAATCGGAGGTAACAAGCTTTGACTTCGACCCAGTCACTTTAGGTTGTTGTGCCAGGTGTCCATCTGGAGTAGCTGTAGCCACAGACATCGCGATTGTGAGACGTGGGACGGTCATATTGACGCGCTGAAAAGCTCAATTGTACTGTAGAAGCCTGTAGCTTCATTTCAATACTTTTAAAATCATTTTCCACCTATTATATACCTCCACAACCTCCCCAAATCTCCACTTGCCTCCAAAGTATTCATATAATCTGCTCGGTCCGGCTGCACTAACCGGCTGAAATCGGGACCACCAAATCTAATTGACGTGGAGAAGAGGAAAGGAGAGACGGAGAGAACTATGGGGCTGACTAAGACGAATGGGGCTTATGGGCTCCAAGAAGATTCATTTTGTAGAACCGTGGCGGACGTATAGGCCATTCTATACGCTTGTATTTCTGTCTATATCTCCCCTTTCTACGCTCACGTAAAGTTACCCTGCAGTCTTCCTGTGATGGATGGCTATTGGCTGAAGTGAAAGATGATGGATTGGTAACTGTCTGGCGAGCCCTAAGCTTGAAAAATGGTGTTTTTTTCCATTAGTAGCACATTCACGTGACTAAAAAAGTTTTATGGTGACATCTTGCCCTCTCCTCAACGCTCTCTTCTACCCCTCGTCATCATTCGTATTCTCTCTCCAACCTCAGTTGATTCAGGGTTGGGGTACGCTTAATTCGGCACGCTCCCTTCCCCCTGCTCCCTCGTAACTGTGAGGTGTTGTTGTTCACCTGTGATTGGGACGAATGAATTGAGTTGGGGGAAGCTCCCAATCTGGATTATAGGGCTAGGGCAGTCCATCTTTCAGCCAGTCGCTTCGGAATGGTATAGTCAATTCGGGTATGAATTTGCTCACTTAGAGATGTAGAAGAGTTCTCTTCGAGATTCAAGCTCCCACGAACATGCATTATTGCCTGGATTACGTCAGGAAAAAGAAATGGGACGTCTACACACCGGGTTGCCCTATTGGTGGGCTTATGCCCTAACCCTAAGCTTAACTGGCCAATCACAGCGGGCGTCATCAGCCCACACTTTTTTACAGTTGCGAGGAATATCGCCAGAGGGCTTCTGCGGAAAATAGGCTTGGTTCTTCTCCATTACAGCACTCCGCACCCATCATCAAAAATGTTTGCTCTTCGACGAGTCGCACGACCCACCACCGTTCTCCGAGCCCCCACTCTCCGAAACACCACCCGAAACATCAACCAGAAGGTGGAGGAGGTTCTCAAGGACGGCCCTTACAAGATTAACAAGGCTGGCGCTGAGGCTTACGAGGCCGAGTACGTGGCCACCGAGAAGCATGCCGAGCACACCTCCAAGCTGTGGAGAAAGATCTCCATTTACATTTGCACTCCCGTGATTCTGGCCACCTGCGTCAACACCTACTTTGTTGAGGCTGCCCATGCCGAGCACCGAGAGCATCTGTCTCATCTCACTGATGAGGACTTCCCTCCCGAGTACGAGTTCCAGAACGTTCGATCCAAGAAGTGAGTAGCGAAGGAGCAAATGGCGCGAAGCCGTTTGCACATCAACCACGGGCAGCAAAGTTGTCTGTGGTTGGACATTGGGGATGATAGGCAGCTAGTTGCTGTGATGTTACATTGACAGTGGTCAGTGTAACAAAGGAGAATGTACACAGGGCGTATACACAGACGACACGGAAGACTGGAAACGCACAGAGGGATGCAGTTCAACCATTGGGATTGGGACGTGGTTCGAGTCTCACGAGAGTCTGCTGATGTGTCATGTCGTGTCATTGTCGTGTCGTTTCAAGACTTCTGTCGTGCTGTATTCTGCCCTGCTTAACCGATACCCCTGGTCGGAGACTCTCTCACGCGAATCTCCTCCAGATATCGTTGGACATCAACGAACCCCAACCTCATATCCCTTCACTCGAAAATACTAACACAGCTTCTTCTGGGGCGATGGTGACAAGACTCTGTTCTGGAACCCTGTTGTCAACCGACACATCCGATCTGACTAAGTTCGCGATATAGCTAAAGCATTATTATAACGGTATTGTACGGGATGGGTGGAGTTGTGAGGGAGTGTTGGTACGAGTAGCCCGAATGTTTCCCACTTGAGAATCAGGGGAGATTCGAGGACGTACTTGTAGGCTGTAGCCAGTGATCGGAGACTTTCCAGCGTTTAGTCTGGAGAGCGTAAGACAACTGTATACGGCGAACTCCGTACTGTATAACTATGAGTCCAACCTTTGGAGGAAACGCCTCATTTCGAGACCCTGAATATACAGTTGTTCATTTCATTGTTGACTTTCATTTTACTGGTCAGATCACATCCAGATCACTGTCTTAAACTTAGCCTCCTCGGTGTGGGGAAGCTGGTGGGCAGAGATGTGACTGGTCGGTGTGTTTACAGTGTGACGTGAAGAGGACTGATTTCAAAAGCCCATTTCCGCTCTGTAGCAGGCGTGGATGTGATATTATGTGTTCAAGCAATGTTCCAACTGTAAGCAGAGACCAATTGTGAAGGTCTGTCAAGGGTCTCCATATGATCTGCTGTAGTCGCTGTCAGACAGAAAAGTGGGCTCAGAGAAGAGGCTAAAGTATTGATTACACGTGTGTGATTATTAGTTAGAGTCATATAATTGAACACCCGGTCCTTTGTGATACCAGTAAGAAAGGTCCAGCGATCTACAAGTGGCTCTTTAGACGCCTGGAAGTGTTCTAATCCACCTTCCTTCAGCTACACGTTCACCTTTTCACGGATTCCTTGAAAAGAGACTGTGGCGGCTATAATTCAGTCAGTGGGTAGGTAAGATAGTCAATGGGGAACACGTATCGTGCGGTGCCTACTTGTAGAACTATTCATCATTCCTTGACCGCATTTTTGTAGCCTTCATCAGAAACGGAAGACTGTGCAATATCCGGCCAATGCTGATGCACACAATGGAACCCACAGCTTTGAAATTTTTGATCAATCAAGACAGAAGCACGAAATTTCATGCTAACCAGCGATTGCAAGTACAACCAATTGCTCACCTTCGTTCATTGACTGAGTGGTTACTCAAGGCACTGTCTGGTTCGTACTTGTACCCACCCCATTTGACAGACGCATGCGAGTCATGCTCAATCATACTCACTCGTGATAACGGTTAGGAGCCGGAAAGTCAGAATGCTGAAGTTCAAATACATTTATCTAACTCCCCAGCCTCAAGAAGCTGCCCTACTTGCACAAATCGCTACTGCCAGTACTGACCTCTGAAGTCCTCCCCACCAACACACTCAACTGACGTCAGACCCTCAACATCTTTCATAGCTCGCACCACAGCAAGTCTTGGCACTGTCATGCAGGGTCCTCATTTCAAGCAAGCGTCTCCACTTGATGTCACTATATCCACACGTCAGACGCGATACCTCATCAACGAACTCCTACATGTGCTACAGTGTGCCTACAAGTAGTCGCTCCCGACCACTAGCCGGTCACTTCCCGTCCTTTCTATAATCATTACTCATTATATATCCCTCCAACCTATACCAAAACACATACGAGCTGCGAGATTGTGTCTCCAGCCGTATCCCATATGCCCCTTGCTTCATGACGCGCTTGCACCACGACTCAATCGTGGCGCCGGTGCTAACTCTCTTGCTCTTCCTCCATCGTGCTCGTAACTCGCTTGCTCACTCACTCACATTTCATGTTCGTTCGCTCACTACAAAGTGCTGAACACGAACAGGTTATTGGTGGCCGCAATAGCAATCGAGTTCTCATGGGGATGCCAGCTGAGATGCAGGATGTTCTTCTTGAAATCAATCGTGTCAAAGTCCATGTCCCGCTTGACCATGTTCATGCCTGGAGACTGGCCTCGCTTTCGGCCGTTGGGCGAGTTGGCGCCGTTGCCGCCCTTGAGAATGCCGCCCATGGCGCTGGGCACGCCAAACTTCTTCTGCTTGAAGGCGGACTTGTCGGCCTGCAGAATGATTTCGGCGTCCTCGGGTGTGGCGGGGTTGACGGCGTCCGGGTAGATCATAAAGTTGTTGTTGTATGAGCCAGTGGACACGGACTTGCCGTCGCCGGAAAAGACCACCTCGAACTTGTCGAAGATGGCGTCGTTCTCGTACGTGTCGCACAGCTTGTCGCGCAGCTGCTCGTGGATGTTGATGGTCCGCACGGGCTCCCGCTCCATCTTCACGTCCCAGATTTTGACCGTGAGATAGTCTCGGGACAGAATGTATCGGCCGTCGTTGGAGAACCGCACGTCCGAAATCGACGATGTGATCTCGGTGAAGAACGAGTGCTGTGCCGGATCCATCCACTCCTCGTACTGCTTGGCGTGGCCGTCGCAGAGAGCATTGTCTCGCATGTCCGCCAGCTTGATGGTGCCCTTGGACGACGAGTACATGAACAGGTTGCAGCTCTGCGGGTGGAAGTCTGCCGCGGTGATCACCTCCGTCAGCTCCTCCATGTTGGCGGGCTTGATGTCCACAATGTTGAACGACTGGTCCGCAATGCCGAGGTTCCACAGGTTTATCCGCAGGTCGTCGGCCGAAATGTACGTTTCGCCGTCCGAGTTGACCGAAATCGAGTTGATGTGGTAGGTGTGGGCGTTGGCGTAGATGCGTCGGGGCGAGGCCGCCACAATCGTGTCATGGAGCGTCATTCGGGGCAGTCGAAGCGTGTCCATGGTGAGCTGGTTGGGCTTTGTGGTGGTGCCGGGGGCGGCAGCAGAAGCGGCGCCTCCGGCGTTGTTGGAGTCGCTGAGATTGTTCTCGGCCACCACGCGCAGGCTCTTCTCGTACACCTTCCACAGCTTGATGGTCTTGTCGTTGGTGGAGAGCAAAAAGTGGGCCTGGTTCTGGCGCTTGCACCACTTGATCTTGTTGATCTTCTCCTCAATCTCCAGCGACTTGAGATAGTCAAACTCGGCGTCGTGGCTCTGGAACTCGGTGTAGAACCGGTACTCGCATCCCTTTTTGTTTTCGTTTCGCTCAAACAACACCACTCGACCACCCTTGTCGCCGGTGGCCAGATAGTTGCCGGTGTGGTCAAACTCCACGGTCGAAATCACGTCCGCGTCCGTGATGTTTTCAATGTCGCCCTTGTCGCCGAAGCATTGGGAAAATTTCCACTGTTCGTCCATTTGTGTCGGGGGTTTTGTGTAACTTGGGGACGTGTGGCAGTGTGTGTCGATGTAGCAGGTCTGTCGTTGTTTTTTTCGCAGGCGGGTCGCTTAGTAAGTGCTCGTTCTCGTACCACTCGTTCCACTCGTACACTCGGGCCAAATAGCTCTATCGCAAACGTCGATGGACAGCGGTGATGATGTGGTGATGATGGGGTCGGTCAAACAACAAGTAGAGTGGTGCAAACTGTGCTGTGAGAAATGTATGCAGGTCTGGGTTGGGAGTAGTATAGTTGATGGTGGTAGACAATTACTACGTCTTAAAAAGTAGCTACCAATCTGGAAACAGCTGGAATGGATTTCAAATGTCTGTTATAGTACAGCCACGTTTTCTTCCGGTCAAAAACACCCTCCAAACATCGACTTATCCAACCCCTCCCGCACCATCAACACCCTAATCTCATCTCGCTCAAAAAACCACCTTCCGAATTACCCTCCTGCAATTCTAATTTTGGGGGTGACGCCATGGGCAGAGCCTGAGCTGGACCCGAGAGGCGGATTGAGGCGATTCTAGAGACACCAAAAAGACCTCCAGGAATTAAGAACAATTTCAATTAACTCGGAATATTTTTCATGATTTTGCCCTGTTTTTCCTAGCCCCGCACGTGCAGATACCTCCCTCCACCCCTCCGTTCTGTACCGTTCCAAACAGCAAACGTCGAGGACAGCTCAATTGGACCACCGAGCGGATTAATAAGTTCGATAAAAGGCCCATATTTCGGCAAAAATTTGCCCGTCCAGCCCATATCTTCCGATTCGTATTTCCTTCTTCGTGGCGATCTCCACGAGCATATTTAAAATACACAGTTATTTCGCAACTAATCGAATAAAATCGAGGTAATTGTGAGATATTTCCAAACAAATCGGGAATAATCGTGGGAAATGCAGGAAAACCCCAGCTCATGGAAAACGGCTCTCTCACCGCTCCCAATACACCCGATCTCAAAAACTGCTCCTGCTACCACCTCATTGTTGCTCTTCCGCCTCAGGCGCAGCAACAACGTTTCGTTATCGTGTTGAGAGACAGCAAGGGGGTCCACAGTAATGTGGGGTATGTGGAGAGTTGTATAGGAGTAGCAGGCGGAGCAACAAGGGCCTTCCTTATCGTGAGATGGTCACGTGAATTCAGGGGTGATCTCGTGCCATCACGTTTCTGTCCATGTGACACCAACTAAATGTACACCTGCGTCCCCAGTAATGACGTCATCCTGACCAACCAGCCGCTAAATGCGTCACGTGACCGAAATGTCGCAACCAGCTGCCCATTTGAAAATCGGTTTTAATTAGAGTGACATTTTAGAGCCTTCTGAGGCGTATCTGTGTTGATTGTGTCGTCATAGAGTTTCGATCTAGATCTGACATGTAACATTGTGTCAATTGGATATTTGGGGTGGGTAATTTGGGGATTCAGATGTCTTGAATTGTTCGTCTGAACTGTGGCTCTTTGCCTGTGCGTTTTTAATCTAGATATTGCCACGTCTGAGTCAGTTGGAGAGTGTTGTGCGGCTCCAACTTTAGTGTGCCGTCCAAGTGGTATTATGTTTACGCTGTGCTGAGTCTGGGATAGGGTATCTGTGAGTACGATGACTAATATAGTAGACATTATTGCGTTTGTATGAGTGATGGTATCTTTTTATCCATCATAGATGTGTCTTGACAAGTTCTCAGCTTTCTGCTATGCAATAGAACGGCTTTTCCTGTATGCCGTATTTCTCAAGTAGACACTTGGCTTCCAGTTCTCTCGTTGAAACTTTAGTTGCACTTCACCGCAGTGTTGACAAGTCTCCAGAATGACCTTTAGTAACCCGAATTGTTTTATCTTTCGAGATTCCTTCATCTGTGAGCCCCATAAGCCCCCGGTATCCACCACTAATCATCACAACTTCTCTGAGACCAAGTTTCAAACTCCACATCTTCCACCCTCCTGCACGTCCTGCATGAACCTAAATATTTTCTCTCCACCATCTCTACTTTTTTCCAACCGCAACACACCATGGTCAAAAAGGAGCAGACTGACGCTGCAGACACATCCGGTACTCCGGGATCGACTCCTCGCCGCTCCACTCGTCTGGAGTCTCTTTCCACGCGTCCAGGCGTCATTTCGGGCTCGTCTCCGCTCTCTCGAAATGTGACGCCGTCTCCTTCGTCCGCGGGCACTCCTCGAGCGTCTACACCTGCTGGTGGGCTGAAATTCAAGCCGAAAAACGTGGCTCGACGAACCAAGGCAGAGCGAGACGCTGATGCTCCGGTGATCAAAGATGAGCCTGTGCGAAGCTCTCGATCTGACCGAGGAGGTCGAGGAGGCAGAGGAGGAGCCCGAGGAGGTGCTGGAATGGGTAGAGGACGGGGCAAATTCGACAACATTGTCACCTCGCAGGCCCAGGGTCCGCTGGCAGCGCCTCCTGCGGGCTACGGATCCACTGGAGGAGGCTGGGGAGGCCGAGGAACGACTTCGGCCGGCTTCTCTCGAGTTGGAGGAGGAAGAGACAGTCATTCGCCTCTGATTCGAAGCCAGTCACCTCAGGTCAAGAGCGAGGACGGCGAGGAAGGAACCCCGGTGCCCGGATTGTCATCTGGACGGTCACGTGAAGCCACAGTGGATCTGCATGACATGCACGATATGGCCATCAGTATGGGCGAGCAGAATGCCATTCCGGAACACATTGAGCAGTACTTCCCGATCCGAATCGACAAGCAGGATCTCCAGAGCGTGTCTGCTACGACCGCGGGCTTTTCATCGCTGTCGATCAAGGACAAGCTGCTGAACATAGTGGAGGAGGAAAATAGCTCTGGTATCATTGAGACGCCCAAGGAGATTCTGGAGGTCTCTCGAGCGCTCGAACAGGGCCGATACATGGCTCCCGAGCAGGTGGATGAGGCCCGACGGGCTGTCATTGACTCGGTGAACATTTCCAAGGAATTTGGACTGGGAGGAACTGACACCTCCGAGATGGAGCAGAAGCTGTACTTGTTCCAGCTGCCTCCAATCATCCCCTCGTTCCAGGCTGCTGAGAAGGAGCAGGTCGATGTGGACATTGACAGCGAGGAGGGTGACGTCGAGGAGGGAGAGGGCAAGGACAAGGAAAAAGAAGACAATGAAGACGACGATGATGACGTCGAAATCGTGACTGAAGAGACGAACACCGAACCTGAGGAACTGGCTTCTGGATCGCTGCCCGAAGGCCAGGTGGGTAACCTGCGTCTGCATAAGTCTGGTAAGCTGACCATGGTCATTGGTGATATTGTCATGGACGTGACCCAGGGTGTGCCGGCCAAGTTTCTGCAGGACATTGTCGTGTGTTCGGCCGAGGAAAAACAGGCCTACTTGATTGGCCAGGTCAAGCGGAAGATGGTGGTTACTCCAAAGCTCGATGAGTTGTTGTAGATAGGTTGCATAATAGATGGTAAATGGGTTTGGTAATGAGCTGTTGTAGGTTGAGATGACAAAGTCAGGGTGGTTGTAGCAGGTGTGGTGTTTATCTTGTAGACATGGTATCAACTGTAGCTGTATAAAATGGGAACATCTACCAGCTGGCTACAGTGACATGCGCACGCCATCATTCATACTGGCACTTCAGCGATTGGAAACTGGTTCGTTGGACGCTGGATATGTACATACTACACTTAACATCGCCATTCACACCTACTGGTAATGTTTGCACCTCCCCCCCCTTCTCAAGTAAGCTGGGTCAAGGTTACAAGGGACGACAACTGGAACCATCTTGTTTTACTGGATCACGTTGATGGAGGGCTTGGTTGGATGAACACAGTAACCTCTCATTTGATGAAGTGGTCAAAGGCCACGTCTTGGTCTTCATGGAAGTACAGTTACATTCCCAAGAGACTCGATCCTCACATCTCAACACATACGGATCATAAACTAAATACCACCACCCGAGTTATCTTACCCACATTACAATCCCCAGCAGTCTAGTATTACTCAAGTCATTTATTCATTATCGTTAGCTCATTATGTTGGTCAATGCCTCCATCGTCTTCGTTGCACAAGAGCGCACATCCAACATGTCGTTGTTCGCTCATATCATAGGCCCATTCTCTTCATATTCGGTTCTGCACGCCTCTCTACAGATCAGTCTTCTTAGAACAATCACCTGCTGATCGTGCACAGACGCTTCTTCATGCCCGGGCCACTGCCACCACTCCGTCGCGTACCCATACACTCTGTCTTCGTAGAGAACGTGTCGTCCACACACTCCGCAGGACGACGCCACTTCAAACGACCGCTGGGCGTCTTCAAAGTACTGTCTGCCCATCTGGTGCACGTTGAGGTGCGCAATCTGCTTGTCTGTGAGCTGGCCGTCCTTGGCCTTGAACATGGACATGACAATCTGCTCAATCAGCGTCGGAAACACCTTGTCGTCGTTAACCACGGAGATTTCGTGATGCAACATTTGTTTCTTCTTGCCCGCGGGCTTTGGGGCATCCGTTGGAAGCGGCGGGAAGCCGACATTGGACGCCTTGAGGTTCTTCAGCTTCTTGAGCTTCTGAATATCCGACGGCAAGAACCTGAGCTCGGTGTTACCGCTCACGTTGAGAGTGTCCAGGTTGGTGAGGTCCTTGATTCGAGGCGGAACCGACTCCAGACAGTTGTTGAAAACTGACAGGTTCACAATGTTGATGCCGTCAAACAGCTGGGGCGGCAAGTCTGTCAGGCGGTTCTGGGACAACATGACCTTGTAGGACATGGTCAGAGAGGCCTTGCAGGGGCTGTCATTTGTCTTGACGACGTTTCTGAGCTCGGCGAACTCCTTGGGCAGCTTATCGAGGTTTCGGAACATGAGATCAATGTTTTCGGCTTCCTTGTCGGCACACTGAAGCAGGTATTTGGCTGGAGGAAGAGTGGGGTCCACCGGGGCAGGTTTATGTCGTTTTTCGGGACTGGCAACTTCAGCAGCTATTCCTGCCCCGGTTTCGCCAAACGAGCCCAGCGAGTTAAACGAGTTGAACGAGTTGAGACTCCGGGTGTAGTTTCTGTAGGGAGTGGTGGGGGCGAGAAGGGAGGGTCTGGAGGCCGTTCTGACGGGAGTCGAACTGCTTTCTGCCACGCTCTGTCGCTCCAATTTGGCCACCGTGGCCTCTGTTTTGTCTTCCGTGACGGTCCCGTTGCTCTGGAGACTCACATGGTGGCTCTCCTCTCCATTCTCGTCTCGACCTTCCTCCTCATCCTCCTCTTCCTTGTCCTTGCTTCTTTCAGTGAACTGAACTCCGCCCAAAAACCGCTTTTTTCGCACCGGGCTCGACGGCAGGTCGAAGTGCGACCCGCTCGGCCCAGTCCACCCCTCGGAGTAAAGTCCCCCTGGACTTGAGGGCTGTTTATCGGTCTGATCAGTGGGCAGGAAGTTGGACGACTCGGACGACAGGTTGTCGCCTCCGTACTCGCGCTTGTCGCCCGTGCGCTTGGCTACCACGTGACTCCAAGTGTTGTCCACCGAAAACGGCTGCAGAGAAGACATTTGTGGGAGTTGTGGGTCGGGTGTAGATAGCCAGCGGTTCTTGTCACAACTAAGGTGTAGCGCGTTATAGTGTTTCGTGATAGAGTTTGGCGAGCGGAAATGAGTGCGGTGGGACACGGTCCAGAGGGTCTGGTGTGGGAATGCTAGAACAGTGGTTTCTGGCTTGATTTGACGTTCTTGATCTTTTCTCTGCAACCCACATTTTACCGTCTCAATCGTCCAACTAAATCTCATCTTCGAGCCACCCCAAAAACATTGCTTGATAGTAGATTGAACCTAGACAGGGGAGTCGCGTGGGTTTTGATACATCTTGATAAGAGGCGTGTGGGGAGATGGTAAAGGTGCTGATAGAAGCTGGTTTGACGTGTCGGCGCTCTCAGCTCACACTCAGGCCTCGTTCGGATCACTCTGATGAGAATTATGGTCCATTATTCCGATGGCCACCTCATTAATACGCTTTGTGGCTTGCATGTCGCGAGAAATTTTTGATTGTTAATTTTGGGGACTTGAAGTGGTCGTATTATGATTCTGAAAAATGGTAGTGGCTCAGAGACCCTCAGCCCCGACTCTGTACTGCTCTCGTCAGTATCGGATGCTTCCATCAACAGCTAGCACTCTCATATTCAAATTCTTCAATTAACCTCGGAGTGCGTAAATTGGTTGACGTGCAGATTATCAGATTTTCGTGGTCAGGGGGATTTCTGGTGCATCTGAAGTTGCAAATTTGTTCTCGTTGAACCGTCACGTGATCTAAGGCTTAGGGTGACGCTTTCGCACCGGCATCTTTTGCCTACACGTACGCAAGTTAGCACTACTTCCACGTGACAGGAGATCGCGAGAGTCTAAAGAATAGGAGCAACTGCAGCATGATGATAGTGGCTGACTGGAATGTCGAAAGGTCGCTCAGACGGCATTGTATGACATTCCACGAGACGGTAGCTGTATTTACGGGCCATTTCAATTGGTGAATTGCTTTTTGCTTATCTCCTGCAGAAGTTGAATCTGCAAGGATTCATGGATCACTTAGGACGGCTAAGTGGAGTGTATATACTGAGCCTTAGGAAATACTCCGTGGAATGGCTCTGGATGAAAAAAAGTGGTGCCATGCTCCTAGGTCGGCACCTAATCGAGTCCAGCACTCTCGCCACACCCCATCATGAGCTCAACTCCTCTCTAAGCATGCTCGAATTACAGGTTATGATCTGCTAGCACCTTCTCCAACTACTCCCCAACAAATGACTCCACATATTACTTCGAACTTCTCGATGTTCTGACATGCCACCTATCGTCGAGAAAACCAGTCAGAATTTTACCAGCCCGTGAATAAAGCACAAGTCACTCTTCAACTGCCCCCTCAAACTTCCCAAACACCACCCCGACGCCATCTGACATTGCAGCACACCCGGCTCGAACCCACGTTCGTGCAGTTTCCACCTCCAACCTTCCACTCTCAAATCACCACGAAAGACCAAATCCACCTCCAGATCACCCTCATAACGCCATGTACCAGCAACCTCCCCAGCAGCAATATATGGGCGGCCAGATGCCCCAGGGGCCGCCCAATCTCGGCCAGATGGCGCCTAACGGCATGGCGCCAGCCAACACCAACGATCCCAATGTGATGCCCTTGAAGCTCACGGCCGAGGACGACAAGCTGTACTCGTGGATCGTGGAGCTCATGCACGGCGAGGGCCGCGAGCAGGCTCTGCTGGAGCTCGGCAAGAAGCGAGAGCAGTACGAGGATCTGGCGCTCATTCTGTGGCACTCGTTTGGCGTCATGAGCACGCTTCTGCAGGAGATTATGAACGTCTACTCGCTGCTGACGCCCCCCAACCTGTCCACTGCCGCCAGCAACCGGGTCTGCAACGCTCTGGCTCTGCTGCAATGTGTCGCTTCTCACGCCGACACCCGAACCCCCTTTCTGGTGGCCCACATTCCGCTGTTTCTCTACCCCTTCCTCAACACCACCGTCAAGTCGCGATCGTTCGAGTACCTGCGACTCACGTCGCTGGGCGTGATTGGCGCGCTGGTGAAGAACGACTCGCCCGAGGTGATTTCGTTTCTGCTGTCGACAGAAATCATTCCGCTGTGTCTGCGGATCATGGAGAGCGGCACGGAGCTGTCGAAAACAGTGGCCATTTTCATTGTCCAGAAGATCCTCATGGACGACATGGGCCTCAACTACGTGTGCCAGACATTCGAGCGGTTCACCGCCGTCTCCCAGGTGCTTGCCAACATGGTCCAGCAGCTGATCTCACAGCCCGCCTCGAGACTGCTCAAACACGTGGTCCGATGCTATCTCCGACTCAGCGACAATGCTCGAGCCAGAGAAGCACTACGACAGAGTCTGCCCGAGCCGCTGAGAGACGCCACTTTCAGCCAGGCGCTGAGAGATGACGCCGCCACCAAACGGTGCCTCGCACAGTTGTTGATTAATTTGAGTGACTCCTACGAGTAAACACGAGCGCAAGCAAGCAACAGACAGCAACAAGTTGTCAGTTGCGATCGAGTGCGGGTGTGAACGGACCCACCAGCTTACCAAAAGTAAGCATTCGTGGAGTATTTATTGAGTGCTCAGTGTTTGGGAAGTTGAGATGTCGACGATTCACGTGTTCATTCTCAACACCCAGACCAAGTCACAGCATCAGACAAATCGCATAATCGTCACCAGGACCGGACTGGTGATTTTGGAGGAAGTAGGCCGTACGTACGGTACAAGGCCACAGCATGTAAAAATATATTATTTAGACGATTGGTGAGTTGCAGATATTCACTTCTGGAAGCGCAGAAGCATGCAGATTGAACTGCCACAAAGTCTGACCGACTGTAACATTGCAAGTGAATGCAGTGAAGAGAACTCTGGAACAGTATCAGCGCGGAGCGATACAAATGCTGCACTCAATCGAGTAAAGATCGGGATTACTCAACTCACAATCTGATGACATTATTATCCATCTCATCTCGTGTATAATTACGTCCAATAATATATTCCGTAAAACAGCATGGAGTCGTTCCATAGCACTTATTCGAGTAAGGCCTCGATGAGTTTCCGATCCCCTCAGTGCGATAGATACTAAGCACACACGTCGCTGAACGACCAATTACCGTCTTTCATGTGAGTTGTCAAAACATCTGTATCTCATTCACAGGCCAACTTCTACATGAGCGGCCTACTACAGTAACACGGCTCCTCTCTGACATTCTCTGCACTGCCACAGCGAGCATGGCATACCTGGGTGACACGAAAGATGGGCAATGAGCTAGCTGACAATATTCTGGTATCGACAATGAAGATTGTTTATTACTTTTGAAGACGTTGAACTCATATGGGGAGCTTACACAATCTGAGACCACTCGCAAGCACGCCTGTCAGACTCGCCTAATTGTAATACGTTAACTTGTGCTTGTACAGAGAAGGCTGGTGGTCGCCTTCTCACATGCTCCACATTGCCGATGTTACTCGAGCTGCGCTCTCGTAATCTCTTATCGTCTACTATCGCCACTCGCCGTGGCGCGTTCAATCATAAATACATTGTTTACATGGAATGGGGTTGATGCGGTAGTTGGTGCACATGGTGCTGTATCTGCTGGGGCGCCGTATGCTGTGTGTGAGGCTGCGCATGAGTCTGCGCGTGAGTCTGCGCGTGGGTCTGCTGAGCGTGAGTCTGCTGCGCGTGAGTCTGAGGATGGGTCTGTCCATGAGTCTGGGCATGTGCCTGCTGCTGCTGGGCAACACCATGCTGTGTCTGAGCCTGCTGCTGAGCCTGAGCCACCCCCTGCTGGCCCTGTTGCGCCTGTTGCGCCTGTTGAGTCTGCTGGCCCTGTTGCTGCTGCTGACCCTGCTGACCCTCCTGCTGCTGCTGGGCCTGCTGGGCCTGTTGCTGCTGCTGACGCTGAGCAGCCTGCTGGGCTCGCTCCTGTCGCTCGCCCTCGCCACTCACAGGACCCACGCCGGCGCCTCCATTGCCAATGGCGCCGGGATGGGGCGTCGCCAGAATCTTTGGCTTCCGCTTGCGCTTGGACGTCTGCGGATCAATGCCCTGGTGCGCAACGTTGTGAATATGGTCGTGCCAGTACGACGGGATGCGCGTGATGAACGTGCAGTACTCACTGGGACAGTTGAAGTAGCCGTTCTGGTCTCGCTTGGAGTGCACAATTGTGTTGGCCGGGAACTCGCGGAACACGTTGGACGCCCAGATGGTCGTCTGGATCTCCGGATAGTGCCGGTTGTTCTTGTGTGTCTGCCGCTCGGCCACCGTCTGGAACAGCTCGCCGCACTTTCGGCACATGTACAGCGACCGGTTGTGAATGTGTTTTTCGTGGCGCTTGAGCTCGGACGTGTTGGAGCACTGCGTCCCACACTCGCGGCACACCACGGGGCCGTTGTTGGTGATGGGCACCGAGTTGGCCGGCGACTTTTTGTTCTTGCGCTTCTTTTTCGGCTCGCCGGGGGCCGCTGGCGTGGAGTCTGCGGACACGGTGGAAGCAGGAGCAGCCGAAGCAGGAACCGAAGCCACTGCGGGGGCAGCCGAGGGAGTGTCGTTGGTGGGTTGTTGAGCCACACCCTGCTGCTGCTGCTGGGCCTGTTGGTGCTGGTTGACACCCTGCTGAGCCTGCTGGGCGACCCTATGCTGTTGATGCTGTTGATGCTGGGCCTGCTGCTGATGCTGGGTCTGCTGAGCGTGCTGCTGAGTCTGCTGAGCATGTTGCTGTTGCTGAGCGACACCCTGCTGCTGCTGCTGCTGGGCATGCTGACCAACTCCTTGCTGGGCATGTTGCTGCTGCTGAAGCTGGCTCTGGTGCTGAACCTGGGCATGCTGCTGCTGCTCCAGCTTGACCTGGCTCTGAGCGGCATGCTGGGCCTGCTGGACTCCATGTTGCTGCTGGCCAACCTGATGTTGCTGGGCTTGCTGGGCCTGGACCCCTGGCTGCCGCTGCAACAATTGCGGCGTGGTGGTCTGGCTGATCCCCTGCTGATGTCCCTGAGCCTGTGCCTGTGCCTGTGCCTGAGCCTGTGCCTGCTGCTGGGCCGCCAACTGCTGGTAATGCTGCTGCTGCTGCTGCAAGTGGCTCTGCTGGTACTGCTGTTGATGCTGCTGCTGCTGCTGTTGTTGTTGCTGCTGCTGCTTGGCAGTCTGGGCCTTTTGTGTCTGTTGGTAGGCTGCCTGCTGCTGCTGAGCCGCCTGCTGAGCCTGGGTATGGACAGTGTGCGCCTGCTGAACGTGCTGCTGCTGCTGTTGCTGCTGCTGCTTCTGTTGCAACTGCCGGGCCTGCTGCTGGGGAGTCAGGTTCTGGGGCGACACGTGCTGCTGCTGCGAGGCGCTCAGAGCGTGCTGCTGGGGCGTCGTCAGAGCATGGGCCTGCTGCGCGTGACCCACGTGACTCTGCTGGGGCAGGGCATGCTGCTGCTGGGGCGTGAGATGGTGTCCGGCCTGGATACGGGGCGTGGCAGCAGCGCTTTTGGGGGTGCCCACACTGGCAGTGGACGCCTTGCGTCGCTTCTCCTCCAGCTGCGCCTGCTGCTGCTGAACCTGCTGGAGATGGGCCTGGTACTGGAGATGGGCCTGATGCTGATGTGCCGCGGCCTGCTGCTGCTGCAACGCCGAGTACTGCGACGCGTCGCCCTGAAGATGGCTGTGTTGCCGCTGCCGCGCGTACTGCGCCTGGGCGAGAGCTTGAGCTTGGGCTTGAGCCTGAGCCTGAGCCTGAGCCTGAGCCTGAGCCTGGGCCTGGGTGTGAGTGTGCTGAGACTGCGGAGTGTGTTGAGTCTGAGAAGTGTGCTGGGTCTGAGCCTGCTGCTGGGCCTGCTGCTGGGCTTGCTGAGCCTGTTGCTGAGCCTGCTGCTGAGCGAGGGCTTGCTGCTGAGCATGAGTCTGCTGCTGCTGCTGAGCCTGCTGTTGCTTCTGTTGCTGGGCTTTGGCCTGGGCCGCGGCTTGGGCCTGCTGTTGCTGCAGATACATGTGGTTGATGGACGGCAGATTGTTCTTCTGCTGGGCCTGGGCCTGCTGCTGGGCATACAGCTGCTGGGCGGTGGTCTGGCCCGCCGTGCTCGCTTGACGCTGAGCCTGAGCCTGTTGCTGAGCAGCAGCAGCCTGTTGTTGTGCCTGTTGTTGCGCCTGCTGTTGAGCCTGCTGTTGCGCCTGGGCCTGTTGCTGCTGCTGGGCCAACGCGGCCTGCTGCTGCTGCTGTTGCAACTGGCTGATGGACACGTTGGTCTGCTGCTGCTGTGGAGACGCCACCTGCGACATGGACACGCCGCCCATCATGCCATTGATGGTGTTCTGGGACTGTCGGTGCATCTGGTGGAGCGCGTGTTGCTGCTGCGCGTGCTGCTGCTGCGCGTACAGCTGCTGCTGGGCCTGGGTCATCTGGCTGAGCTGGTGTTGTTGCAGCTGCTGCTGATGCTGGTGTTGGTGTTGATGCTGCACCTGGGCCTGGTGTGCCAGCTGCTGCTGGTGGTACTGGTGCTGCATTTGCTGCTGCGAGTGCTGTTGCTGTTGCTGTTGCTGCTGCTGTTGCTGCTGAGAATGGGCCTGCTGCTGCTGAGACTGTCCGTACATCTGCTGGTGGCTCGCCGCGTGTTGTTGTTGCTCCTGTAACTGCTGGAGCTGCTGCTGCTGCTGGAGCTGGTAATGCTGGCTCAGCGGGTGATGGCGCTGCTGCTGGGCCGCGACGTCACTCCGTTGCTGGCCCGCCACGGCTCCAGGGACGCCTGGAGAAGGTGTAGCGTTCTGAGCCGGAAGGGCCCCTGAACCGCCCGGCCGCTGCTGGAATTGCTGGTAGACACGCTGCTGGTTCATGCCCGGTCGCGAGGTATCCAAGGCGGTAGTCGAGAGGTGTCGCTGGAAGGGGATATCAAACTACTTGCTGCGGTAGCTCAGCTTCGTCTTCACCTGGAGTAACTGGTTTTTTTGTGATATCGCACAATAAACGTGTTTTTGTGTTTTTTTGAGCAATAAGCTTCTCGTCTCTTGCCCAGCAGCACAACCTTTTTTAGACTTTTCGTTTCCTCCCGGCCAATCACAAGAACGTAGCAGCGGTAGGAAACACGTCATCACCGGAATGTGGGCCCCTAGATAGCACGTGACACAAGGCGGGCGGTCTGTGCGGTCCGATTTTGCGTGAAACCGGCTTTCTGCCATTTTTTTCCACCGCCTTTTCCACACACCTATCCTTCAGAATATAACGAAACGGTAATTTATCAAAAAGTGAATTTAACCTGGCACGGAAAATACAAGGGTGTTCCCAACAACCCGCAGATGGTGATAGTGGGAGGAGGGGGGGAGGAGTCAGACGAGTTCCTTGATAGTAGTGCGAAAAATCTGAGAAAACCACGAGTATACGCCATTAATACTAATTGGCTGAATCGTGATTTTTGGAGCTTTTTACTCAGGAATATCTTCTATCAAACTAACAACTATTCACTCGGCTGTTCACACCCACTCCCACAACAACAAAGCAAAGTCTATACGGATCTCAGATTACGCCGCAATAGGGTTCCTCTGAGCCAATCGTCAGGTTATGAGTGGGCCTCATTGGTCTGAATGAGTCATTAATGCTCAAATTTAGCTGGATGAGAAGATTCTCCTCACTCTTCTCTTTACGATCCTCAACTCTGACACGTGATAACGCACACAGTTCACATGTTACCCTATCTCTAATTACCAGCCACCTACCAGCCTTCCCTTCCAGATAGCCATACGCATAGACGCAACTTCATGTTTGCTAACGAACCTACATGTGCGTAGGGTTACCCTGGCCCTCAAAAAGGTGTCCTCAGGGCTCATATAGAGAGAAGATTGCTTCAGCTCATCGAGCCTAGAGTTTGAGACAAGGGTAATTTTGAAAAATCGGGCGAAAAAACCGCTCTCCAATCGTCTTTTCGTCCGAGTTTTCTCTCCCACGGCTCTCACACAGCTTCGTATATCTCTACGTGACGATCGTCGTTAATTTTAGCTGTGGGAGTTTAAATGGGCTGACAGTTTTTTCGACTATGCCGCGTAGCAGATCGAGAAATGTATGGCTGAATATTCGGAGCAAAAGTCGACAAATTCAAAGTCGAAAGTCGGATGGGATTCGCGTGGAAAATCGGGTTCCGCCACACTTTGCAACTCCCCTACCACACCTATCACCAGCCTTGGAAGGTTCAACTAACGTGCGTGTATACTCAACAAATGTGAAGGCTAAATAATGAAAAATAGAGAGGGGCAAATTGCACACATTGATGCAAGCCCAAGCAGAGATATTATTAGGTGAAAAATATACTCCCATTGTATGTCGGACTTATGGCTCTGGTTCCATTTTTCTGGATCAACAATATCAGCCGCATCGCGCCTGAAATCAACAGCTGAAAGTGAGTATCACTGATGAATAAAGTTTTAGCTGCTTTGCGGCTTTGAGTTTCAGGGAATACGTGTCTGAAACTCGGAATCAGGGTTCTGAACACTGTGGCATGTGTCAGAAGCGGGGAAATGAAACCGGTGGGGTAGACTGGTCACATGACAGTATTATAACCCAAGAAGTCACCAACCATGGAAGATATGTACACACAGACAAAGAGAAACGCGTCAAGGTCTGTCCCTGAACCTTAACTGCATCATGCGAATTCCAGGCGCGTTAGTGGGCAAGTGCGAGCGTTGGAGATGGTGGAGTCACTGCTTAGTAATTTCAGGTTCCGGGTGTCGCCGCATCGCCAGATCCTTTAACAGGACTTTTGATTCGACTCGGTCCATTCATGCCAGGAATGCACAACATGTCTAGAACTCGAGAGACCCACTAAGATCAGCTGCAAGACGACCAAGACGACACCCCCATGAGTCAATCGTTGCACCAAGAGACTGGGAACCTCCTCGTCAGAAGTACACTGCTCATCTCGGCTGAATGATACCAGTATTTGGGGACATCCAAGAAATGAGCTCAGGAGGCTGGGTGGGGGTTGCCTGACCCTTTTCACTGTGAGATGGGCTCACTGACTGCGTTGTATGAGTCAGAGGTGCCAGTAGCTACCGGTAGTCCACATCACACTGGAAGCATGCACTGAGTCCCACTCGTACGACACACGTCTGAGTGAAGCAAAGACACTAAGCCACTGACCCCAGCTCAGCAACCGTCGCCCGTCAACTGCCAGAAGCAGAATTAGTCCGGTTTGTGCTAAGCAGGGATGTGAGAATGAGCGCGAGATGAGTTGTCCGCCACTCCAGAAGAGGCCTGTGTGAGAGAGGTGAGCCAAATCATCTTTTGCGTGTGTTAATTATCCTTCTGATTCCATAAACGGTACTCACCTGATTCGTCGCTGGAGGGCAGACTTCTGAGTTGAGGTGCGAAGGAAGTGGTGAATGAAACGGTTTAGGCAGGCCATCTTGAATGGCATGCTTCGAAGATAGTACCGTGAACGAGGTGTCTTGTTAATGTAGTGACGTATGGTATCGGGGGGGTTTAGAAAGGAGAGGACACCGCCAGACAGAAGACACTCCTAATCCGAAATGCGACGCAGTGTCACGGACAGACGCTTGACCTGGTTCTTAACGGAGATGAGCAAGGGGGACGCCAGCAACTCCCCAACTGAATGTATTGGAGGAACACCCACACAGCGCTCTGAACCAATTCCAGTTGCACGTCAAGATCCATGTGGCACAGGTGCTTGAGTGCAAACACACAGCCCACAACTTGGTCTTTGCGTTTTTGTCTTTGAGGACCCTTCACTTCCACGTCAATACCATGTGTTGGGGACCGTACGGAGCCCGCGGCATGGTAATCTGCTTCCGATAAGGGTGAAGAGACGTGGTAGATGTGACCGTGAGGTGGGTGTGCTCCTTAGTTGACTTGAAAGTGCCATGAGTGTCTGAATCGGTAGTTCCTCGATGGTGTTGCTCTGTCTGTGTTAGACCGATTGTATGTGCGCTGGTAGCATGGGCAAGGCACTTACCGTGTCTCAAGAAAGTCTTTGTGAGAGTCCGTGTCTGTGACTTGGTGGTGCCATGGTATGTAGTGTCTGTGTCATAGTAGTGGTGGTGTAATGAATGTTGTATCTGTGTCATAGACCTGGCAACGCAGATGACACTGAAGGAATTTGTGAGGGGGAGTCTGTGTTTATGGATGGTATCGATCCGCTTGTGTCTGTGATATCTGAGTGGGTTTTGTGCGGTATCCAATTTGGTGTCTCATGGATGTGGCAAGCAGGAAGAAGAGCAACATGTGAAATGTCGAAATAGGGTGGAGTGGGGTTGTCACACGAACACTGTCATGTTGGTCAATCAGTGTCTCGATTTTGATGTTATCAGGAGACAAGCATATCCGATATAGCCATAGGTCTTGGTAAATAATCAAAGCGCCCCAGTTATTCAAGTCGTGACATGCTCTCCCTCTTCAGAGCTGTGATTCCTTGTTGGTAATGTGTATCGGAGTGTCTGCGGGGTGATGGAGGTTGAGGGAAGCAGATGTTCTGGACTGGGGTCTCTTATTCGGTGCAATTAAATCCATAGGGGCAGTTATCTCAGGCCTATCATTGATATGCCTCTTTACCATCAAAAACATCCTCTCTTAGTTGGCCTTTATACCATCTTAGATCTACAAAGTACTCGTTAACAACCATCTTAATTTACTTGGAAGATCGGCTTAATCTCAACATAGTGGTCAGATGTGGGTGCACCATCAGAACTTCCATGAGGTGTGCACTGCAGATGTTTAGACGACTGCGTATGGATGTGTGTATGAATGTATGGATACAAAGAGCTTCCGTTCAACGCAAGTATTTCATCGGTCAAGTCGAGATCACCTTTCATCTCTGTCATAGAAAGTCTGGAGCAGACAATGACCAGATCGAATAGTGTCAAGTAAGCCAACTATCGGTCAACAGAGACTTGGTAGCACACGCAATATTTAGTTGAACAAGTACTCACAACGTGGACAATACTATGGGACTCTCAACGCCCGTATATAAGTTAATGCATAATGTGATTTTAAAAAAAAAAGTACTCACAACACTCAGGGAGCTCATAATTTCTCGGAAAGCAGCCTACAAAACAGATGACTTCATCGGAACGTTTCAATTTAGCACAACGCCCCGGCCCCCCTTCTCGACCGATTTTTATTCGATTAAAACCAGCTTTTCAGCTAAAATACTTCCCCACGTATTTCTCAAAATTTGTCACTTGTTAGTCAAGGTGCTACTAACCCTAATCGCTTGTTGCGAGTCCCAACTCGGAGATTCGCCCGGAGACTTTTCCGCCTTTTAAAAACAGAGAGAGCAAAGGGGAGACTGTGTTGGGCAGAAGTCGACTTGGAGAGCTCGACACTTCGCTCTCCTCGAGCCCCGGACTCCTACTCGCGCCGTTGAATTATTTTCCACTAATATTTTGGAAAATGCCGCTCCTAGTCCGAGATCGCGCCAGATCTTGTCTAACGGCCGTTCCAGACCGATACCGCTGATCAACCAGGCCGGAGGACCTGCTCCGTGGGACCTCATGACGTGATTTGTCATTAATAAGCCGGCAGCTATTTTATCTCTATTTTTCTCAGTTTTTTCTAGTTTTTCAAACACGCTAAAAGCGGGCCCAAACGAGCTCTTTAGTGTCGCTCAGCTGGCAACAGAGTTGGGGTGCGTTTTCTATGCATGCTTTGAAATCAAGCCCTGAAGGTTTTGACATGGCGAACAGATGTCGGGGGTGGTAATTATCTGATGGACGTCAACACGAGAGACACAAACAGAGGGTCATGTGGCACAGACAGAGCGACCTAGTGGCCCAAGCAGCCCTAGCGGGTGTACAAAAAGCGACTTAGCGACTTAGTGGGTCCTGAATCTCAAAAGCAGGCCCCCTCTCGCACACTACACGGCGATACCTACGTACATCTTCCATGAGGCTAAGGCTGTAGAGTGCATGGGACAAGTGACTGACCTGTTAGTGTGGGAGCGGAAGTGGAGATGAAATGAAGGAGCGTTTTCGAGGGGGTTTCCGCAACGGGAAACTGATTCCGAATATACCAAAATGGATGTCTTGGAACGCTGAATCTGGTTATGTAGTTATTATTCCAACTCAGACATCTCTCGACCAAGTTTGTGTCACATCCCTTCTCCAACTAGCCGTAAAGACCTCAGCCACTGACTCAACACCGCGGTTGCTTCTGGAACGGTTTCGAAGCTAAAACAGCATTAGGTGTCAGATTTTGGGAGGGTTTCATAAGAAGGTGGTTTGAAACGATGACCAAATGGAGCTTTATTGAGACGAATTTTGTAGTTTTTAAGCGATACATCATTTTTTGAAGATTGAATGAATATATGCCTCGTTTTTCCGCTCAAAAAACTCTCATGATTCACCCACTATCCAGCCCCCTCGTGTTATTCCGACGTCGAGAGGTACTCCCGCAAATAAGCTTCATTCGCCACTCAAACCGTCCTGCCTTGAGATAAAAGTGCAACGTTGTCCACCACCGAACCCTGACAACCCCCAGCTATACATCGACGACGTGAAACGAACGAGTCGACGAGTGCATATTCCGACGACGACAGTTACCCTACAGTGACACAGACACAGACCGACGAGTGTACAGTACCGACGACGACAGCGACCCGACAGTTTGCAGAGACCGTTACACCGACAGAGAGCTCCAGTGATACAAACAGCACAAACCGCTCATCCAGCACAGACACATCGAACACTGCCTTCCACCAGGTTCGACGCAGATTTAGCACAGACACAGAACCGTCAATCTCGACTGACCACCGTTCATCTCGACTGACTACCGTTCGTATCGACTGAGATTCACGACATACCCCCGCGACATTAGAAGAGTCATACTAATCGTCTTTTTGATTACCTATCTACCCGCGACACATCCCTAGTCATGTACTCGGATTACAACATTCCCGGAGCCATGCCGGCGTCCATGGCGATGCCACCGTTCAAGCAGGAGTTTGACTACGCCCAATACGACCTCTCGCAGCCCCTGCCGCCCCAGCAGCAACAGCAGCAGCAGCATCCCATCGACCTGACCTCCGGCGGCGGCCCTCTTCCCGTCGTTTCGGACTACTCGTCGTCGTCATACACCCTGGACAACGACTCTCAGAAGCGTAAGATGTCGCCGGGCGAATCCAATAGCGACGGGGGAGCCGACGACGAGTCACCCGAGGGCGACGACGGCGAGAACGACCCCAAGAAGCCCCGAAAGCCCGGCCGAAAGCCGGAAACCACCATTCCCGCATCCAAGCGTAAGGCCCAGAACCGGGCCGCCCAGCGGGCCTTCCGGGAGCGAAAGGAGAAGCATCTGCGCGACCTGGAGACAAAAATCTCGCAGCTCGAGGGCGAGACGGCCGCCAAAAACTCGGAGAACGAGTTCCTGCGCTTCCAGGTGCAGCGGCTCCAGAGCGAGCTCAAGTTGTACCGCGAGAAGCCCGCCGGCGCAACGGGAGCGTCCGCAGCTACCGCCGGAGCACCCGCATCGACCGTGCAGTCGGCGCCCATCCCGGAGATGTCGTCCAAGCCGTTCACGTTCGAGTTCCCCTCGTACAACGTGCCCAAGCCGACCGACGTGGAGCGTGAGGCCCGAGAGCAGCTGCAAAGGGAGCAGATTCGAGGCTACCTGCAGCGTAAGCCCTCGTCAGTGGCCTCGGACACCACCTCCCCTGCATCTCAGAACTCGTGCAACCAGTCCCCCTGCACCAACCCTTCGGCATACACCTCCCCTCAGAGCCAGAACGGGAGCGTGAGCCAGCAGAAGCCCCTGGTGGGCGCGACCATGGCTGCGATGAACGGCAAGCCGGACCCCCACGCCGTGGACTTTTGCGCAGAGCTCTCCAAGGCCTGTGTCAACAAGGCCGAGCTCCTTCAGCGGTCTGCCACCGCCAGTGCATCTCCCACAGCCTCTCACACGGTGGTGCCGTGCGCCTCTGCACCGGGAGGAACCCAGCAGTCGGCGGGCCAGCCCTCCGTCTCCACCCCCACCTCCTCCTCAACTGCTCCTCCTCAGTTGTCTGCATCTGTCGCTACAGCCGGCTCCGATCTCCCCGGATCGGACTTTTTGTTCGACATGCCCTTCGACATGGACTTCATGTCGTATCGGGACCCCGTCTCCGAGACGGCGCATCTGGACGACTTTTCGCTGCCCGAACTCACGACCGAGACGTCCATGTTTGATCCTCTGGACCCCCATGCCAACAACGACGTTGTTTCGGGCAAGCCTCTGACCACGATGAGCGCCACACATAGTGGAGTCAATAACGGCCAGGGCAGCCAGGCACCTGAGGTCAAGAAGGAGGAGGACGAGGATCTGCTCATGTTCTCCAAGCCCAAGACTCTCATGAACTGCACCGCCGTGTGGGACCGAATCACCTCGCATCCCAAGTTTGGCGACATTGACATTGAGGGTTTGTGTTCGGAGCTGCGAAACAAGGCAAAGTGCTCGGAGAGTGGCGTTGTGTTGACGGAGTTGGATGTGGATGGTGTTTTGTCAACGTTCCAGTAAGCGAGCGCAAGACGAGTCTGTGGCTCGTTCGAGTGACGTTTGACGACCCATCCCGAATAGGTCTATGTTCTTTCGGAGAACATCGAGGTGTAAGTCGGCAGGGTCGCTTCTTGGCTAGAGCCATGTTTATTTAAGTACTAACGTGTATAGTTAATTGTAATAAGAGAATAAGAGTGGGTCTGGTGAACTGTGGCCTGGTGTGTGGGACGAAGGTGTACTGTAAGACGAAAGTGTAGAACAAAAGTGTCATAATGTATCCATTCTTGCCCTGCGGCTAAGAATACTGTAGCAGGGCAAGCAAGGATGTCCGCTCGACAGGAGCAGCATTCATGTCAAGCTCAAGGGTATCAAAGACCCGAGATGGTGCCGAGTCATGCGAGCCATGCGGCGTACTTATGAGCACTTTGTGTGTTGTGACTCACAGATTGCTGCTAATCTCAAAGAAACACGGGGTTCTCTGTTGGAGGATGGAGAGAGTTCAACAGTTGTGCTGCAGCGTGATTGAATTAAGAAGCAGCATCATTTCTATACAAGTGGGGGCAGACAATGTGGTACAGAAATGGAAACATGAGCTGACGCTACCAGTAAACATCACAAACGTATTTTTTACATTTACTATAGACTCGTGAACAGAGACATTGGATATTTGGTTAGTGTAGATCGTGGTAGGACCTTCGCTCCTGTGTCGAGACACCTCCTAGCAGCTTTACATTATTGACTTGTCGACGCACATTCGCTGAATCCTCGACCCTCAGGCTATTAAATAACCACCTTCTTCCTCACACCGTCTCCCTGGGCCACCAGGACGTTCTCCGACACCCACGTCAGTCTCAGCCCCTCATTCTTGACCTTTCCTAGACTCTCCACCTTTGCCGGCTCAAAGCTGGGCGTCTGTTTATCCCTGTATCCGATTTTACCCACAGACGCGTACAGAAGAATCTCCACCTGTCTCTCGACGACGTTTCTCGTCTTGCCAAACTTGACGGATTCAGAGTAGACTCCCTGGGAGGAGTGTGACGAGTTCACAGAGTTGCCAAACAGACTGGAGAACGTTCCTCCGTGGGTCTCCATCTGCCATACCACGACTCTGGTTTCTCCGTCAAAGTCAGGTCCCGGAACACTGTTGGAGCCGATTCCCGTGAGTCCAGCCACCATTTTGCCGTCTGGAGAGAACACTAGTCCCCAAACCGGAGCAGCGTGGTTGGAGTTGAACTCCTGAGGGTCCAGATAAGCGTATTCGGAGCCGATTCGCAGGTCGTAGACAATCAACGAACATGTGTCCGTCACCTTGATGTCGAGGTCTCGGTTGAGCTCGGACAGCGAGGATCTTCGTCGAGACACGTTCTTTTCAATCATCACGGCCGTGGCGGTAGGATAGATGGCCACAGCCAGTCGCTGGCTCGGTTTGTGGAACGTGACAATGTACGGAAACGTGTGTGTGATTTGCGACAGCAGAGCGGTGACCTTGGATTGCAGAGAGACGCCTCTTTGGAGCGTGGAGTGCCGTAGCAGGTCGGGATTCAGCATCTTGCACGCCGTGTGCATCACAAACGGCACAAACATGTCCATTGACGACGACTTTCGGGTGTGGCTGAAGAAGCTGGAGAGCACGTCGATGGCCGTGATTCGGACCACCAACGGCTTGTCCAAGTTCTCCAGCAAAAACACCAGCGCCGTGATCAGCAAGGGAGCGTTGGATCGGGTCACTCGGTTGATCACGGACCAGCAGTCGGAAGACAGATGAGCGTGGAGAGCCAGACAGCTGATCACGGCCTCAATGTCGACAATGTGATCCAGTCCGGGCTTGAGCGACGGCCACAGCTGATGTAGACAGTCCAGAGAAGACTGCTGAATCAGCACCGAGTCCGTTTCCAGACCGTTGCGAACCACCTGGCACACGTGACCCGTGTATTCGGGCACTCCAGTCACCCGAGCAATGGCTGTAATGACGTACAGAGAGATACAGCTCGGGGTGGGGTCTGCAGAGTCAAACAGTAGGTTGCTGTGGCTGTTGTAGATTGAGGTGAGCAGCGATTCTTGGTCGTATCTCAGGTCCAAAAAGAATGCCTGAAGACACTGTTTGGCTGCTCTCTTTAGTCTGGATGAGCTGTGAACCGCTGTGTGGGCCAGAGCGGTTGCTGAGGGGGTGAGGAATCCCTTCACAGAAGTCAGAGGCTTTAGAGTAATCAACTGAAGCCGCTTACCCTCCTGAGCCTCGTAAACAGCGTCCGCCAAAGCAGCTATAATCGGCAGGAATGCTGCTGTGAGATCGTGAGACACGGACAGCAAGCCAGCATCATAGATCCACGTTCCGCAGGTCGACATTGAGCCAGAAAGCGAGCTGGAAGGGGGAAGGCCCGATAACAGCGCGTAAAACGGGTCATTTTCGCCGTCTTCCTCAATGTTCGGACTGATTGCCGCCAGAATGGATCGACACACCTGCACGTAGTTGCCGCTCTTCAGCAACGGCTCGAGATTCACGGCCCACGAGCCAGAAGTCTCCAGACCGCTGTCTCGCGAGTCGACAAACATCTGGCCGTCCTCTCCAGACGAACATAGACAATGCAGCTCGATTTCCCAGTTCTCGGCGCCCAGCTTGTCGGTGTACTCGGCATTAGTCTCCAGGCTCCACAGACGCTTGCTTCCATCGAGATACTTGACTCCGAGCACGTTGGGGAGGTTCACGTAGGTGACCAGCTTTGTGATAGCTGCATGGTGGCCCGGAACCAGGTACTTGAGTTGGCCCTGAAAGTCGACGATTCCAACTTCAGACGATCCAGAAACAGAAATGTAGCTTCGAGGAGGAGCTGCTGCGTGTGGGACGCCTACAGATACCGCTGCCGCAGCTGCAGCACCAGCAGCAACGAGACTGGCGACTCTGAACTCTCGAGCGAGCTCAAAAAGATGGATGATGGGCCCCGTGAAGCCCCGGATTGTCTTTCCGGACTCGGAATGGACAATTGAGCCGTTCGAGAGACCGATGAGGGAAGTCACCTCGTCAATGTGCGAGCTGGTGACACAGACACTGCCTTCTTTGTCCAGTTTCACGTTCAACACGTCTGCCAGAGGATGCTCGATATCGTCCTTTTTCTGCTTGGTCATTTGAATGGCCTGTTTCTCTCCACCCCAGGTTAGTGGCCACTGATTCACATTGATACTGTCTACCAGTGTCTCTCCATTCTCCGTGAACAAGCCCACGATTCTGCTCGTTTCAAAGTCGTAAAAGCAGCAATCTAGCTTACTCTCTCCTTCAGGGGCATCCACCAATTGTGAATGGCCGTTGGAGACCCAGAAAACTGTGTGTTTTTTGGTGACAAATCCGAATGATGGCGACTTTGCACCTGGATCCGTCACAATCACCTGTTTGACGCCCTCCAGGTCTGCGGAAATCTCCTGGTGAATTCCCGGCTCGTCGTCCTCCGTTTCCCACTTGATGAGCGTCCAGCCGTTCTTCTGCACAACCACCCAGTGCGAAAAACCGACTTTTTCCACCAACAAACCTGGTCCATATGCCGAGTCAGTGAGACGAGACTCGTATAAAGATACAGGCATACAAACACGTGACTCGTGCAGATGGTCCACTATCGACCACGCCGAAATGCTGGCATTGCGCTTTCCGACCGTCAGAAAGTCGCGATACTGCTGGAACGGAGCAGCCAAGGGCCATCCTACAGAAGAAGGTAACGGCACGAGAATCTGGGCAGAATTGTCGAAATCGCAGTTTTTCCATTTCTGGAAAAGAATCGTGTTGGAACAGCCCCAGGCCATGAGATAGTCGCCGGATTGGCTGAATCCAGACACCACAAAGGGCGCCGAGATTTTGGTCACGGGAGACACTCGATTGTAGGGCTCGAAAATGGCGATTTCTTGGCCCGAAGAAATGGCCAGAGTTGGAGCTCCGGGTCTGGCAGCCTCTCCAAGCCACCGCATATGCTCCACGGCTCCGTCATTGTGAAATAACGTCATTTGTCGGGTCCAGGAGTCCTCCTGTCGTGTGAAAAGACGCACTGATTTGTCCACGAAAGCTGCTGCCAAAGTCGAACCATCGGGGGAGAGCTCGCACGCCAGAGCATGCGACACAGAGTCAACGCTCACCGTGTTGGCGATACTCATTGCGGAGGTACTTGTCGATGTGTTGTATCGTGGTGTAGCGTGACTTGCCGTTTAATCTGTAGGGTCATGCAGCCTAATGCAGGCGTGGTGGATAATAAAATAGTTGGAGGAATAGCAAGAAAAATGGAACGTATTGGTGCGGAAGCTTTTGGGGTACAAGTAATTGGTGGATTCAAGACTTTATTGGTGGCACGCAAGGATATTTGCTCCAAACACGTGTTCCATGTCTTAATTGAGTGATGCTTGAACTGTTCTGAGGGCACTACGGTATATGGTTCGTAGGCTGCTAGCCAACTCACTCAATATAATAGCCACCAATAAACCAACAACACTGAAAGATAGCACTGTCACGGGTAAGAACTTCAATGTAATTTTTGGACTAAGTGTCAGTACAAAATTACTGACAGACTGCGATCGCATTTCCCCACACTTTCCCGGAACCTTATGTTGTGGTGACTATGGTCACGTGATTTGGGACAGTAAAAGTCGTATATCTAAAGGTGGAGACATGGAAAGAATCAGATGGCTATACTATTAGATGGTCTTATTCTTGGAGAAGACATTGATACCAGTCCCCGTCACGTGACCATACTCTTCGCACATTCCGAGACACCTCCGATCTCAACCCTGACCATTCAAGCTACCGGGAGCTTGTAGGAATATGACACCCAGATCCATCAATAAAAATGCAAAGACACTCGTTCACGGTATCGACACGCTCGGGCTGATCTCCCGAGTCGATCTGTGCTATTATCCTTCACCCGAAACCAGTATTGCAACTACAGCAATTACCCATCGATATCCAGAGCTCACCCTCAGCCGAGACCCACTTCCACACAATCATCCTTTAGATAAATCGTATAAATATAATAAGTATGTGTCATTTATATAAGTTATGTCCTCTTCTGGTGTGGTACGAGTGGAGAGATTAGTTCTGAGAGAGATCCAGGTGAGTTCCCTGAAGACATCCGAACTGAAGCGTTCGGACTGGAAACACACGGACTCAATCCTCACGCTTCCCACCTCCTACGTCCTCATGTTACCGCCCCCCGAATCTCCCATGGCCATATCACTCATGGCAAACAACAAGTCATCGTCCTCGTCAAACTCCAGTCCGGGCAACGGCGCCACCGAGTACCGCCTCTCGCCCCGGCCCCGGTCGTGCTCCGTGTAATATCTCGAGCCCACCACGCTCGGCGCAGTTCCGCCCAGATCGTATCTCTCCAACGCCTTGTAGTGAGAGTTGTCGAGCTGATCTCGCTCAGAGTACGAGTGTGCCTGAGGGCGAGCACTGGCCCGCTGCTGCAGCTGTTGGTACTCGCTGGTATGCTGGTCCGCCAGCGAAATGGGCTGCATCTGGGACTCCAGCTTGCGGGGAGATGGAGGTACCGTCACGGGCCGAGGGAGACTCGAAATTGCCTCCAAGTTCGCCTCTCCGCTCAGCTTGGACCGCACGTACGGAGGACTGGGCTGGTGGTGGTAAATCGACGACGTGATGCTGTCGGCGATTCCCGCGTGCGAACCCTTGAGCTGCTGGAACCGCGCCAGCGGATCGCTGCCCTTGCGGGGGGACGGAAGCGAATACGGCGACCCCGGTTTGATCGAGTCGACCATCTTGACAAAGTCGGACACGTCGGTGGGGTCCTCAATGTCGATGAACCCGGAGCCGGGCTCCATGAGCGACGAGCCCGACGACATGGCCGACTCGGCCGAGCCCACCAGCATCGAGTTGCGCCGCCGCGAGCTGCTGATCGAGCCCGAGCGGTTCCACTGCCGCGTGCCGAACGACGACGAGTACTTGGGCACGGACCCGGACCGCGACGACCCGCCGGACGACGAAATCGCCTGCTCGTACGCCGACGGCGTGTACCCGGGCGTGGTTGCGACCCGGGCGTTGTTGGTGGAGGACGTGGACGAGTTGGAGATGGTTCGACGGGGGATTCGGAGCGCCGCAAGCGACGACGACGACGGGACTCGTGCAAAGGGAGGCGTCGAGGGACTGGCCGAGGTCGCTGCAGGACCCGGAGAGCCCTCATCGCCTCCTCCCCAGCCACCAGAGCCTCCTGAGCCTCCTGAACCGCCGCTCACTCCTCCACTCACTCCGCCAGAGCCGCCAGAGGTGCCCGAAAGAACTCCTGCTCCTCCCGTTCCTCCAGCAGCAGCCCCACCGGCGCCACTGCTCCTTCTTCGCTCCATGTAGTCTGTGACGGACGACACTGAGGTGGGCACAATGGCCGCACCACTAATTCCTCCCGCGCCTTGCGAATGCGAATGTCTCCGTGGCAGGCCCGTGATGTAATGCAAGTTCGGGGCCGCCATGGAGGGGTGCTTGACCGGCGGGCTGGGCGGGACCACGGGCTTCTCCTCGTCGATGCGCAGAAACTGCGACGACAGCATGGCCTCCGAGTCGTCCACGGCAAAGTTGCAGTTGACCCGGTAGCTGACGGAGATCTTGAAGACGCCCGACGGGATCTCGACGGGGTCGAACGAGAACGTCTGCAGGTGCTGCTGCTCGGAGCTGCCGGCAATGAGCTTGCTCAGCCCGACGCGCCCACGTGAAGAGATGGGCTGCGAGCCGTTGAGCACGCGGCAGCCAATGCGCAGCGGGCTGGTGCTCAGCTTGCTCTTGCTGAGCCGCTTCTGCAGCGTCCACGCCGGCAACAGCCTACAATACGTGTACAGCGAGCGGAACAGCAAGATGCACTTTTTGTAGGCCATGGGCAGCTCTGTGGACGATGCCGGCGAGGTTGCGGCGCCTCCCGCTGCTCCTCCCTGCTGGTCCGGTCTCTGGATCTCAATGACCCACCGCTCCAGCACCACCTCTGTTTTGCGCCCGCCAAAGCTGGCGTTCCAGCGCTTGCCAAAGGCGTCCTCCAGCACCAGCGTCTGGTTGGGCGACAGGTGGCGCATGTCCAGATAGGTCTCGACCACCACGGGCGGCATCTTGTCCATGTTGTAGATGTCGATGGTGCGCCACAGCTTGAGATCCTCGCGGTAGGCCTCAAGCTCGTCGGTTTCGAGATTGAACCACTTGTTGAGCTTGTGTTTGTCGCCGCTCTGGCGCTGTTCGCGCTGCCGGGGGTTGAGACGCGCCTGCACCACCACCTGGGTGGCCTTGGAGAAGAAGTTCTGCACCACCTGGTTGAGCTTCGACTTGGACGAGTGCGACGACCCGGACGACGTGCCTTGAAACGACATGCCGGATGTGATCTCGACTGGTTGTAATCGACTGTGTGTAGTGTTTGTGGGTAGCTGTGTCACCTACTGTCACGTCTGTGGTCTAGTAGTGTGGCGTCGGTAGCACTGCTGATGTGTCTGGGGTAGCCAGAATGCGAGTGTCACTAGACGGGGTGTGTGAGCCGTCTGTGTCTGTGTTGGTGTCTGTGTTGGTGTCTGTGCTGTTGTGTCTGTGTCCGTGAGGTTGGGTGTGTCTGTGGGTCTGAGTCAACCGCCACAGAAGATGTGTTTGTGTCAGCTGCGTCGAGTCAGCTGCGTCTGGGTGCGATGCGGATGCCGCGCAGAGCTGTTTGCTAGTGTTTGGTCTCGTCACAGGGCAAGTTGCTCCGAGTGAGTCAATAACCAGAATGGTAGTAGGAGGTTTGGCCGGTCAACCTACTTTCAGGCCCGCATCAACATGGTCATGCAGCCTAGACGCACTACGAGGGGTTGTCACGTGAAGGGTGGAGCGTCCTGTGACGGTCCGCAACCGCCAGAAATGCTACTCTACCGCTATCCGTGACTTCCCCAGACCGCCAATCACCTCTCCACAGTGCTACCACCTGTCTACACGGCCCTCCCACTAATCAAACCCTTGCATGAGAAATCACCTCTGATAACGTTAAGATACAACGTCTCCATAAGGGGTAGCAGGTGGCGTCGAGTTATTTACCCACATGGCGTATAGACTGGAGAGAGAGAGAGGAGGCATTGGTGACTCACCGTGGTGGGGTTTGATTGCATCATTCCAGCGCACGATTGGTTGCCCCAGAGACCTACATTGATGTCACACTGTAGTCTCCACGCACACTCGGCAGAAGACACTGTTCATGGCACACATCAGACGTGACTCATTTAGGAAGGTGGAGAGACGAGAATGAATGGGGAAATTGGAGGAAATTCACCGAAAATAGAGATCACAGTGAGCACATTTACGCCTATTTTTCCGTATTTCTTCACGGCGGGAAAACCGTCTTTATATCCAGTATCCACCCTCCCTCCAAAGGTAACCCCTCAAGTCCCCTCAAACGCACAGCCTACATTATCTGCTATCAGAGTCTTTATCAGAACGTGAGGTGCGATTTAGGCTCTGATTACGTCACCTGAAGCCACGGTGTCGTGAGCGCAAAGGGTGGGCTGGAAACGGGGGAAGAGCACGTGATGGTCATGTGAGCTCAAGAAATCCAGCCACGTGCTTTTGACACTTGTCACGTGACCCAAAGACGCCCAAACATACATCTTCTTGGACCCTGACTCGGACTCGGTCACAGTCACAGGACCCCCAAAGCTTATTTTATACGCACTCGATTAGGTCTGTTTTTATTATCGGTCTTATCGTTGCTGGGAAACGAGGGACGCGACCTTGAGGGTGTAGTTCGAGAGGTTGCACTATATCCATTGTTTCAGGCTCAGAATTGTACCAGTAGATAGAGGATGTCGTCCCGAATCTAACGCAGTTGTCCAAATCCCAATCGGGACATTATTGGGCGTGTTGCGTGGTGTTTCGATTTATTAGGGAAAATGACGTCAAAACGGATAGTCGCCTTAGTTCAGAGCGTTCCAAAGGTGCCAGAATCACAAAAGTAGCACGGAAATGTAGCCGGAGATGAGGGCGTTGAACTGATACAATTATCTCCTACTCGGTCCACACAAAAGTCCTTTCTATATCCATAATTGCTTCCATACGACTCTACTTTAATATTCTCTTCATTTGGGACACGTCTGGTCACAACACTGCAACATTGCAACCACACTGTCAGGCGTCCACCTTACTTTATTATCCCCCCACCCAGATCCACTCTTCTTCCTCCACTCCACTCGTCACAAGTCCAAAACACAAACACAAACAAAGCGGCGGACGCAATCATGTTCTGTCTCCAATTCGGTGCGAGTGTTTGTGTTGGATGGGTGAGGGGTGGGGGGAAGTGTGCCCAAAAACGGGTGCAATACTGTACCGGTAGACCACAGGTTAAGAGTATGTTAAATTTCTGTGAATTTACTTAAGCCAGGGGTGCTGTTACTGGATGTTTAGTTGTGATAGTCGTGGTGTAAGACCGAAGGGGCAGCTGAGTGCAAGGGGACAATTGTCACTGGTGGCACGGTATCAAATGCTACTCTATACAACCCAGAAGAAGCCACAACAGCTACATATTCGAAATGAAGCTGATTATCGGTTCATAGCTCACTCACGACGTTTGGACACTCGTTGCCGTTGTTAATACCAGTCAGTCAAGAGTGTGGACAGTAGACCAAAACTGAGGAGATCATAAATCTGTTGCATTGAGTCTTTTCTATAGAGAGCTGTATACTTTTTATCAACAACTATTCGACCAATATGGTTCATGGGATACTACTTGTACACTCCCGAAAAAGCCATCGCCGTCAACTCAGCCCGACTGTACCATTTGTCAGTATGCTTCGGATCAATGAACTCTCCATACTCATCAAACATGCCCTCATCGGCAAACCTTTCAAACTGTTCGCCGTGACCCCCAGCGTACTTTGTAGCTCCACTTCCCTCCTCTTCCTGGTCCTCGATCAAACGAGCGTTGTTGCGGACCTCCTCCCACTCCAGGTCATCGTCGGCCCTATACTCGTCGTTCAGCTTCACTAGATCAAGAATGTACTGTTTCGAATAAGTGTCTCCTTCAAGCGCCATAGTGGAGTCGGGGTCGTCAGGGCTCTCCCATACAAAGTCCAGCATCGCCAGAAAGCGCAGAGAAAAGGTGTAAAACTTGGGGATGCCATTTTCGCCATCCAGAGCAATGAAACACGCGCCACAGTACATTTTCCAGCCTCGATCTCTCACAATGTATGTCTTTCCAGTCACCAAATCACTCACAATTCGACCCCGAGCAAACTTGTGAGCAATCCAACGCTTGTCAGCAGACTGAAACAGTTTGAAGCCTCTGATACCAGTTCTCTTTGGTTGCTTGGACTTGGAGGGTTGCAATCGCAAGGTCTTCCAGTCGTCACGTGACCCACACTTGTCTTCTCCGGCCATGTCTTTCCACAGAGGAATGAGCTCTCTCTCCTGGAACTGCAGCCACAGGGTTCCTTCGTGGAGAACGACAAAGTCACGTGGTTCGGTCGACTGGTCATTGTCTGGCGAAAAGTCGTAATCCGCCGACACTCCTGGGAATGTTGCCAGAGGTGTGAAGTTCTTTGTAGCCAAGTCCAGGTACTTTAGATGGATCCTCTTGTTCGCCGACTCAAACTCCAGGACAAAACATCCTAGGGAATCATCAGGCAGAAATTGAAGCAGAATCTCGTTCTTCTCGGTGAAGGGCAGTACAACAGCTGCTTCTCCGGCTTCAAATGCGATCTCACCTCCTTCAGCAGTTGCCTTATCAACAATGTGAACATTTGAGTCTGCATGGATCACCAACCAGTGTTTGGTCTCTTGAATGAGATGAGCATTTTCGGCAACAATTTTCAGCTTGGAAATGGGACATTTGATCGGCTTTGGATGCCACAAATTGCCATACCATGACTCTGGCTCAGGACCCTTCACAGGCATCTCCTTAAACCAGTCCATGTTGGTCGCATCAAGAACCTCGTCCTGAACACTCATGTACTTGCCGCAGACGTCTCCGTTGGGCTGGGGAAAGCTCCGGTGCTTGAAGAGCGGCTCAAAGGACTCGGGGAGAGTGGATCCGCTGACATCAATGCCCTGAATATAGTGGATATCCGTCTTCATGGTGAGCTTAGTCATCGCCTTCAGGTCTGTCTGGGTATCGTTCAAAAACGTCCATTTCTGCCGCTCATTTTTCAGCGAACGCGCTCGAGCGAGAGTGAGACGCCCGCAAAGAGTCCAGGACTTGAAATCTTTGGTCAGATCCATCCACGGGACGCGTTCAAGAACCCGCTCACGTACGGCCGACGCATCGAGAGATTGGACGAGTGTCCGAAAACGCGTACACGTTTCTTCGAGAGCTATGAGCGAATCCAATTGCGCGTGCAAAAAGACCTGCTGAAGGATTTCGTTGGACAGGTCGTTCATCGTGTGTAATGTGGGTGGTATACAATGTTGATGAGATTGGATTCATGGTGAAGCTTAGTGACGGGGAGGAATTGGTGCTGCAGGAATGGTAGGGGTGTGAATTTGATATTGACGTGTAGCCCCTGAAAAACCGAATTGATCAATATAAACATATCTGCAACTTGATTCTTCAAAATCCATTCAATCTGCCACTCTCAAACACTCCGCAGCGTTTTGACTTTGCATACTGAGACTCCATGAAAGCGTGTTGGCAGATTTGAGACGCGTAAGAGACGTGAAAAATACTTCATTTTTGATTGACAATCTTGTGAGAAAGATTGAGCTACAAAACAGCTTCTGTCGTACTAGCCACCCCTTCAAACCACAATGTTCGTCTCCGTGAGCTTTCGCGATGGTTGCAAGTCCCACCAAGTAAATTTCAAGTAAACTTTCACCGATGTTATTTCACAAATGCTGATATCTCGGGCTATAAATTGAACTGTCTTATTATAAAGAGCTTGTAGATATATGAAAGTGTCAGGCTATCTTCTGATATTAATCTATATTCTATGGCATGTCTGGAACACAGATTTAGGACCCCTAGCGGGTTTTATTTTTCAACAAAATGCTAACTAAACTGCTGTTGAGCAGGTTGTACTGTACTGTATGCAATTGCAGTAAGAGGACGGCGCAGCTGAACAGGATGCAAGCCACAGAGAATACACTCCTGCTACTAGTCGACTGATGGCTGCCCTGTAGACAAAAGGTGTTTGCCCGGTATTGGCCAGGAATCTTTCTGGGAAATGGACGAATGTGAGAATCTGAATTTGAAGGTACGAGTAACTCGTACAAGTATCGTACCGGTACTGATATTCAGACGTACTGTATTCAGGAAAGCCATCTCTAGGAACGATGTGATCCAAAAGACTGATACAAAGAGTCGAGAAATAAGAAGAGCTGGAGCAGAAAGAGGTACTGTTGAACCGGAAGACCACACCTCAAAAGACGTGATCAGAGGATACAGATCCGCTAGCTCTCACAATTGCTCTCTCAACAGCTCAGAGACGCTCACCACTTCCCCTCAACTCACAATCCCAATCAACCCAGTTTTGCCATCGCGACGGTGTGTCCTATAATGAAGGCGTCAGAATGTTATCCCTTGGGAACAAACAATGAAAAATAATGCATCAACTAAGAACCAGTCCAAAACCAGTCGACCTACGGTCTCCTGGAATAGTTTTGCCAGAAGACACTGGAGTCCATGACCCGGGGAAATACGTTCACATCAACTGAGTCTCCACGACAACTGAGTCTCCACCTACTCCCAAACTAACTTGCATCCTTCACTATATATCCTATTAACCAACGGCCACAATCGGCCTGTTCTCACTGCTTGTCAGCCCCTCTCGCTGCTCTCACTGCTCTCACTTCCCACTCTAAAGAGAACCCACGAACCCAGCCACCAGCTCGGCAACCTCCTCGTCGCCGGACCGCGCCTTGCACTGCACCACCACGCCCGTTCGCTGCGACGCGGCCATCTTGATCTGCACAATCACCTTCTCGCCGGTCAGCGTCTTGCCAAACAGCTTGAGGGTGTGTGTGGAAGCAGATGAGACCTCGTCGGACGACTCCAGAGGAGTGAGCGACAGCTGCGCAATGAGGAACTGCACGGCCTCCTCCAGACCCTTGTACTCGGACAGAGTGGCGGTGTCCACAGCCTCGTTGTTGGCCAGCTCGTCCCACAGATGGTCGAACGAGCCGATGAAGCCGCCCTCGAGGTAATCTCCGGCGCCGAGCACCAGGTTTTCGATCTGGTACTCGTCCTCGTCGCCGTCCTCGGCCACCTCGCCGGTGGTCTTGTTGACGTCGTGGAGCGTGAACTTGAGCACGTTCTCAAACGTGGCCACGGCCAGATGATCCTCCGTCTTCTCCAGCGCCACGTACACGGTGCCGTGCGAGTCGGGGCCCAGCTCGTCGACGGGGAGAATGAACTCCTCGACGAGCTCCTCGCTGTCGTCCTCGATCGACGCCACCACAGACACGTTGGACAGCTGCGCGTCGGGCAGCGTGTTGTGCACGTCGTACTGCAGCACCACGTGACTGGGGAAAATGTGTTTGATGGCGGTCACGACAAACTCGGTCTCGGACTCGGTCAGAGCCACGGCCAGAGACGACTTGAGAGGAGTGCCGAACGCGGCCAGATCGGGGATCGCAGCCAGCTCGCCGGCGTACTTCTCGGCCCGCTGGATGGCTGCCTCATGAGCATTGCTCTTGGACGCGAGATTGGCGGTGGTGGCAGCAGCGGCGGAAGCCGGAGTGGCTCCAGAAGCACCGCCATTGACCACGGGAGTGGCCTCGGTGGTCTCTCGATGGGCCTTGAGAGCGGCCTCTCGAGCCTCCTGGTCGGTGATGAGCGGCACCGACGACATGTCGAAGGGCACGTCAAAGTCGGCGCCGGAGCCGGTCACGTACAGCGCCAGCTTGTGCTCGAGAATGGGCAGCGAGAAGCGCGACTCGGGCGAAATGTACGCCTTGGCCTGGGCGGTGTCGCCGGTCTCGAGCAGCTTGAGCGCAATGACCGCTCGGTCTCGCACCTCGTCGGTCTCGTCCTCCAGCGACCGCTCCAGCAGCACCTTGACGGACTTTTTGACGGAGGCGTCGTCCACCAGAGCAAACTTGGCCAGAGCAGAAACCGCGGCAGCTCGAATGAAGGCGTTTTCCAGCACAATTCGGTTGTAAATGTACCGGATGTAGACGGTGGGGTTGGCGGCGGCAGGACCCTCCTGGCCCAGAGTGTGCAGCACCGACACCACAATCTCCGTGTACTCGCAGTCCTCGATGAACTCGCACAGAATGCCCAGGGCCGTGTCTCGGCAGTCGGGCACGTAGCGGATCATGTCAAACAGAGCAGCCACCACGGCGGCCTTGTACTGGGCACTTCCGCCGTCGTTGCGCAGCGTGTTGCCAAAGAACTGCAGCATGGTGGCTCGCTTGGCGTGGAACTTGAGCGCCAGCGACCGCACCGCGTCGATGACGACAATGCGGAACTCGTCGGTGATGTCCGACATGAACCCGGAGATTTGCGTCACCAGCTTGTCGACCGACGTCTCGTTGCCGGTCTTGAGCAGCGCCGTGATGGCGTAGGTGGCGATCGAGCGGTTGGAGTCCGTGATGAGCGGCTGGATCTCCGCGTTGCACACCGCCACGGCTCCGGGGTTGGTCATGGCGAACCGGTTGAGAATCCGGATGGCCGCAAACCGGGCAATGGTTCGAGGGGAAGCCAGGAAGGCCCGCAGCGACTCAATGGCCGACGACGCCTCCTTGGGGCTCACGTCTCGCAGCGTGAGCACGGCCTTGGCGGCCTCCAGAGCCACCATGTCCGACTTGTGGCCGAGATATCGCTCCAGCAGCGCCACGAGCTGTTGTCGGTGGGCTCCGTCATTGGCGGCCTTGGCGATGAACCGGATCAGCATCACGTTGGCGTTGGGCGACTGCAGGTGTGCGGACGCGCCCGAAAACTGCTGAATCAGCTTGATGAGCGCCATTCGGTCGTGTGCCCGCAGCTCGTACAGAAGTGACAGAGCGTGGTAGGGAGCCAGAACGGCCGGACCGGGGGCGTAGTTGGGCAGAGTCACGGCCGGGAAGCTCTTCTGCGACGTGACGGCCTCCTGGACCTCCGCGGCCCACCGTCGGATCGTGTCCTTGGCGATGGGCAGCAGATGGTAGGCCGAAACCAGAGCGGCCGAGGACACGGAGGTGTGTCTGTCGACAATGGCCGTTTTCATCAGCCGCTCAATGCCCTGCACAAACGAGCCGTCAATGACCCGTGCCAACGCTCGGATGGCGTTGGGCTTGTAGATCAGGTCAGACGAGCCCTGCACGTCCCGGGTGATGGACGAGGTGACCATGATCACGTCGTTGTTGGACAGAGGAACCAGCTCCTTGATGGCCAGGTACACAATCTGCCGCAGCGACGGGTCCTTGTGCGGGAAGAGCTTGGAGACGGCGATAAACAGGCCCGTGGCCTCAAACTCGCTGAACGTCTCGCCAGTGGTGAGCAGATGGATCAGCTTGGCCAGCAGCTTTCGACACTTGCGAGCGTTGATGGGCGACTCGGCAAACGCCCGCTGGCACTCCTGGTACACGGTCATCTTGTCCAGCGCGCCCGACTCAATGTCGTCGTTTTTCTTGTAGCTGAGCGCTGACATTGTGGGAGATGTTGGTGAGTGGAGATGCGAGTGTCCAACTGTATCTGACGTGTTTCTTTCGTCAGGGTTAGGGTGGGGGAGGAGGTGGAATGTGTGGACTAGACGGGGGAATGTATTTCAATGGGGCAAACGGACAGACTACACTGATAGACGTGAAATGTTTTTGTTTCTCTTGTCGACGTTTTTCTGAATTTACAGCATCAAAAACGACCTCCCTGACTCGTCCCCATCTTCTAGTCTGGCATTCGAAGATACTCCCTGCTGGATGCATAACGTGGCAGGGGAATGAAGTCGATGAGGGTGAAATAAATTCGCAGAAATTGTTGAAAAAATAGACTGAATAAAGTGTCTCGCCCGAAATACTACCAACATTTTAGCCCATTTCTACTCCACCCACACCACCAACTCACCCGATCATCAAGCTCACTTGTCACGTACAACGCAAACAAGGTTTCGAGTGCGGTTGGACATGTGGGACATGCAGAGTGATCCAGATTACTAAGCGATGGAGCTGGATGTGCAAATGATCGGATCATGCTGGATGGAAATGTCCATAATTAGAAGAATCCAATAGATTGCTACCAAAGAGGGACACCAATTACCGCAAAAAGTTCCAAAATCCACCCGTCTGCTCACCTGCAACTCTCTCAAACCTCCTGACTTGATAAACTCTGTCGTCGCGTTTGCACTGAAAAGGGTACAGTAGACGGAACACTCCAGCTGACTCAAATCTCTACCGAATGAGCAGTAACTTGAAGGACAGATTATTTGAGGCGTGAACAGCTCTCAGTTCCAATTCCAAATCGATAGCTTGGTTTTTGACCGTCCTAAGAGGGTATACATCTTGCTACATTAATCTACGGCTGCTGGAATGCGGATCATCGAACTAACAGGGAGTACTTCGTACCATAATGAGAGCAACGTACAAGACTCAATATTTGACCATCTCGCTCACATATTGTAGGCTCAATTCCACTACCACAGCTCAGCACACTTGAGGTCTCCCTCGTCTCCTCCATAAATCACATTAATTACTGAAGATACATTGCTGAATACCCCTGAAGCTATCCATCGCCTCGTAGCAGACCCCAAAACATGTCCTGAGATGTAGCACAGCAGCAAGGCATTGTTTCCAGCCCCCTTCACAATCACTGACCAGCATGGGTCTCCTCCATCAACCACGACTCTTAACTGGTCGCAGTTCGCCACCCACCCAACTCCTCACTGGTAACCCTGCTGTGCTACTTACTCCGCCTCGTTCTCATGGCCATGATCGGCCGCTTGACCACATTCCACTTGACCGTGTCCCACGCCTTGGTCACGAAATCGTCGTCCTTGCTTTCAGACGGATCCTTGTAGTTGTAATCACCGACCCGAGAGCGTCTAATCGACCCCCCTCTCGAACCCCCCGCACATCTCCGCTTGCGGTTTTCGGGATCGTCGCCTACAGGAAGATAACTCTCGCCGTCGACTTCGCGATGAAATTCGCAGGCTGCGGCATGTTCTCCCTTCTGCCCACACTCGTAGCACGAGTTGAGCAGCTCCGAGGAGGGGAGACATCGCAGGTGTTCGGGCGCCTTATCCTCCACGGCGTACTTGAGAATCCCTCGCGTGCCGTCCGCCAGCTTGCGCACCTTGTACTGCGGCAAAGTGTGTTTGTTTTTGCGCTCGTAGACAGCACAAGCGTTCCACTCGTTGAAGGTCGCAAACGGGTTGTAACTATCAGCCTTGTTTTCCTTGCGTTTGCGCTCGACCACGCTGTGGAACTCCGGAGTGATCGTCTTGGCCCAAAAGAGATCGTGCGCGTCAATGGCGTGTGGATCGTCCATGACTTTCCCGTCCGGAATGGGACCTCCATCTTCTGGCAGTGTCGAGGGAGGAGGAAGAGAATGGCGCTTGCGGCTTCGAGCGTGAGATTCGTACCGCGACGCAAACTGGCTCTGGAGATGGTTGATGGGCTGGCCGAGACCTAGACTGGAAGGTCGAACCGAGCCTTCCTTGGAATGTGGCTGAGTCATCCAAGATGGCTGTTGATGAGGCAGCTGGACACGTGTTTCGCGGTGCGAGTTGTAGTCGGCTAAAGGAGTCGATGAAGTTGACGGACCCAAGCTCGACCCCACCACTCGCCCATTTTCGTCCAGTTGAGCTCCTCCATAATGGTCCGCGCTGAAAGGATACTGAGCTCCAGAGCTGGGTCGCGAGGAGACAGAGGCGTAAGAAGAAGAGCCTGGTGGAGGGGGAGGGGACCACTGGGTAGGTGGACGAGTGGAGAGGTGGTATCCACCGTGTTGTGAGTTCTTCAGATGGTTCTGCAGATAACTCGACTGGTATCCATTGGACGGGCGAGTTTGGTAGAGTTCACTCGTCGAACCGAGAGAGTGGCGTTTTGTGGGAGGTCGGTTGGTCGTAGGGTTGGAGAGGTAGTTGTGGTCAGTTTTGGTGTAGTTTGGCTGAGCGTAATCAACCTTGGTGCAGTTTGGCTGAGTGTAATCAGACTTGTGTGACTTGAGGTAATCAGACTTGGGGTGAGTGGGAGAGGTGTAGTCTGGCTTAGAGTAGTCAGGTTTGGCGTAATTCGGCTGAGTGGCGTTTACAGAGACATTGGCACTTGTAATACTGCCTGTGTTTGCCCGCCACGTGGCAATCTCGTTTGTGTTGCGATATGACACTGTGTTAGTGGTATCCAGGGGTATCACGGGGTATCAAGGATGTGTGAAACAGCGACATGGAAGGTATTGGTATCAAACAAAAAGACGAAAACAGTCAGCCTGGTATCACGGATCATGACACGGTGTCACTATGCTTGACGTCATAGTCTGTGTAGAAGCAGATGCAAGGTCTGGCACTTTGTGCCTGGTATCGATGTGTGCTTTCGATGTATGGTATCAAAGGGGTATCATCTTGACCACGATAATGTCATCTGTTTGTGTCTCAAGCCAAATGGTAGGGATATCAAAGGTCATACTCACTTGAGCAATAGTAAGGCTGTTGAGCTGTGTAAAGGTGGAGATGTGGTTGAGTGTGGTTGGGAGTTTTGAAGTCTGAGGCATTAGGACAGACAACCTTATTTCCAGTTGGGACAATAGTCTAAACAATGGAGCTCTAGTGTGGGGGGTTACGGGAAAGAAGGAGACGGAGGGAGTTTTCATTTTGATCAATTTTGGACACTTGAGCACAAACCGGACGTACCCTGATGCACCAGAACCACAATGAAAGTCTCAGATCCGCTCCACCACGTCTACAACTCGAGTTGCACCCCTCTCTTCATTTTCACCCTGGCTTCAACCAAGTTTAACCTGAATCAACCTCCAGTGTAACATCAGAGCCACAGCTGACTGAGGGAGATTGAATGCAATTCGAGCAGTTGGAGATGGTCTTTCCTTGAGCACGTGTGACAGAAGGGTTGGAAAGAACTGGCGTAGTAGAGCTCAATCCTGTGTAACGCACATCTCCACATGCAGCTAAAGTCGTTCTTTCCACACGGACTAATAATACCAGGCAATAACCACCAAGAATATCTCTCACACAACCCAGCAATTGCTCTTCCCCGCATCTTTGTCTATTCTTGAGTCATCCGAGACATGTGATGTTTGCAGGGTTGATGCAAGGCCTGGGTGAAACTTAGCACCGCAAGGCTCTCCAGACAGGGTCAGATGGGCTAGTGTTTTGGGGGTGAAAATTGATGGAATAATTCCGGGAAATTCACACCACACTCATTTAGTCATTATATGATTTATAGCTGTTTTATTTGCAAATTATCAAATTTATTCTACGGCTCTTCATGCTCCCCACCCCCCACCACCACCAAGCACGCAATCACTCCCAAACCCGAGTCATCACGTCATTAACCTTCTCTTATCAATCAGCTAAAAATGAGCCACAGCCCAAAAGTATATGATTGCGAAGATGGGCTGCTGGAGGAGCCCGTCAATCTTCCTCTCGACGCCATCCCGCTCTCCGATATGCGCTCCGACTCCGTTTCCAAGCCTAGATCGGCCGAAACAAGCCCTCTGCTCGACCCCTACAGAGTCAGTGATGTGACTGAACTCGACCTGGGTCTGGGATATCACTCCGCCGACGATTCTCACGATAAAAACCACCAAATCCACACGCTGTCGCTGTCGTCCACGGCTCTGCTCATTCTCAATAAAATGATCGGAACGGGCGTTTTTTCCACCCCTTCAGGCATCTACCAGCTCACAGGCTCCGTCGGCATTTCGCTGGTCCTGTGGGTGCTCGGAGGAGTGCTGGCCTTCACGGGTCTGTCTGTCTATCTCGATTTCGGACTCCGAATCCCCAAATCCGGCGGCGAAAAAAACTACCTGGAACGAGTCTATCGAAAACCGCGTTTTTTGGCGACCGTCATTTTCGGCACAGAAATCGTCATGACCGGATTCTCGGCCGGAAACGCCTACGCGTTTGGAAAGTACATTTTGTACGCCGTGGGACTGGAAGATCCCTCCGACGGAGCTGTGAGAGGAGTCGCCTGCCTGGCAGTCACTTTTGCATGTGTTCTTCACGCGACCGCTCCTAAGCTCAGCACCCGTCTCAGCAACATTCTGGGCGTCTTCAAGGTGCTCGTGCTGGTTCTCATTGTCTTTTCCGGCGCTCTGGCGGCTTTTAATGTGGTTGAAATCTCCGAAAAACCCCACAACTTTACAAACATGTGGGAAATCGACCACTCGGTCTCTCCGGGACTCTCAGGCTCCCCTTACGCGCTGGCCATCGCTCTGCTTCGAGTTGCTTACTCATACAAGGGCTGGGAGAATGCCAACTACGTTTTGGGCCACGTCAAGAACCCATCCTATACTCTCCCCCGAGCAGGAACCGCCGCCATCTCGATTGTCACCGTTCTGTACTTTCTGTGCAACCTGGCGTACTTTGCGGTGATCCCCAAGTCGCATATTGCCAACTCGGGCGTCATTGTGGCCGGCGAGTTCTTCACCCGCGTTTACGGCCACTCTCTGGCTGCCCGAGCGCTGCCGTTTTTCGTGTCGCTCTCCAACATTGGCAACGTTCTGGCAGTGTCGTATGCCCACGGAATCGTCAACTACGAGGTCGCCAAGGACCACATTCTGCCCTTCACCTCCTTCTGGACGTCTCTCAAGCCCTTTGGAACCCCCGCAGCGGCTTTTTTGCTTCATTGGCTCATTACCGTCGTTGTGCTGGTTCTTCCACCGGCCGGAGAAGTCTACGAAATCATCATCGACATGTACACGTACCCGGGCACGATTATCAACATTTTTGTGTCCGCTGGACTGCTCTACTTGCATGCCAACCCGCTGGAAAACTGGTCTCGAGATAGGTACTCTTCTCCCATGCTTGTGACACTGGTTTTCCTGGTGTTGCAGCTGTTTATGACCTTTTTCCCCATGATTCCTCCCCCGCAACACAACGGACAGCTGCCGTACTATGCTGTGCCGTTGCTGGGCTGGCTGGTGGTGCTGTTTGGTTTTGTCTACTTTGCCGTGTGGAGAAAGACGGATAGACCGAAGCTGTTGGCAGCAAAGGTGAAGCAGGAGGAGATGGGGGAGTTGGAGGGGCAGTAGCGAAGATGCGAAGCATCTGAGCGTGTGCTCTGGATCCTATTGAACCTCGGCAAATCTTGACTTCCTTCAAGGACAACAGCTGGAGATAGACCAGAGATAGAGTGCTACCTGGTAGACACATTATTTATTCTAACTAGACTTTAATGAATCATGACATTATACGAAGTTGGTGGCTGTACATCAAGAAGAACGACAGAAACTGAGAGATGATAACTGGTGATCTGAACCACGTCGTCGGGTATCACCATTTATCACTATCTTTGGCACAGTTATAGACGCTCACTGATTGTTTTTCATGAATGGAGTTTGGACACAGATACACGCAAACATCCCAGGGATAACTCTTAAGGGGTGCGTTCTTCCCCGAATAGTCTTATCACTTCACGGACAGGTTCGTGTAGAAATATGACCATCTAATGATCCACCTGCTACAGTCTTGTGTTTTGATACTTGTTCGTCTGGATGTGTTCTACAAGCAGCTCAAGCTTCTGAAGGACTAATATAGAAGTGACTTCGGTGCGATAAACCCATACTTGTACAAAAGCCATCGTATCGCTTGTAACCAACCAAGACTTACCATCATCATCACCACGAAGAATGTGGGGTATCCAGAGACACAGCAATTTGTAGACATGTCTGTAGATGAGGATTCGAAATGCGTAGATTACTGTTTGTACTCCCCAAAGCTCGAGGTTTCATAAGAAACCACTCTCAACACCGCCGCATGTCAACTGACCCTGTTCATACTCCTTCTTCAACTAAGGTTGTTGGAATTAGTTGGGCGGAAAGTGGTGCTGGGGGTTCATTTTCAATGTTCCAGTGATTCCAGGACTAAGGGAAGTAGATCAGTCGATAGGGATGGATCACTTTCTGGACTAGCATTCAAGAACCTCAACCTTTTGCCATACAATGTTTTTGAGGAGGACGACGGATTCTTTTTGTGCATGACTGATTTTGTTAGTAATATAGTTGTCATTTATTGAGCTTCTCCCAACCCGACAGAATGTTCCATTTCCACACCCAAAAATAAAAAAAACACCCCTGAGGTGTCGATTGTTCGTACGCACCCACAAGTTCAAATACCGGTACTAGCAAACTGCCTATGGCTCGTTTGCTCAATGCATTAAATAATTAGTGTGTCTATATAATAATGAGTGGTGGCTCTGCTGAATTGATACTAGATGCAGACTCAGTGGTGATGTGGTTTCATGACTGGTGTTGATGTTGCCAGGATGAAGTCCAGATGGAATGTTAGTGGAAGGTGGTGTGGTGGAGTGGAGTTTCGGGTTTTGAAGCCATTGATTAAGCGGCAAAAACAGCAGAAATACCGTCATCGATCTCCACAGTGATAATTGGAACATACCACTAGTGTATGCGACTGGAAACGAGTCACATTGGTGTGGCCTCAGCCTCCGTTTAGACAAGCATAGTCTTGAACGGGTGTCCTCGACCTCCTACCACTTGCCCAGGTCAACTGAGGGTCAGCTGTTGAATGTCAGAGTGTTGCACTCATTCAACTGGCAACTGAGGGTGGTAGAAAGACACTGACTGGTTGTAGGAGTGCTTTACCAATGCCTATCGAAGCACCGTCTTGTTGCAAATATCGCCCTCAACCGCTGGCGATCAAAGATGGCAACCCTCCGTACTCAACCAGTCTGCACTGAATCAGCCTGAGCTCAACCGATGCAGGTTGGTCGTAAAACAATTGTAGCTTGGCTGATTCAACGAAGGCGCTGAGTAATAGCTGATTCAACGATGGCTGCCGATGAATTGCAGACATGCTCACTCAACATTGGCTGCTGATTAATCGAAGCTCAATCAGCTGTGCTCGACCATTGTTGGCTGCTGATTAATTGCAGCTGATTTCGCTTCGCTCAATCATCTCCAACTAATCCGCAACCAACCCCACCCCAACCCCCTCCCTCAACACCATCTCCTCATCCGGTCTCCCCTTGACCTCTCCCTCCTCCTCGCCCTGTCTCAGAAACGTCCTCCTCAATCCTCCGCTGACAAACAGCTCATAATCCCCTTTGGAGTCTCTCTCTCCATACAACACCTCCAACGGCCAGTCCAAATGAGGCCTGTAATTCTCCGGAATCTGCTCCCGAATGTCCACCACGTCCATCTCAACCCGCTTCAGCTTGTCGAACAAAGGCAGCCCAAAATACATGGTGGCCAGATAGTACGCGTAAAGCAGCAGAGCATAGGGATTCTTCTGACGACACAGAGCCATGAGCTCGGGAGCTTTGAGAGCCCAAGTCGCCATATTGTCAAACCGATTGTCCTCCACAACAGCAATATACGTCTTGCTGAGCCGCAGCAGCTCGTAGCCAATCACGGGCTTGCTGTGGGCGTCGGCAAAGTGCCAAATCTTCCACATGTCTTCTTCTCGGGGCAAGAAGACGGTCTGCTCTCGATCCCACCCAATAGGAAGCGTGTAGACGCCGTCCATACTCTCCGCGAGATCCGTGACACTCTTGCCGATGCTCACGAGATCCGCAGAAGCCGGCTCTCCACTCTCCTCCTCGTCAAAGCTCAGAATCGGCACCACGTTGGGCAACGAGGCTGCGTGGATGTATATCGTGATGGAACAGACGACCACGGCGTCCATGAGCTCGTCTGTGCACGCCTCGTACATTCGCGCCACCTGCTCGAGCGTCTCCGAGAACCACGTCATGTTTTGCGCCAGCTCCTCCTCGCTCTCCGACGCCATATCGGAGCTTCTCTGGATGCTGTTGTTCACCTTCTGAATGAGCCAAACCAGCCGCTTCAACGCCACGTAGCTCGTGGTCATGCCGCTGTGCTGAGTCAGCTCGGGATGCTCCATCAGATCGGCCGTCATGTGGTCCAAATGCTCCTTGAGCACTTCTCGGCCCAGCTCAATCAGCGAAATGGTGATGAAAAACGCCGTTGGCCGTTTTGTCTGCGATAAAATGCCCTGTAACGTGAGAGACTGCAGCCGCGACGGGCGCTGAGTCACCCGCAGCCGCTCCAGATCGGGATACTCCATGTTGAACGTGTGAGTAGGGAAAAAGCGACTTTGAGGAGGTTGGTCAAGTCGAGCACTTTAAGATCGAACAGCGGCCCGGAAAAAACTTTATCTGTATTGGTGAAAAATGGACGAGATTGGTATCAGGAGGGAGCTGTAAATGAGGCGAGTATGGATCCGATTTTGGATCTTGCACACGATGAATACTTGTCGACTTATAGGCTCGCTAAAACCGTCGACTTTACGTAACATTGCATAAACTCGCATCCATGCACCACCCATGCATACAAAAGAGCGGGCCATAACGAGGGAGAATAGAGGGCTACAAAGGAGGTCTACCGGGATAGGAGCTTTTTCATTCGAGTTTTTGTCATTGTCTTGTACATCTGAAACTCCCAAAAGCTTATATAAGCCAATCATTTGCTTCACTTAGCTCGTAAAACTCGAATGAAAAAGCTCCTATCCCGGTAGACCTCCTTAGTAACGGTATTTGTAACGGTATTTGTACACATTTTTGCAAAAAAACAAAGAGATTCGTTGCCAAGAAACCGCTTCCGTTGCCGTTGTATTTCTGCTCAAATTAACTGGGTCCGTCAAGATTACCTCAAAAATATGTTTTAGCTCCCCAGCTCGCTACAGAAAAAATATCGAGAAAATAATTATACCGTTTTGCTCCCCTAATCGAGGAGAATCCGCCTATACCATCAACTAATCGCCACCTAGCTCAAACCCGCTAGTTTTCTAATCCCCCAAAAGTGCAACCTGACGCAACCTAAACAAATGTGACATTATGACCTTGGAAAATGTCCGGGAATTGCACCATTTCAGCCGCACGCTTTCCGTGAGTCCAGCTAGCCGATAATATCGCGTAAACCCATCTCTGGTGCGTCTGGCGTGTATTCGGAGCGGGATTTTGTCACGTGACGTTATATCTGAGTCAGTCGCTTTTCTGTCACCAGCAATAGGAGGATTTATAGGTAGACCTTGATGAGGCATAAGTGAGGATTAGGTTTTTTGGAGTTGGATGAAAAAAAAAAAAAAAAAAAAAAAAAAAAAAAAAAAAAAAAAAAAAAAAAAAAAAAAAAAAAAAAAAAAAAAAAAAAAAAAAAAAAAAAAAAAAAAAAAAAAAAAAAAAAAAAAAAAAAAAAAAAAAAAAAAAAAAAAAAAAAAAAAAAAAAAAAAAAAAAAAAAAAAAAAAAAAAAAAAAAAAAAAAAAAAAAAAAAAAAAAAAAAAAAAAAAAAAAAAAAAAAAAAAAAAAAAAAAAAAAAAAAAAAAAAAAAAAAAAAAAAAAAAAAAAAAAAAAAAAAAAAAAAAAAAAAAAAAAAAAAAAAAAAAAAAAAAAAAAAAAAAAAAAAAAAAAAAAAAAAAAAAAAAAAAAAAAAAAAAAAAAAAAAAAAAAAAAAAAAAAAAAAAAAAAAAAAAAAAAAAAAAAAAAAAAAAAAAAAAAAAAAAAAAAAAAAAAAAAAAAAAAAAAAAAAAAAAAAAAAAAAAAAAAAAAAAAAAAAAAAAAAAAAAAAAAAAAAAAAAAAAAAAAAAAAAAAAAAAAAAAAAAAAAAAAAAAAAAAAAAAAAAAAAAAAAAAAAAAAAAAAAAAAAAAAAAAAAAAAAAAAAAAAAAAAAAAAAAAAAAAAAAAAAAAAAAAAAAAAAAAAAAAAAAAAAAAAAAAAAAAAAAAAAAAAAAAAAAAAAAAAAAAAAAAAAAAAAAAAAAAAAAAGAAAAGAAAAAGGGTGGTGATTAATGGCTGATGGAGTGAAGATGAGGATGGGTTTGTACGGGGAAAGTGGATTGTGACGAGCTGATTATTCGTTTCAGTGGGTCGCTGAGACATCGGTGTGGTGTTTTGGAGGGTTTGGTATTGGAGAGCGAGTAGATGGAGTCGATGGAAATGTGGTGGAGAGTGGTTGGAGGGGGGAAAAGTGCTGAGGGGCGTTTGAGATGATTGCAGAGCTGTCAAAGATGAGTCCTCATTCTCCTGAGAATAATTGGGTAACCAGCGCATCCTGAACTGATGTGAGCATGGTCGTCTTAGTCATAATCATACGACTGCCTCCAGCAGCAGATTGAGTGGGCTGAATTTGTCAATGACTAGAGCATTCTAACCAGAATTTGTGGCTGGTTTCAATGATACCATTTTTATCCAGATCTGGTATCCGCTATGCTGATACGTGGATACTTGTGTCGGGCTCTGGTTCTCCCTGCGAGCTTCATTAAGATATCAGACAGACGACTGTAGTTGGTGGTACAAACAATTTGTATTGTTATACAGCAGTTCCCGTCTGCTACGTTCGAGATTGAACCATTTCGGCTCACATGAGCAAACAATGATAGCAGGGCATAACATGAGTGGTAGAGTCAAGATGTAGACCAGATATGGAGCTCGATGGTTGTGGTTGCGCTACTACATTCTCTCTACAACCCGAGAAAGTCTTTCTACGACCCGAGACAGGCTCCGAAAGTCCCCACTACTGTACTAGCGCAATGAACAATGTCACATTTAGAACAGTCCAACTAATTAGTTGAACTTTGTTATGAAAAAAAGTCCGCTAGGGGTCCCTTTTCGGTGATACAGACGAGGAGGGAGTGAGATGACTAAACTGGTAGACTCGCAATATGCGATTTGTTAACAAATTCACACGGGCGAGCTCTTTTCCTGTATTGTGTCTGAAGTTGATGCTTCTTAAAGATATCTCATCGAGCAACTTTTGTTAGCCTCGTGCTTAGGCTTTACTTGAGCGGGTGAGGGATTTGAAAAGACAGTGAGAACTTGGTGTATAAATATATACCGTGACACTGTACAGTTGATACAAGTACTTTATACATCTGGAGTATTAGCCCGTCGAGAGTATTGCCAACATGTTCTAGTATCTTGAGTTGAGCAATGCCTGGTCGATGGCACAAGTAGCTTCTCAAGTCATCTACGAGTAGCACCTCTGACACTACGAGTACAGCATTTTTCCAGCTCATCTTTAGTCGCTCATCTTCAGTCTTGACTAGAGCTACAGTGCACACAGCAACTTCGATTTGGTGACGTAGCTCTCGGGTGACGAGATGAGATGGAAAACGCACATGACGTATTCGACCGCAACAGGTGACAACAGATGCGTTGCAGAGATGTAAATATCAAGCGCTACAGTGACGATGGAATAATAAAAAGTTGATGGTTAGAGTCATCTGATTTGTGGCTTTCTATTGGTGCTATTTGTTGCTGTTCATTTCCACTTTTCGTCCCTTCAACTTGACACGACTGCTCAGTTATGCAGACCACAGGGCAGCAGGTAACCACAGGGCAGCAGTAATTTGCCACCCTGGAAAAGAGAGGAGGTGTTTTCTCACGATCAGAGGAGGCGTTTCCTCACGATCATTTGGGAGGTTTAATCAACAATGTTCCGGCTTCTCTGCCGGCCTGGTCACTGTCGTCCTGGTTCTTATGATGACAGGTGCAATCGTGATTCCGGTTCGTCAGACTTTTGCTTTTTGCGACAAAAAATAGTCGGTCTCTTGTCGTACTAATTTCTGGTGACATGACTGGTTCTATTGCTCAAGGTCCTTACCACTGACTGTATATGTACACTACAGTACTGTGCAATATTACTCAACCCGTATGTATCTCTTCAGTTGTGCTTGCGTGACCTAGTCCAAGTCTGCCTGTTGCTGGAGACTTGATCCAGTCCATTTCCAAATGCCAATACCGTATCAGCTGTTGTCCAAGTAAAACTAAGTAAAGTCCCAAGTGAGAAAAGGTCAAACTTGACGGTAAATAGCGGTTAACTCGAATATTTATATGGACAAGAGTTTAGATGATACAATATTGGTTTGGAACGTGGGTGAAACCAACCAGGGGAAATGCTCTATATGTCTTTGGCACCCCCGCAACACCGAAATAGGTACCCCCAGCTGAACTCTGTATCTCACTATTAACAACCAATTGGATTTGGGGAGATCACCAGACATACACGGACAACAACCAGTTGATCACTTTTCTAGCTTTTGATGATTTCCACTACAAGTATTCTGAAATTGTCGCCCTATCGAGTGACACATCTTCTCACTGCAGCTACAGTATCTCTCCGAGCCCCCGGTCACGACAGAGTGATAGGCAGGTGAAGTCATTACTGAACACACCGCTATAGATCAGTTCCTGCTGATACTGTTGCAAAGCCGATGCCTTGACTGTAGAACCAGCGATGAGCTGTAGAATACACAGTCCAGTTTAAATCGTTCTTAGCGAGTCATTCTGCTAGAGACGAAATCGAAAATACGTACGTCTGACGCTCGACCGACATGACGAACTCCAGCTCAAAGAGCAAACACCATCAACCATCAACGAGACGTCCAGAATCAGCAAACGGGGTCTAAATTGTTTTTGCATCGACCCTCTCACAACACACAACAATAAACTAATTCGTACAAGCTTCCCAGGCATTATAGTGGTCTACAGTACATCTACCGTATCCTGTAATTCACTTACAACACTGGGAGGTTTGCAAGTGTGCGATTGGACGTCTAATTAACACAATGACGAACCTCCAGTGACTCTAACCCAAGTTTTTGTCGCTCCATACCTCTTCGAAAAAACCAGCCCCAGACGAACTCCAGTAACAGGACTAGATATACTCCCATGGCACTGGGACTTTTAGAGGCTAAGAAACACTAATTAGACACAATTATCAGTTTCGTATTCAACCTCAAGTCGTTCACAGCCTTTTCCCAATGCCTCCCCCCTCTCCATCTAACAATTACACTTCAATATCTCGTATCCTAGCCACACGAACTTACACTAAGCCACAGGGGAGGGCATATAGAGGGTGTGATCCAATGGACGTGTTGATCAATCGACCAACAACATGCCCCACCACCGAGGATTTGATGTCGGTCGCTCAATTGACACACTGCCAGAGTCACGTGGCTCTAACTCAAGTATTCTCCTTGCTGATAAGCTTTCAAAAATGTCAACGACCACATAACAATCAGAAGTGCTCAAAACAGGCTGATACTTTGGCAGTATGGCAGACTAGATCATGTTACGGAGCCTACCAAACGTCAGCCCGTATCCCTCCTACTACAGTAATCAAAAAACATCCAACTTCTTAGCCCCCCACTGCCCCCCACTGAATATAAATAATGCATTTGCTATAGAGTCTATTCTACGTGTGTAGCTGTGTTTCCACTGTCCTCCTGAGGGAGCAGATTGTGTGTCCCTCTTATCCTCCCTCCTACTCCTTGAGCCACCTGTGACTTCTCTACTCCTCCTCCAACCACCTATGACTCCGGATCGCCTCAATGGTCGGCCGCTTGTTCACGTCTCTGTTGAGAATCATCTTGATCAAGTCCAGACAATCGTCAGACATGACAAACGGCACTCGCAGCTCGCCCTCCAGAATCTCGTCCACGTTGTAGAACGGATTCTCCTTGTACACGATAGTATACAACAAGATTCCGAGCGCCCAAACGTCCTGAGGACGTCCGAGATACGGATTGCCGCTCAGAACCTCCGGAGCAGCATAGTCAATGGTGCCGACAAAGACGTCAAAGGGTCCATTTTTGACATATGCCGCCGAGCCGAAATCAATCAGCTTCAACAAACCCTTGCCGTCCAAAATGATGTTTTCGTCCTTAATGTCTCTGTGCACGATCCCGAGCCCGTGCAGATGAGCCACGGCAGACACAATCTGTCTGAAAATGGACTTGCACTCGGCCTCGGGCATTTGCGGGTTCATTTCGATGAGATCAAACAGATCAATGCCGGGATTACCATGAGCCTCCATCTCGATATGGTAACATTCGTCGTCCTCGAGAAAGTCAACCATACCGATAATGTTCGGATGGGGAGTTTGGTTCAAGGCAGCGAGGATTTTGATCTCGGAGGACACGGTTCCAAGCTTCCGATCTCGAACCCACGTGTCCACCAAAATGCGGTCTTTCACCACAGACTTGACCACAATGAGACAGGCCGGGTCGTCGGGGTATTTGGCCAAAACTACCCGTCCATACGCTCCCTCGCCCATTTTTTTGATCACCTTGAAATCGCCAAACTTGCGGTCGCGTTTGTGGGCGCCGATTTCGGTGACACCGCGCAGCTCGGTGATTTCCGAGGCTGCCAGCGTGGAAGACGAGCCATCAGCCTCAGACACAGATCCATCGGCCTCAATCGACCGGGTGGAAGCCAAGGACTTTTGCGACTCGTTTTTCAAGCCGTAAACGTCCCGCTTGAGCTCGCTGACAGACGTGTCTGTGTCTCCCAGCGACGACTCTCGAGAATGAGCCATACTGGAGCTTCCGCCGCTGGAATCGCTGCCCGAATCGTCTCCTTCGGTCCGTTTTCGCTCGTTCAAAAGAGGGAGCTGGGACGGAATGGAAAAAATCTCGTGGGCCTCCTGGATATGTCTGGAGAACGAAATCCACAGCGAAAACTGCGACGACGACGCCACTCGCAGCTGACAATCGATTTTCAGCGTGGCGCCGTTCAAATGCGTGCCGTCAATGCCAATCGACGAGAAAAACGTCATTCGCTTGTCGTCGCCGAAAGAGGCCATGCGCCGGAAAAAATGCTCCGGATAAACCATTCCGAGCCCAAGCGAGTTTTTCGACTTTTTGATCTCGTCAATGAACCCGCTCATCTGGGGGAGAAGAACGGACACGTGCTGACCGATAAGGGCACGTGACTTGGCGTCGTGACCAAAGAGGTATTGCACGAAAAACGCATTGTAGTCGGAAATCTGGAGGGTAGACGAGTCCACCATGACCATTCCAGACATGTGGGGGAGGGAGGTGATGTGGAACTTGTTTTTTTCCTGCCGAACGATACACGGATAATCGTAGGGGCCGGCTTTGGTTGTGTATTCGAAGGAGATGGATGAAGAATCTTGGGACTGATCTTTCTCTCCCTCACTTTCTCCATGATCCTTCTCCTTCTCTCCCCCCCCTCCTCTCAACAACATCCCCTTCCGAATATCTCCATAAGAAGCCCAATCGTGCTGCCCAAAAAGAATGTTCCTATCTCCCCCAATCGTCTCCACCACCTCGGGGTCGCGTTTTTTCATCACGACCTCCACGTGATCGCCCGCAACCTCCTCGGCCACCCAGATGAGCGCGCCCTGCGACTTTTTCACCCAGATGGACGCCAGCGACTCCTGGCGGTTGCCCTTGACGACGGGAATGACCATGCCGCAGATGGCCACCGACGACGGTCTGGAGAGCGAGTTTTGCAGCTCACGTGCCAGCTCGGCCCGCATGTCGTCACGTGCCATGTCCAGAATCGACGTGTTGCGTAGCTCGGCACGTGACACGCCAAAAACAAGACACGCCACGTCGTTGACCGCCCGGATCTCGTACGGAGCCGACGCGGACGTGGTCACGACGACTTGAGTCGCCGAGTGCCGCGCCATGGTCCCCGAAAGCAGCCCGAGCCCGGTGGTGGACTTGGACGAGGCGAGATTCGGGGTGGTCACGGGAGGCTGGAGCTCCACGTGACCCGGGAGCCAGGACGGGGCGCCCACGTGACTTCCCGAGGGTTTTCCGGTCACGTGCTCAGGAGCACTGCTGACGTCCAACATGGTGGCACTCCTCGTGATCGGCTGCAGCGCTTTATCCTGGAACGGTTCCGCCAGAAAATCCAACAATTTCGCCTGCAGAGAAAGCGACGAAGTGTTAGTCAGCGTGCGAGTACGCTTGATGGAGGGTGAAGAAGAGGCTGGAGAAGAGCCAGAAGAGCCGCTCAAGACTTCTTTCGAAAGGGGGGAAGAAACGGACCGCGGCGTGTACTGTGTCTGCTGACTCAGCTGCTCCAGAAACTTGGGCGCGAGGTTTTGCTGACTCATGCGCTTGGGCGTGAACGACAGTCCTTCCTCGTCGTCCTCGGACTCGGACCAGGAGGTGGTTCGGGGTTTGAGCGCCCGGGCTTTGATTGGGGAGCCGAGCAGGGTGGAGTCGGCGGGGTCACGTGACGAGGGAACCGAGTCATGTGACGAAGCCGGGTCACGTGACGAAGCAGCTGGGTCACGTGACATGGGCGTCGACCCGGGCTGTGCTGACTCGACCTGGTCACGTGCTGACTCAGCCTGAGCCGCCTCGGACGCACCCTCGAGCTGCACGTCGACGGCCGACTCGACGGGTTTGAGCTCACGTGCCTGTTCACGTGACTGTCCGTCGGCGAGAGCGTCGCCAAGGTCACGTGCCTGCCCTTCGGCGAGGTCACGCAGCTGACCTTCGGCCAGCTCACGTGACAGCGCGTGCGACGTATCCAACGGCCTCACACCCTGACTCAGCGACCGCCGAGTATCTCCATGACGGTTCTCCAGCAGCGACAACAGGCCTCTCAATCCTTGATCATCGCCTCCGGTCTGCCGCTTAGGTAAGCTGGAGAAAAAGTCCGTCATGCTGGCGGTCGACAGGTTGCGCTGGATGGACGAAAACGGAATGCCCATGGCGTGTGTGTAGGGCTCGACCTCGTGCTGATGGGAGACGAAAAAGTCTGTGAGCGCCGACGACGTCTCCGAGATTTCCGTCGAATGTTCTCGGAGGAATTGGATGGCTCGTTTGATGAGCGCCATTCGAGATGAGAGCCCGGAGTGGGACACGTAGGCGTAGGAGAAGGATTGGAGGGACTCTGCTGCGGAAGAGGAGGTGGTGGTGAGAACGTTTGTGGGGAGTTCGATTCTGGGTTAGCGAGATTGACAGAGCGTAGCTCTGGCGAGCGAGCTTGCGGGAGCATTTGAGAGTACACGAGAGCGAAGCTCGTGTTTTGGTCATCAACAGCAAAATGGCATGTGGTGGGGCACAGTGAGCCATGTCATAGGATGTGTTCATAGTAAGGCATGTCATGGGTAGATGATGGTCATCAACAATATGTCATGTGGTGTGGTCAAGTAAAGACATTCACAGGTAGACTGTGGTCAAGTAGAGACATCTCATGGGCGTCGTGATTGAAGACAGTATCACGATCGTAAGTAGTGACATGTCAGAACAACGAGGTTGATGACAGCAACAGGATCACAGGTGGCGACATGGCTGATGGGGGACATGGCTGATGTGGGGTGACATGGACCGTGGGGAGTTCATCTTATGATGACACGGTGGCAGGTCAGACGATAGACAGAAGTGAACAGTACCAGGTAGCTGACGACAGCACACATCGAGGGTCTTATCTCAAGGCAAAAACGGTGGACCTCAGAGTAGTCAAGATCTGAAGCCTGCGAGATGTGAGATGTGCAGAGACAGCGACAGAAGCGATAGATGAGTTCACTGACTGAAGTCGATGGCAGAAAAAGTACCCTGGTAGACAAAAGTCTTAGTTCGAAGCCAGAGACAGCAGCAGTATCATGATCTCAACAAGATGTCAAATGAGCAGAATGTCGTCAAGTGACTCCAATACTGACAAGAGTATTGTCGTCTATCTGAAAGCATTCTCATCAACTTCCTGCCTCCACATTCTGTATCTGCATGTCTCATGTCGTGTCTCGTGGCTGAGCCTAGGATATGGAGCTTGAGGACGTCGGTGGAAGTAGTGACGGTGTTGAACTGTCTGAATCTGTCTGTGTCTGCCATCTGGCACTTTGCAATGTAGCTGTATCTGTTGACGCTCTGGTCCTGACTGACTGAGTGGCTATCTGAGTGGCCATCTGACTAACTAGCAGACAGACTGAGTAACTGAGACTCTCGACCAACACCTACTAAGCTGCTCGCCGTCCGTAAAACCACCCAGCTGCTTCCTCTGACGTGGCCATTGGGAACGTGAGACACAGAAACACAGAACGACGAGTTCCACGGAACGCACGCAGAAATATCGTCAGAGCATCTAAACGTCAGAGAGATCGGTAGGAGGACACAAACAAGAGAGCAGCCAAGTCAGGCTGTTGATACAGCTGCTCCACTGGAGTTCCACAATGTCTGTGCCACATGCTCGTCACAACTCCACCAGTACTGTCGCCAGAGTCGTCGAAACCGTCTCAGTCGTCGTCTGCCGTCGTCTGCCGTCGTCGTCTTCGTCAGCCGTCGTCGTCTTCGTCAGCCGTCCTCAGTCGCTGTCCGCCGTCCAAAATCCACCACCTCATCTCACCACCATGTAGTCACCCTCGTCATGCCCTCAACACCAACCGTGTCGTCACCACCCCACCCATGTCGTCACCACACCACCCTCGCCATGCCCACCACACAACCCATGTGGTCACCACAAAACCCGTGTAACTCTCTGAAACACCTGTCCAACCGGCACACTTTGCCCTCAGACTCTTCCTCCTCTCCTACTCACCTACAAGGCTTGTCCTCACACTTTGCCCTCACAATCTCGTCCAGACACTCGTCTCCACACACCTGTGGCAGCTTCGCGTCGTCATTGCGGGGAATACCTCCGGGGTCTGTGGGGGCCATGCGTAATGTGTTTGTGTGGAAGAAATGTCGGTTTCGGGGCGAAAAAAGGGCGTTTTGAGTCTCGTTTAAAAGATTGAATTTTCCGTCTCAATTTAGGTGGTGGACATGTCAACTTGTATGCACCCAAACTTTTACGCTACAGACCAAAACTTAGACTATGGCTATAGTAGTATGGCTGGAAATGTATGGCAGGTTGAGGGAGGATAACGGCACATATTCGTTATTGGTCACGTGATCAAACTATTTGATGACTGTACACGAACCCTCTCGTCTGACTCATCGGGCCATTCTGTTGTGTGTGTCTCATTCTGTTGTGTGCTCCACTGCCGGACACATGATAGACGCGCATGATGGGGCGGGAGGTTCCCACACAAAGAGAAGCGGGCTGGACGGTGACTAATCACAATGTGGCGGCTGACTCAGCCGTGCGAGCAATCTCCTCGAGCAACTCGGTCAAAATCAAAATCAATATCCACCTCCAAAAGTCCTCTCTAGAAACCACAGTCCATCTCTCCTCTCTGCCACATTACATTTCCAACCTAACTCAAGGTTCAGTCAGAGTTTTTCTCTAAGCATAATTGTCAAAGCATATCTGAGGTAAAACCGGACTGCTGAGGGTGTCGAAAAAATGAGGGAAAATCTGACACGTGACCGTTTTTGCGGCCGTTCTTTTCCGATATTTCCACGCATTTTCCCCGGTTTTATCGCCATACTTTTAAACTCGCCACGACCCACCGCGCATATGCACGCATTACCCTGCTGCGTATCAGGTGGGCATATCGAGTATTATTTTGCCGCCCGAATATGGGCCTGGAAAAAACAGACAAAATTATGTGGCCGGCGCCGAGGCTCGTCACGTGACGCCCATAATTACGGCGCATTTTTTCGTCGAAAGATCATGAGCGAAGCGAATGATCTTACTAATTACATCACTCTCAACTGTAAAGTTGAGATATCATCTGGAGCTATCCAATGACGCGAAGGAGCTAGCCAATGATTAGTTGACGCGAGGGGGCTAGATGGTGGACGCGAATTCGCACGTTTCCGGTCTATCGAGGGTGGAATGTGTTGAGGGTGGTGCTAAGATTCGATCGATTTTATCCGGGTTTTCTTGAATGTTCCTTGAATTTATTTGAATCACTGCATGATGGGATTTGGCGATAATCTCTGCTCACCACAAGTCCCGCTGGGGGCATAATTCAAGTCTGAAGTGGCTCACCAAGCCTCCTGCTACATTCTCTACGTCTCCTTGGCAACAAAACTTTTCCAGACCATAACCTATGGGCTAGTTTAGTGCAGTAATACCTCTCTGCTATCAACTTTGAACGCTCCCGTAACAATGCGGCTTGGAAAACGTGTTGGGATCCATGGCCTGAAGCCGGTTAGGTAATCGTGTTACGTAACGTGCGTGTCTTGGCCGATGGGGTGATTACTAAAAAGCAATTATACAGGGGTACCGAGCAACCGGTGATTAGTGGGATGATATGTAGATCACGGGGAAATGCCGAGTCATGGGATCACGGGGAAATACCTGACGAAACGAGGAGGGGGGTGTAAAAGTGAGGTGGTGTGGGTAATAGTTCATTAAGTATTAGTTGGGCAGTCCTAGAGTAGGCAGACATCAAATACTCGGTTGGAATTGAACACATCCTGCTATACAATGTATGTCTGACTCCCTCAGAGAATTATGGTGGTGCGTTCATCGAGCACAGACGTTTCCCCAAACATCTCCAAAAATCCTTCGATTTGAAAAATCTCTGCACGAATCAACTCATCTGTGCTACCTCTCCAACATCTCCCTCTACTCCTCTTCTCCATCCCTTTGGGAACACCTCCAAAACTACAGCTCAAGTTGGTGTCTCGTATCGAGCCAACATTGTTATATCTCCAGCAATATACATCCGATTGCGATGAATCAAGCTGGAATCAATCAGCAACACTTTATTGATGCTAGCCATCAAAAATTCCCCTCTCAACCACCTCTCAATATCCTCAACATCCCGTCTCAAGTTGTCATCAACCCACTGCAGAACTACACCTTACTTTGAACCCATATCCACAAACAGAGACCACTTTTGTACTGAAATATACTCACTGTGGACACAAAACTACTCTCATATTTGCTCCATCTCAACCACATCACAATCCACTGAACTACTCCAAATTCCCCATTATCCCATCTCAACCTTAACTCCTCATACGGTGCTCCAAAATCAAACCTAACGAAATATCTTCGAGCTTAACCATGAATAAAACAGCCAATAATGGACCAGTCAGACGGCGCTATGTCAGCGGGCTGAACAGTGCCAAGTAACCAATTTCAGCCAATATCCACCCCCTCAAGCCCTACATTCCCCCAGAACCCTAGCCCTGCACCGCCACATGCACGCGCCACATGCCATGCCAAGTCACGTGTTTTTCAGCGGCTCGAAACGATTGGCTCGGGTCGCAAGATGGCCTGTTGAAAACCGGCTGAGTCAGAACGGGGCAGAGATACGGCCGGCTCACGTGATTGCCGAGCACGTGACTCCAGCCCCGGCGTAGCCCCGATCCCCCGCACCGCTGACTAATTTCAGCCACCCGTAGACGCTGCGAAATCCAGCTTCGCAACGCTTGACAGCAATTGGTGCATGGTCGGGACCATTCTGCTGCAAGGCTATTGGCTGGATTTGCACCTCTGGAATTCTGACACCACCTTTTTGGGGAACCTTGTTTCGGGGTTAGGGTTTGGAACCCAAGTGCAGTAGCCAGCCCTAGTCCACTTACTCCATCGGCAGACGTCCCACGCTCTTTTCAAAAACAGCTCTCCCAGCTTTTACACTTTCCCACACGTCTTATACACAGAACAAGTTGTGCCAACAGTTTGGTGAGTATGAGCAAATATCGACGACGATGAGCAAATTGAGAGCCGGGCGCTCCTCGCGAGTGTGGCGGCTTGTGGCTGTGTTTCCGCGCGGCGGTTGTGGTATCAATGGGAGGTGAAATTTGATTGCGGTACCGAAAGGAGGTGATTGGCTGGAGGCAGGAGGGCGGAGACGACAACAGACAGGAACGGCACGGCCGTGAGGATGTGATGGGCTCGACAGGCCAGTGTGGTGGGCACGACGTGACCGAGGTGATGGTGTCGCGGGCGACGTGGCTCGTCATTAGTGGTGTGTTGAGGTGTGATGACATTGGCCTGGTCGTGGGTGATGGGCCAGGGTCTGTGAATTGCACCAGACTCTCTCCGGAGTCTCGTCAATGACGTCTTGTGCTTTGACGACCATTTCCATGTCTCCTGACCGTGCCCTGTTGAGAGTGTCAAGATCATGGGTGAAGAAGAGGAAGACTTGGACACCACCTTATTCCTCACACCACCTTATTCCTCACACCACCTTATTCAGGTCTTCTTTTTCATCACTCGGTGTTACCAACAGAGACACTAAACAATACACCAATGAGACCGTCAAGAAACCTCCAATTCTCCGCAATCAAACCTCGCAATTAAACACAGATACAGTGGCCTGATTCTAGACACAAAACCACTGTGACACAAACGCAGACGCAAACACAGACGCAAACACAACCCAATGCAAACGCCATCAACGCCAGCGACACAGACACGGCTCTTCCTTCCGGTCGTCCGATTGGCTGGATTTCGATTGAGCCGGCGATTGTGATGGCTCAACGACAGCTCGGTGACAGCCCAGTGACCGCACGAGTGTGATTACTACGTGGCTTTTGGACTGGCCAACGGCATGTTCTCTAAGCCGCAATCCACATTGTCATCAACTCTGCTGTGATTGGCTGCTTGAACAGCTCCATTGATGCACCATCAATCGTCAATGATTCGCAGTGCTCCTCCCACTCCCCCACTCTGACTAACCCAGCAATGCTCGCCTTCAAGTCTCTCCGACCCTCTGCCGTCTCCCGACTGGCAACCTCCACCCGAGCCGCCCACGTCATCTCCACCCCCACCCTGATCAACATTGAGAAGCGATGGGAGTTCATGCCTGCCGAGGAGCGTGAGGACATTGTCCACCAGCTGGCCGAGCGACAAAAGGTCAACTGGACCGACCTGACTCTCGCCGAGAAGCAGGCCGCATGGTACATTTCGTACGGCCCCTGGGGCCCCCGAAAGCCCGTCCACAACCCCGGCGACCAGACCAAGATTTTTGTCGGCATCGGTATCGGTCTTGCCGCCTCCGTGGCCATTTTCGGAATCTGCCTCGCCCTGCAGCCCTCCGACAACATTGCTCTGCGAACCCAGTCTCTGGAGTGGCAGGAGAAGTCCAACGAAATCCTCAAGGAGGTTGGCGCCAACCCCTTCACCACTTACAACCAGATCCAGTCTCCTTCCAAGGGCCCTCTGCCCGAGGAGGACGAGGATGATGACGACGAGTAAGGTGATTAGACGACTAGCTGACTCTCAAAGTAATTTGAAAATTGAATGCATTGCAAGGCACCGGACGAGGTCTGGCTGCGGTTGTAGACGAGCGACGACTCGAATCGAGAGCGTAGCTCGAGATGAGAGAAGGAGAGCGACGAGAGCGTAGCTCGAGAATATTGAAGACATTGTAAATTGAGCGACTAGCTCGAGAATCGAGTACATGTGAAAACTGATTGTAATTGAGCGACAAGCCCAATGTGAGGTTTGTGGTGCTGTTCTTGTATCGTAGGATGTGCAGGAATATAGACGACAGCGATATCTGGAATGTGGTGCTCCAATTTGAAGGCGTCTAGCTGGAAGTTGTACAAGTAATAGACAATGGGCCACGAATGTGTTCACAGCTTGTAGATGACTGTGCTGCTATTACAGCTCGTGCGGGATACGATAAACTGCCTGTGTGGCTACGAGTTGTGAGTTGATTTGCTTGACGTCGTTCAGTGATGGAAATCTGAACGAGCATTAATGGACGACTATTGAGTGTCTCGTATCGTTTATTTCGGCAACTAACTCAGTAACTATCACCCCGGGGCTGTGTCTTACAATTGTACATACTCCTGGAACTTCCAGTTTGTGGATGAACAATAAAGTATCGTATCAAGCTCCTCTGTGCTGTTGGTGGAGAGTGTAGGCAATGCCTGACAACCGGCAGGATAAAAGATCCTTCACCACTCGATTGAGAATCTGCGGCTGATTGTTATGCGATCTAGTGCGGTCTCAGAGCTGTAGGTACAGTATGTACATTGCCAATAATTCGTTGGCATCTGGCTCTTGTTCTCCGCTCTTCGTTGCTAGTGAACTTGACTGTCACAAGTGATCCAGAAGGACTCAAGTATTGAGTGTCTCAACTGCTGGCTACAAGTACACTCTCATCTGGGGCAATCTCATTGGTCTGGTTTTGGGTACATTTATGGATGCTCTATCTCCACTCAATACAGTGAGAGTTACAATAAGAAGGGTTATACAAAAAGGGAGAGCACTATGGAGGTTATTTAGTGGAGTTATTGAGCTTTGAAACCAATTAGCAATGTCGCACACTGCGAAAGCAAATCTATGATGTTCTTCTTCTTGCTGTTAGGTCTGTCTGTCACACCTTATCCATGCAGGGCAATCAGTCGGCCACTCTTACCCTTACACATTACTACAGTCACTCTAGCGAGAGACAGAGACAAACGCTCATTTCTAAACGACCACCTCATTGATGAGATACAAATATTGACGCTACAGCCGACACCTGTGACAACCCCTCTCTGCTAGTGGCATGAGACTCCCTGGTACATACATAGAATTTTTTCATTCAGTAGCAGACTCTCTGGTGACTGACAGGGCTTGGACAATACTGGGTGATGAAAAACAGCTGTTTTGGAGCATGACAATGCGTGTAAGGTCAACAACACTCATTACTAACACATCAGCTGCCCCTTCGGTCTTACAATGCGACTAAGCGAACAGACCCCCTTGAGGCCACAGACCATTTGCTTCGCTCATGGTCTGTCTGCATTTCCGCTCGTGGTCTGTCTGCATTTTAAGATGGGTCTGTCTATCACAGATCATGAGCTAACATTTAGATGGTTCCTTCAATCCTTTTGGAATGGTCCTTCAATCCTTTTGGAATGGTCCTTCAATCCTTTTGGAATGGTCCTTCAATCCCAGATCATTCGCTTCGCTCATGATCTGTCCGCTGGGGTGGTGTTTACGTGTTCCAGAGGTGTTGACGGCAAACAAAGCACACCAGTATATATCCAGTCTACGGTTGTGTAACAAATATTCTTCTAAATATAGCTGTTGTCATGCATTATTCCGAGCAGTGTGGCGTTGTGTGTTTGTGGTTGATTACGCGACAGATCATGAGCGAAGCGAATGGTCTGTGATTGAAAATTCTCATGGTCTGTGATTGAAAATTCTCATGGTCTGTAATTGAAAATGCTCATGGTCTGTAATTGAAGGACCATCCCAAGATGTAGTCAGATCATTCGCTTCGCTCATGATCTGTTACTCTCCACTCAGTCTCTGTGAGTGACTCAGAAGAGCTATATCCACTTCTCCAAGTCTCAGACACTGAAGCACTCCTTGGTATAGTTACCCAGCCTACGCTTTGTATTCTCAAAAACACAAACTACGCCGACGGACTCTGTACGGTCTCCAGAGCAAGCCCAGAGCAAGTATTGATGTGGATCGAGGGTGTAATAACGAACAGAGTGAATGTCCGTGCTTTGGAGTGTAATATGAGGCTTGAGATGTGAGGCTTCAAATGTTGAAGTCGAAAACACTGGTTTTGAATGTTAGACTCAGTCAGTCTGTGTTGCAAGTCTGAATGAGTTCTACATGACTGCTGGTGTCTTCTCTATCGTCTTGTCTGAGTAATATGGCTGCTGTGAGACTCTCATGTCTTGACACAATCACATTGATGTCTCTACACTACAGAAACAACATTTACACCGTCTAGACTAGCGCAATAACGGTTCATTATGGGTCCTTACAAACTCTCACTTCATTTCTTAAGTGCGGTTCATTTCTCTAACATACTCCACTCGCTGCATCTCGATGCAGGTTCGCACGGCTGACTACAGAACATGTGACTTGTCATGTGACCCGATAGAGTCCATTGCAGAATATCGCCTGTTGAACATTGACAAATATCCACCGGAATTTATCCGTCCAACTCCTTTGTCTCTCGTATTCGTATTCGTATTCTGTCTCACCTGTAGTTTGATCGGCATAACGGTCAGAAGTTTTTTTGGAAACTGAAACTGCGGATGACTCTGGAATTTGACATTTTGCGTAGCAGAAATCGGCTTTCATAGTTTAAAACTGCCATGGATTCATTAATGAGATTATTCTTGAGACCATCAGTTTTAACGAGCTGCTCAAGCTGACTGGGCTAAGGCAGGTGGACAGTTATGCAGCCAATTTAGGAGGTTAATATGAGGAACATGAATCTTGAAAACGACGGAAATCGAAATTTGACCTGTTTGCGATATTACAAAAGTCCATTAATCGGCCTGTTTGACGCTTCAACTTCTTCCACACATTTACAAGTGGTTGTAGAGCAACTTCTCAACTTGTGGTGTGGTGCTGACATCTCGAACCAACCAGCTTCCAAGCAGTGGGTATGTACAGAGCTCAAGAGATTTCATTTGGAACACTTCTCTCCCCAAACTTCAATTCACCCAAGACAATGTTTGTATTTCTCCAAACACACCTTCCCCCAGCTATATTACAGCTCTATACAGTCCAAACAAACTTATGCAGCTAACGCGAGGAGACTGACAGGCGATTAGGTAATCCGCGCCGAATATACAAGCCGGCTTTCCAGTCTGTCTGTTCGCTGCTTCCCCGCAGGCTGATCTCCTCCACCCTTGTGGTGTTCCCAGAAATACTGCGATTTCCCCGAAGGTCTGACATTTCTCACCATACTCTTATGTTTCGTAATCCATTTGTGCATTATGCACGCTCGGTTGGGACGAACCTTCTGGTTCGGAGCGACCGAGCGGAGCATAATGCACAAATGCGCGGCAGCGCGGAAAAAAAATTGACTTATACGGCTTGTTAAGCACTTGGGGCTCGATTCTGGGCTTAGTGACTGATAATTGTGGACTGAGTATCACAGCTGGTGGGCGGCTATGCGAAGTGGGCTCTTTTATTATGGTACTGTATGGCACATATTGTACCAGATACACGTACGGTATGTACATACACCAGTTAACTGTGTGACTTCGTAGAGCTGCGAGGGGTGTTGCTGCCTTGGGGCCAAGGCATTGCTCCGATACGGATGGGTGATTCAATACTGGTCTTGTGCCTGGTAGAGGCGCTCAGGGCGCCTGGTTGTCTTCTTGGCCGCTCCCCTTTGCGCGAGTTGCTCATCGACAGCCACACCTCGATCCAAATAAACATCGACGCGTATCGCGAATGTCACAAGTGTAGCGGGAGAGGTGAATGTGGTGCTTCCTTGCGGTACAGGTGGAGGTATAGTCATGCCCAAGTTACAATTAAAGGCGAGCTTCGTTGTATCTATCGTAGACGGTCGTACTAAGAAAAATGCAATTATCTCAAAGGGTACTCCCTTGCAGTTTTCGCAGATGACACTTAAAGTGATGCATTTTCCCAACACAGATCAAAGAGGATCCAGGCATAAGCTACCAAATCTACTTGCACAAATACATGTAATGACATAAATGATGGATACAACGCAGAAGAGGATACCTTTACAAGTAGCGCGCACCTGAACGAGCAGAGCGGGAACTCGAGTCATTGTAGTTTTCGGCGTGAGTCTGAACGCACGACGCGTACAATTAGGCTCAGCCTACCCTGCTGTACGTAATCCCCATGAATATGTATAACAAAAACAGCCTCCATCTCGATAGTATCGTATGGTACTCTAGATCCCCTCTACACATGTTTGCGAGGTTTTGTGGAACTGCACAAATACTACTGAGAGCAGCATTCATCCTGTTGCTTTGATCTCTAAAATCAGTCGGCAAGTGTGTACACCCACATATTTCCCGTTACAATGTAAGAGAACTCCCAACAGTGTCGGCAAGTGTGTGTAAAAACATGGATGCCGTTAGACTTTGAGTCGGCAAGTGTGTGTAAAAACATGAATGCCGTTAGACTTGGCGGATACTCCCAGCAGTGTCGGCAAGTGTGTATAGAAACATGAATCCCGTTGGACTTTGAGGACTACAAGTAGGGATATATGTGTGGTTACAAAATTGCCGACAAGTCCACACACGAAATACGTACCGGTACGATATGGTACAGCACATGCACGCACACCTGAACACCACAAGACTTCATACGGACAAACCAGCCAGAAGATATCAGTTTACTAAGTTACATACTTTTGAAGCGACTCAATGCTGGCATCAGAGGGACGCGTTAACATCAGCTGCTTAAATGCCTCGATGAATTGCTCTCTAGTTTCATATCGGGGGGCTCTGCTGGTAGGGGATCCGATCAGAACCAAACTGCATCTAAGCAGGCATGTAATGATGAGCCATGCCTTGGGCAGACTCATAGAGCACGTGAGGTAGAGGCTGGGGATGCACATGAGAATCGATCTGAGGGATGGGGCTCCGTGCCAGCTTCCGTGAAGATGGCTCGTTGCTCTCACCAACGTCCAAAGAATCGCTCAGAGTGAAAACATCAACGCCAATGTCTCCGTCCCGATAGTGGTTTGTCTGACGTTAGTTTGATTGCAGACTCCCAAGTTCATTGCAGATTAAGAGTCTCTTCGGTCGCTTTACTGCGGTGATTTTCTGACTGTTGTTCCGGTTTTGCTGTGTGAGAGTGTTGTACTTGTACCTGGTAGCTGCGAAATTACTCACATCACGTTCGTTGCATGACGCGATTTACCACCAATTACGCGTCGCATCGCCAAATTACGCGACAACACCCCTGTTATTCTCACCGAAATGTATTTTGTTTAATCTAATGAACTCAGATGTAGGAGAGGTCGCAGTGTTGTACGAGCAAGTCCTACTGTTTGGCGACACGTCTGTTCGTACCGTGTATCACTTCATGTCTCGTCGAAATTTTGGCTAAATTTGGCTAAGTCTTTTTCGCTGCCAAATTTCTCTCCCAATTTTGGCTAAGTCTTTTTCGCTGCCAAATTTCTCTCTCAATTTTGGCTTAGTCTTTTTCGCTGCCAAAATTTCACGCGGATTTCGACTAAGTCTTTTTTATAGTGGCCCAACTCCCAACTCCGGTGTATTAGGGTTCCTCTCTTTGTTCCGTGTCAGCATTATGCACCATTATGCACCATCCGCCACCAAATGCTGGTTACGAACCAAAAGAGCCTGGTTTTTAGCGGCTTTCAGGCGATTTAGTCGAAATGGTCCCAATTAGCGCCCTTTTAGACCCAAGCTGGAGTGTCTAGATACTGCCCAGATAGTGCGAGTGGAGCTGTGGAGTTTTCTGGGATTTACCGGGATTTTTCCAGATTTTCCGGTAATTCGGGAAAATTCGTGAAAAAAATGTCACATCAACAAACGAGACACCATCATTGCAAACGTCCTACTGCTCGTTGCGTCGTCGAAATTCTCCCGCGCTGTATATAATTTCATCCTCCGATCGGGGATTTTGAATTAACATGGGCTGCTGCTTGTTTGTTAATTTAACTGAACCTAACTTGCGTTGGCTGTAGAAAACGCTACAGACACTGCAGAAATATTCCAGCAACATCACACGAGTCCCCGAAATCAGCCGATAATAACGGCACCTTTTTCCTCCCCGCCAGCCTTGTCGCCACAATTCTACGTGCAGTTGCTTGTTCGAAACCGCCGCCGAACCTACCTCCTGAGTTTATGTCCATGTGAGAGGTGCGTTTTGGGGCGTGAGCAGGTTGTAGAACATGGGCGAGGGTAGAAAATTGCACGTAAATGCCGTTAATTGAGAGCCAAAAATGCTGAATAAGCAGACAGATGCCGATTATTTTCCACATTTTTATTCGTCCCAGGATCCTCTCCTCCAAAAACTCTCCGAGAAAAGCAGTTAGAGAAGGTAAGACAGGGTGTATGCTAAAACCTAGAGTGAGAGGGATATCTACGGGGATGCTGCGGCCGTGAAAAATCATGGAAAATTCGCCACAAATACAAAACGTGGATAGCAGACCATAAAACCCGTCTGTCTAAATTATGGAAAATCTATATCGTCTATTGCACTCCATATCGTCGTATTCTATGGGGAGCTCGTTTCAGTGGGGAACTCTAACCCAAACAAGGTGCGTTCCAATTAGCCGGCCCGGACTTGGATATACGGGGTTTTCCCCAATAGCACATAGTCGGCGATTTTTGGTGGGAAAAACTATTTTGACTGGTTTCTTTCGACTCTGTGTATCTCTTTTCAGGTTGGTCTCGATCCTCTGGCCCTCCAGACCGTCCCACCAGCCCATACTCACAATTGCTATCAGCTCAGAGTGCCAAAACCCTATTTGCACGTCGTGTTTGATTTCACCTCAGCACAGTCCACCAACTGAACTAGCACACCCACAACATGTCGCGAGAGGTGCCCAACAACTCGCTCGGGCCTCAGGGCATGGGAATGCAGCAGCACAATTGGCAGAGCGAGGTGTCGCCGGATGAGCGGAAGAATTTGATCATCATTCTGTGAGTAGAGAGTGAAACACGAGTCAGAGAGGGAGAGATGGACGTGCGAGAGACGGAGACGAAGAGAACGAGTGATCGGATGAGATCACGAGAACGGTCTCGGTCAGTTGCAAAGTCGGCCGTGTCGTTTCAGCAGCTCAAGTCAAGTCATACCAAGACTTCAGCCATGTCTTCAGCCCAGGGTCTCATGGCACGGAGGGTGTAATTGAGATGGACAAGTGACGGGGACGGCAGATTTGGAGCCCAGAAAGAAGAGATACCAGAAGAGGCGGAGACGTTTGATTCAGGGAGGGCTCAAGGCAGATAGGGGTAGGACGAGAAGGACAGTGGCAAGGGGAGAGGAGAGGAGGGCTGTTTGTCGACGGCGTGTTTGCTCGAGGCATTTCTGTCTCTGTCCGTGTCACCTTTTTCTGCCTCTGTCTGTGTCACCTGTTTCTGCCTCCGTCTGTGCCATCTTTTTCTGCTGGGTTGAAATTTGCTCTTATCCACCTGTGATTTTTCAGCCGTGCCCACGTTTTTCAAAGACCAATACTAACCCAGTGTCAAAGCTATCAAAGCTCTCGGACCGACCTATGCCCAGGAGCGGATAGTTCCTCTGGCTCGACAGTATGAGAATCTCATTTTCATGAATTCCATCAGCAAGGTGAGTATTGAGATGGATGAGAAGGAGTGACGAGTAGCCGTGTTTACTGGACGAACAGTCGTGTTACTATTATCAGGGAGTCGTGATTAAGGTGCCCAAAGTACCAGTCGCCACGTCCTTCAATTTAAGGGTGCATGCTTGGGACTTGTCAAGACGACCTGTGCTGTGTGGTGGTCAGGTGTTTAAGGTGTGGTCTGTTTGTGTAAGATGGCGTTCAAGCTGAGGTGTCTTCTTCTTACTCAAACCGACACTTACACAAACCGACACAAACAGAACACTACTACGCACCACAAACGCCAGCGTGACATTCATGAGTATGATTCTTTGATGCCCTTAAGATACACAGACCAGAGACACAGACCAGAGAGCGTGGCTTGTGTTTGTGACACAGACGGAAGGAGTTGTGACACAGACGGAAGAGGTTGTGACACTGACGGAAGGAGTTGTGACACAGACGGAAGAAGTTCTTTGTGTCAGAAACATGGCACAAGCAAGTCACTGTGACACAGACAGGACACTCACCGGCCGGTCATCGTCATCAACGCGACCACCGTTACGTCGGCCGTCTGTGTCTGTTGTCTTGTACTGGCCGCCGTCTTTTCTGCCGAGAAGCAATCAATCACTGTCCTGTGTGACTTTATGGCTGTGACTTTGTGACCACTCATGCTCCCACTCATGGTCTTACCCACGCTCTCACCCACACTCGTCAACACCATCACCCCCAGCCGCCCCCCACCCCATACTAACCCAGTCCGACTACATGAACCAGTGCAAGAGCAAAGTCAAGGAAATCTCCGACACGGTCATGCAGCACCGGGGCCGCCAGATGGCCCAGGGCCAACAACCACAGCAACAGAACCCCCAGATGATGAACTTTGATCCCCAGCAAATGCTCAAGACCCAGCAGCAGTCGCAGCCCCCCCAGCAGCCCCCGCAACAACAGTCGCAGCCCCAGCAGCAGCAGCAAAAGAAGGACGACTTCCAGTGGGGCGACGGCGGCAGCTTCCAGAACTTTTTCTTCTCGGACAGCGGCCAGGGCCAGCAGCAGAGCGCGCCGCAACAGCAGCAGGGCGGCAACATGGGCGGCAACATGAACAGCCTCAATCTCGGCGGCATGAACATGAACATGAACATGGGCCAGCAGAGTCAGCAGGGCCAGAACCAGCAGCAACAGCAGCAGCAACAGACACCCCAGCAGCAGCAGAACACGCCCCAGCAGCAGCCCAACCAGATGATGAACATGAACATGAACATGGGCATGATGCCTCAGGGCCAAAACCAGGGCCAGAGTCAAGGTCAGGGTCAAGGCCAAGGTCAGGGTCAGGGTCAGGGTCAAGGGCAGGGTCAGCAGCAGAGCCAGCAGCAGTCACAGCAGGGCCAGAACCAACCGCAGACCCAGCAAACGCCCGGCCAGCCGCCGACGCAGGTGCTCATCAACTTCCTGCAGGCCCAGGGCATTGCGCCCACGCCACAAACGGTCCAGATGTTCCAGTCCATGCCGCGCGAGCAGCAGCAGCAGTACATTGCGATGCACCGCAAGCAGCGGGCCGCCCAGCAGCAGAAGCAGCAGGCTGCTGCTCAGCAACAGCGGATGATGCAGAGCCAGGGCCAAGGCCAGGCGACACAGGGAATGGGTGCACAGGGAGGAATGGGTGCACAGCAGGGTCAGCAGCAACAGGGCCAGGGCCAGCAGGGTCAGCAGGGCCAGCAAGGTCAGCAGGGCCAGCAAGGCCAGCAAGGAGGTCAGGGCCAGCAGGGACAGGCGGGACAGCCCGGCCAACCTGGCCAGCAGGGCAATATGCGAATGTCCGCTGCTCAGATCCAGGCCGCCGCACAGATCCAGGCCGCCACTCAGGCGGGCCAAGCAGCTGCCATGCGCATTGACGTGCGGAACCTGCCCATTCCGCAGCAGATTCTTGACGAGATTCCCGTCGTGCCCAAGGGCGTCAACACGTGGGCGCAGATCCACGAGCTGCTCAAGAACGAGACGATTCCCAAGTCCGCCATGTCCGCCATCAAGAGCGCGCACCAGACTCACACGCGGTGGGTGCAGATGCGGATGCGTCAGCGACAGGCCCAGCAGCAGCAGGCTGCCCAGCAGGGAGGAATGGGCGGTCTGCCCCAGGGCCAGCAAGGCGGAATGCCCCAGGGACAACAGGGAGGAATGGCGCAGGGCCAGCAAGGAGGCCAGCAGCAGGGCAGTCAAGGAGGTATGCCTGGTGGACCCATGCAGATGAAGCCGCAAGGGCAGGCCCAGGGTATTCAGCAGCAGCGGATGATGCAGCAGCAGAACCAGGGACAGGCCCAGCAGCAACAGCAGCAGGGTCAGAACCAGCAGCAGCAGCAACCCCAGTCTCAGCAGCAGCAGCAGCCCCAGGCCCACCGCCAGGCTCAGCACATAGATCTGACTGGCGGTGGCGGTGGTGGTTTTGTGTCTCCCCAGATCAAGACCACGCCCAGCATGGCGCCTCAACAGCTGCAGAGCCAACAGCAGCCCCAGCATATCAAGACGACGCCGCAGCTTCAGCAGCCCGCCATCTCGCCAATGATGGCCGCAGCTCCCCCTGGTGGAGCGGCTGCCGCAGCAGGTGTTGCAGCAGCACAGGCAGCGACCAACAACCCAGCTGGCGCCAACCCCGCGGCAGCAGCAGGAGGTCGTCCGGCTGACGGCACGATTCCGTCCATGCCCGGCGCTCTGCCCATCAGAGAGGCCGATCGGCAGCGGCTGCAGCAGATTTACGAGGAGGCGTCGCGGATCCCCGTGCAGCTGCACAACTTCAACGACCAGCTGTCGCCCGAGCAGAAGCGACACATCCAGGAGCACATTCAGACGGTGCACACCATGTACCAGCGGATCGACCAGCTGGCGCCCATGTTCTTTTTCCTGTCCAAGAACCCCACGGCGACGCAGCGGCTCATCCAGCTCAAGTGCATGTTCAAGGAGCAGCTCGAGGGCCTGCGCCAGGGCAACTATCTCACCACGCCGCAGATTTTGGAAAAGACAAAGTACGAAATCAACCGGTACTTTACGTTTGTGCGAGATAACCTGCAGCAGCGAAGACCCGGAGCCCAGGGACAGGCCGGTCAGGCTCAGCCCGGCCAGCCCGGGCAGCAAGGTCCGGCAGGTCAGCAGGGTCCTCAGCAGCCTGGTGTTCAGCCTGGTCAGGCAGGCCAGCAACCTGGCGTCCAGCAGGGTCCTCAGGGTCCCGGACAACCCGGACAGCCCGCTGGAATGCCTCCTCAGGCCGGTATGAACATGAACATGCAGAACATGATGATGCAGAAGCAGCAGCAACAGCAACAACAGCAGCAGCAGCAGGGAGGTCCTCAGATGATGGGTATGATGCCCGGTCAGCAGGGCCAGCAGGGACCCGGTCCTCAGGGCCAGATGAACCCCATGATGCAGCGAAAGATGCAGCAGCAACAGCAGCAGCAACAGCAGCAGCAACAGCAACAGCAACAGCAGCAACAGCAACAGCAACAGCAGCAGGGAAAGATGCCTGGTCAGCCTGGGCAGATTCCCCAGCAGGGAGGTATGCCTCAGGGCCAGATGCCTCCCCAGCAGGGCCAGATGCCCCAGGGAGGCCTCCCCCAGGGAGGTATTCCCCAGATGCCTCCTGGCCAGCAGCCCACGGCTCAACAGCAGCAGTTTTTCATGCAACAGCAGCAGCAGCAGCAGCAGCAGCAGTTCCGGCCTGGTCAGCAGGGCCCTGGAGGTCCTCAAGGCCCCGGAGGTCCTCAGCAGGGTCCCCAGCAGGGTCCCCAACAGGGTCCTGGTCCTCAGCAAGGTCCTGGGGGCCCCGGAGGTCCCGGAGGCCCCCCCCAGCCCGGCCAGCCCGGCAACTTCATGTTCAACCAAATGTACATGCAGGGCGGGGCTCCCGGTATGCCTCAGGGCGGTCCTCCCGGTGGAATGCCTCAGGGAGGTCCCGGTGCTATGCCTCAGTCCGTGCCCGGCACCAATCTCCCTCCTGGAGCTGCTCTTCCCCCTGGAGCTCTCCCTCCCGGTGTCACTTCGACGCCCCCTATGGCGGCCAACCAGCCTGCGGCCAAGGTCTCGCCCAAGGATAAGCGAGCTGCCGCCAAGCCCGTGCCCCGGGGCAAGAAGGTGTCTGCCAACAACACGCCGGTTCCGGCTGCGGCCACCACTCCCTCCGGGGGTCCTGGGAAGGCGTCTCCGTCTGGCGTGCCAACGTACTCGGCCACGGGCCCGAACCTCGCGCCCGACCAGCTCAAGATGCCTGCGACGCGCAAGCGCAAGTCGTCGGCCGGCCTGGACGACAAGCGCAGCCCCATGCCTCCTGCCAAGAAGGAGAAGCTGGAGGAGGCCAAGGTGCGGGAGACGTCGGAGATTGCGGCCAAGAAGGAGCAGCTGCAGCGCGAGAACCCGCTGGGTTTCTTCATCTCGTCGCTCGGAGAGGCGCTGGACGTGCCTGCCGAGGAGGTGGCTGCATTTGGCGGCGTCTCTTTCAAGGTGGGCGGCAACAATCCGTCCGCCCTGGTGGCAGGCAACCCCGGCGTGGTGGCAGCTGCTGCCAACGGTGTCAATGGCACCCCTGGTCCCGCTGCTGGTCCCGCCGTGGCTGCCGCTACCGCCGCCGCCGCCGGTTTCACCCCTGGCACGGCAGCAGCAGCGGCTGGCGCCGGCTCCAACTTCGGCCTAACGCCCTCGTCGCTGCTCAAGACGCCCATGCCGTTTGACAAGGGTACTGCTGCCAGCACCGGCGATCTGGCGGCTTCCACTGGCGGTCTCGCGACTTCATCGGCTGAGACTGCCGCCGCCGCTGCCGTGCCCTGGACGGGTCTCGTGTCCGCTGCGAGCCTCAAATCCGCATTCCAAGCGCTGGAGTGTTTCAAGGTGTCTGAGGTGCAGTTTCTGACGCCGCCCGAGGAGCACAACAAGCTGCCCAAAGGCAAGGAGGTCAAGACGGAGGAGAAGAAGGACGAAAAGGTGCCTGCGCCCGAGCTCAACGGCGCCCAGCTGTTTTCGTCCGGCGAGAATATGTGGGATTTCGACTCGATTGCCAACGGAGTCAGTCAGGAGGATCTGGACAAGGAGTTCTGGACCTTTGAAATGTAGAAAAGTAATTTATTCAGTAATAGAGTGTTAATTTAATAACCCGCGAGACGAGCTGCGAGCAGTGAGTCACATGACTTGTAGATGGTGTGTCGGGGAGCAGGGCACGTGAAAAGCACGTGTCATTACCTTCCAGGTTCTCTCATATGGCACCTTTCATGACCGTGGAGCTGTTAAAGGAGTCATACATGGACTGTGATGCGAAGGTATATAAGCAAGAACAAGTAAAACGCACGCATTTCTGCGCACCGTTCATTGAGACGAGCGTTCAATGTGTGCTGCTGAAGGCTTCTTTCATTTTACTGACTCGAAGGAAGAACAACTTGTCAGAACAGAACCGATCGGCCCAGGACTTGTCTACTTGGATCTACCTACGATCGACTGAGCTGCAGTGTCACGTTCTGGCAATTACACCCGATTAATACATATCTATACCAGGCAAGTCACATGATATATCACGTGAAAGAGCGGTTCTCTGTTTATCTCTATTCCATACATTGCCGTCGCCGCGTGTCTGCCTACTTACAGGCCTCCAAACACTGCACAACCAGAGCCCAAAACTTTTCCAGGTCCACCTGCTCAACCACGGTCACGTGACCTCCAGTCTCTTCAGTCAGCATTCCTCGCTGTTCGCCCTCGACGGTAACATCCACTTTCACCTTTCTTTCCTTCAGAACAATGCCCTGCAGCAAGACAGCCACCGAAAGAGGATCGTGAACAGGAGGACCGTCTTTGAACCCGAATTCGGTCTCATAAGTCTCTTTGAAAAAGGTCATGAGCTCAAAGAACATTTGGCTCACGTGACCGCCGACACCTTTGATCTGAGCAAGCACCTTCTCGGTGGCAATAGCTGTATGGGTCACGTTCAGCGGACAGAGAACAACCTTGGAGTTAACCATGGGGTCACTCAGCACATTTCGGGCTGACTCAGCGTCGCACCAGATGTTGAATTCCGCGTACGGAGTCCAGTTTCCTACTCCAAATCCTCCTCCCATGATTGAGACTGTTTCCACGAGGTTTTCGACATCTGGAAACCGCTCAAAGAGCGCAGAAACGTTGGTGAGTGAACCTGTGGCAACCAGACACGTGCCTGGGTTGTTTCTGATCGCAGTAGCCATGGCAACGAGTGTAGTATCGAGATGCGGCTCGATTTTAACTGTGATCTCGGGCAATAGAGAGGTTCCGTCTAGTCCTGATTCGCCGTGAATGGAGGGCGCAAAAGTCGATGGAGCGCTTTCATAGTGGTCATGTGCACACGAGCTGGGGTTGTGAGACGATGCAGTTTTGTCCCTTTTGGATGAAGAAGCTGCCAGATCAGTGCTACCGGTGACGTCGACATCACGTGATTTGCCTGTATTATTCGCGTCACGTGACTGGATTTTATCGGCGCCCGGGTACACCTTGACGTCCGAATCCTCGCCAATTGCCTTCAGAACGGCCATGGCGTTGACTGTTGTTTTTTCCAATGGCGCGTTTCCGAAAACGGTGGAAATTCCCAGCAGCTTGAAAGCGGGTAATTTGGCGGCTAAAAGGATAGCCACGGCATCGTCATGGCCCGGATCGCAATCGAGCCAGATGGGTATCATTGTAGCTGTGGGTTGGAGAAGATGAGTGAAGTTGTTGAGTGGCAGCTGGGTTTGGGTGGATTTTGATGTTGGTGGATTAGGGTTTGGATGGTATTGGACGATCGGCGAGATCAGGGGGAGATTTTTGGTACTATGAGTAGCAGTGAGAGATGGTCATCTGGTGATGATATTTTGACGATCATGTTTCTGAGCAATTCGTAGCTCGGATTTAAGGTTACAAATAAGGTTCTAGACCCCCACAGTGACCCCAAAGGTTTAGTTAGAATTGGGGTTTGGCTGTGAGCCGAATAGTTGGGGTTTTAGTCAGGACTATGAAGGTGGTGAGGAAGAAGAAAAGTCGTCCGATTGGGACAGAATTTTATTTTGATGAGTGAGATCAGCCCATCTGATCCGAGAAACAAACATTTCGGCCAAAAACTGATGTCTCTGACCCGTCTTTTGCGTAACCGATACATTCAGAGTTCATGAGAGCACGGATATGAAACACAAAGATGAGAAGAGTTCTAGACCGGTACAGATCTTGTCTCACGGTGGATTAAAACAACTTCAATAACATGTTCCTGAAGATCCCCTTCATTATTAGCGGGAGAGGACTAATGTAATCCTACCAAGAGGTGTTGACGAACTAACCAGTAGTACAGTATCTGCTCGGTCACCTATCTCACTCAGTGTTGATCCGATTTGTTCCAAACCAGTTTCACTCTACTCCTGTTGCTCAATACATCCCAATTGTCGACTCTCACGTTCACTCATGAGCTCATATTCACTAAAGAATGTACATAGTAATCATTGCTGAACGATTCAAACAGATCAGCTAGAGAATAATCGAGCTTCTAGCCCGCCATCGTAATACTTGTCAAACCATCGCATCCTCCACCAGCACACGATGTATGGTACAAGTACCAGCACACGATGTATGGTACAAGTACCAGCACACGATGTATGGTACAAGTACCAGCACACGATGTATGGTACAAGTACCAGCACGTATTGATAAAAGTACCGTACCAGCACACGATGTACAAGCACTCGCTGCGCTCGTACTTGTGTGAGTCACGATGTACAAGCACTCGCTGCGCTCGTACTTGTGTGAGTCTCGATGTACAAGCACTCGCTGCGCTCGTACTTGTCTACCCCAGAAGCATGGCCTCCTCTCCACCTCTCATCCACTCGGAATCCCACTCATGAACCTCGTCAAAAGTCTGGCCAAAGTCGGGGGGACATCTTCTCTCTTTGTAAGTCTCAGCCTGCTCCTTTACATAATCAATATTGGGCTGGGTGGAGGGAACCGAGGCAATATAAACAACAACAGCAGGATCGTCTCCAGACATGTGGTTCGGCTCAACAGCATGAATACCGTCACAATGCCACCACACAGAATCGCCTGCTGACAAATCGGGAATGCTCACCAGCCGCTTAGTCAACTCCAAATGAGGATGACTCTTGTTGCCAAGACACTGACTCATGATGGACTGGGTTCCGGGGAAGTACGAAGGTCGCTGGAATTGCCAGTTGGAGGGGGAGAGATACCGAGCACGTGCCGAGTCACTGTCAGATGACGACTTCTGGTCACGTGCCCCAGGCCCGGAGAACTTGACGTCACGTGACTCGTCCTCTGGAGTGCCCGGAGTGGTGTTTGGAGTAGGAAGGCCCTCGGACGACCCAGCCGCTCCCTGGCCACGTGGCCCGCTGAGCACCTCCTCCTCGGTCATAATCTCTTTGAAAAACGGTCTTAGCAGCAGGTAAACCACTGCCAGGTCGACTCGTGGGTAAAACCAGATTCCACCCTTGTTCTCTCCCACATCGGTCAAACAGGTCCAGCCCTGGAATGTGCGTAGAACAGACGAGTGTGCCGGTCCAGGAAGAATATGCTGCTTGCACGTGCTTCTCTCCTTGAGTCTGTAGAGATCGAGACGTTCGGGATGCCCAGAAAAGACATCGTCGTAGAATTTTCGATAATCGTCATCCAGCCACCGAGAAAGTGAGCCAGCATCAATGTGTGGGCCCAGAGCAGGATATGTCGACTTACTGGGCACAGATCGGAGTGCATCTGCGTAAGTTAGAGGGGTTGCCAGAGTCGAGTCCCTTTGTTGAGAGTTTGTTACCGAGCCAGAAGTTACTTGAGACGGTTCCTCCCAAAGCTTGTTGAGCCACTCTTGCAGAAGTAAATGGTTGGGGTGAGCACGCAGTTTTACTTGAGCTTCAGTCCAGTAAAGCTGTTTAATGTGAGGAGCTTCCGCCGGCCAGCCAGTGACGGAGTCGGAATGCTCAGACAGAAAATTCTGGAGCGAGCTGTTGAGCTCACGTGACTCGACGCGATCGACCACGCCGCGCACAATGAAGCAGCCCGCGCGCTTGGCCCGGGTCACGTGATCCGCGGCCACGTGACCGGCGCGGATGTCGTCAAAGCTGAGTTCCGGGATCGTCTCGGTTTCAAATGTGGCCAGCTCCTGCAAAACCCATGCCCACGACCGCTCGAGCTGCTCACGTGAGTACTCGGCCAGCACCTTGTCGGCCGTCAACTCGTGCAGTTTCTTCTCCTCGTCGGTGTACCAGGACGGAGGAGTGTCGTAGTCGTTCCAGGTGTCCCACTTGTTGAGCATGTTGTAGTGTGTAGAGTGAGGAGTTTGCAAGCAGGGAAGATGGGGACTTCGAGGCCGGATTCGTCGTGATCTAAGGAGTCCACAGATGCCACTCACCACCCCACAGGCTCTTTATATCACCTCTATCAAGCTTATCCCGAACCCAATGGGCCCTTAAGTTCACACGGCGCCGTGGGCCGAGCTGATTTCGGCCAAATCCGCTCTGAGAAGTGCGCGGACGGTCTCCGAAGGTCGAGGCGCGCTTGGCGAAGGAGTCCCGGCTGAGTTCCATCGCTTAAAATGCTTGCTAGTGTCACAAATGTCAAATCTAGGTTTAGACCGGTGGGCACAGATGTTCGTATGGCGCCGACGCCACAGTGATGGGATTGCGATAAAAGTGGTATCAGCGTGATGGCTGTGGTTGGGCGGGAAAAACGCAGTTTTCAGATTCCAAATCGAGTGCCCAGAAAACAAAATATCAACCCCGATTGCTCCGGGTAACTTTTAAACATACCACCCTATCACGACCCGTCACAATCTGTAACATTCAATGGTGCAGATCCACATGGTCGTATTGGGCGTCACGTGACTACCCGAGGCTAGTCTGCGTTTTTAGCAAGGGGCAATATTATCGATTCTAGGGCGCGGGATAGTCACGTGACGGGTACCAATACGGAGCTAGTCGTGTGGGGAATCCGATGCTGTGGTCTGATTTTCTGACAGCTGACCACAGCTCATTATACAGCCGTTTTTCGTCTGTGCTAATCAGAGAGTGTCTCAAAGACACATGGATGACTCAAGCCGCTGGAAATGACTCTCGCTTCGCCGAATCCGCGCACTGCACCCGCCTGATAGCTGCAATCCGTCAGGGTTTGCGTGGTAGCAACTTAATCAGTTTGGGTCCAAAGGTGGAGGAGTTGGCAGGGTGGAGAAGTGGGCTGTATTGTCACGTGAAGGGTATGGCTGTGATGGGCACGTGATGAGGAGTACGGATCAAAAGTCCTTTTCTTCACAGCATCTCTGTGGCACGAGATATAGGCATTCTTCGACATCTGTGGATATAGTTTCCGAGAATGCCGTGGAAAAGTGGAGATGCACATTTTGGAGATATTTTGGGTGGAAAAAAACACGGGAAAAACACTGAAAATCGCAATGCACATCAAGTGAGACAATTCAAAAGTCTTACAAGCCTGGGGGATCCTTGCAGTCGCTTTAACCGCGCTGTATGTCTTCCCGCAAACCAACATTCATAAATACGCATCTATAACTGTGTGCAAGTGACGTAGACTTTTGCGCACTACACGATGGTCTTTTTGGGTAGCGGCATCGTGTCATAGAGATCTCTCCGGACTTTCTGCGAGCTCTAGGGGCCAGCCAGGGGTTGTATTGCAAACACTCGATGTGGCTGAGCCTAGCGGTGTACGAAGCGCGCATTTTATTTTTGGTTTTTTGAGTCGCTTTAGCAATGAACGGAAAGTGCTGGGGTTGTTCCGTGGAGCCCAGAGCTGTTTAGTGGAGGAGGTGGAGGCAAGTTGGAGGGGGTGTAGCAGGACTGGAAATGTCGTCTAAAAAAGTAAGAGAGACATCTGCAGAGTCGGGAGAATAGTTATGGAGTAAGAAGCAGGGGTGGAATCACGTGACGAAAAATCAGAGCTCCGGAACCGGTATTCCGGGCTGTAGTGGAAATCTTGGAAAAAAGAGAAATTGTCCGAATTTTTTCACTGAGACGATAGATCCGTGGAAGGAGTTGATTGAGAGATTCCGCGGACCGTTTCAATTGCGAAACCGCTCAGATAGCGGTGATGTCCGCTTTGGCGGTCAAGATAGAGGCCGAGATGTGCGTGGAGCTGAGATACGGGTGAAATGTGATCAAGAGGTCTTTGGAGATTCCGTGGAGAATGGGGACTCTGGATATATACGGATAAGCAGGTTGAGATGGCCGATGGGGAGTTGTAGGATGTCTAGACCTTTCGTGGCGAGTTTTATAGAGCATAAAGGGTTTAGGTGGTACGAGATGAATGTATATGTAGAAAGAAAACTGGAGTAGGCAGGAAGCCAGGTACTACGAAGATGTGATGAGAAGAGCCTATGAAGTCGATCAGCTTGCTTTCGACTCTTCTGAACATCAGCTCACAATGCTGGGTGCCAAGTTGTCTGTCGATATGCTGAATGTGGGTGTAGAAGTGTTGTGTAGTGGAAAACGATGTCAGCGAGCTCAAAAGACTCTTGAAATAGTCTAGAGGCTGTGAAGAGCTGTATAATCAACAGTGGGCGACAACTGGACTGCTAATGGGCGAATAATGGCGTGCTGTCAAAAAGCCAAGAATGAGACCACGTCAAAGAGACAGGCTGAGCTTGGCGAAGAGGTTACGAGCTATTTGAACTGATTGAAATAAGTAGTATCACCCTTAAATCATTACCAAGAAGCACCCCTCATTCCCTCTCTCCATAAACGGCCTCTATGAATAATTCTGAGAATACGAGCAAGTATGACTAATCCCTCACCTGCCATTGAAAGCAAAAGGGGAGACATGGGACCTGCAAATTTGCAGTCACATGACTCTGGCCAACACATTCGTTCAATTAGTCAGCTCATGGCCTCCTCGAGCCTCCCCTCGAATTCTAGACCACCCTTGTTCTTCTTTCGGGCGGCAGAAATTTCCTATCGGTCTTCAGACCATCTCCGACGCCGGAAAAACATTTGTCCGTATCTGGCTTGCTCCAGAGATCCACTTGCACCCTGTCATGTCTCACCGGTGTCTTATGTCTATCATAGAAAGCAAGGAGGTATGTAGAGGGGTCTAGGCAAGTATTCAGAGGCAAAAAGATCTACAGATGAAGCGAGAGAGAAACAAACAGATCTGGCAGCGTGTCACACAGCAAATGAGCTATTTGGTTGCTTCCAAAATCAATCAATTTCATTTCAAAGCTTTTCTATAACTCCTATAAGTACCACATTCCCCAGAAAGATCAATCCTTAGAGACCAGACCCTCGAGCTCAATCTATAGCTAGTGTTCTGCACCACTTTTCACTCTACCACTTTGTACTTTCTCGACTAACATATCCCTGTTGATACATTACCTCAATCTTCGAGGATTTACTTTTTCGGGCCGTCGTTTCTTTTTCCGAATCGTACGTTTCTTTTTGTGTCACAAAAATACGAGCGGGATTGGTGTTCCGAAGAAAAACAGAGCAAGACAAACTCAGTCCCGAGTTATGAATGCTATGATATTTGGGCACTGAAATCTCGAGTCTAGACAGTTGGACTCGCATTCCTGTTTCGCCGCACAGACGCAGGAAGCGTCTTTATTCCCTCAAGCATTTGAGGAGCAGGGTCTAACTAAAACGCGACATAAGTGTGAACCAAACTACTCACGTCATCAACAAATGTTGAAAATAAAGGTTTGATCAGCTTCGATAGATTACTTTCTGAATTTGCTCAAGGAACACTCACAGAAAACTCAAAGATTCGTAGAGCTGCTGCAAACAGTAACGTGAAGCTCTATTTGCCCTTTCACAGTTGTGTAACATGAATTGGATCAGATGTACTCTGACTTAAATTCCACATACCAGCTCCAACCCAGCTCAGAAACGTTGTTTACACTTGTCGCCCATCATCCAATTAAATAATCCATGATCTATACATACTAATACATGACCAGTCTATCTGATCACCTCTATTGTCCTCCTTCATAAATATACAAGCGCCTAGGCGCAATGTCCATCCACACCGACTCCAAAAGTGTCTATCTTTACACAGACAAGACACCATGGGTTGTGGCGGTGAAATGGTGGTGTCAAGTGTCAGAAAATGACACAGACTGTAACCCGAGCAGCTGCTCAACTGCAACCGGGGTCGCTGTCGCTTGACAGCTGACTGTATTTGTGACCAGCCCATCGACTTCGATGATCGGTCACACCCCATCTCACGAATTGAACCCAAAGGTCGACGCAAAACTGGCAGTGCCCATCTGGTCTCGCTTGAACAGATAGTCACTGGCTGCGTCGCCCTCCTCCCATCCTCCCACGCCCATGGGGTATCCGCTCATGTACGGCGTGATGGGCATAATCTGACTGAACCGGTCCGCAGTCACCTGCTCCTTGACACTGGAAGTGTAATGTCGAGCAGCTACCACGCACTGGTGGATGAGCGAATACAGCCGTCGTGCACCGTCGCTCATGTCCTTGAGACTTTTGACAAACGAGTCAATCGTCTCCAGCAGCTGCAGGTCGCTACCAGCCGTCGACTCCGAGGGGAAGGCCCGCAGGTGCATGAAAATGACAAAGTACGGCACCATGGGGTACGCAATCATGAGAAACAGCGTACTGAGCGACTCGGCCATGGAAGAAATGCCCGAAGTCAGGTAGCCCATCAGCGACAGGTACTTTCGAGCCGCATCCAGACACTTGTCGTAATTGGAGCTCGAGTTGACGTCCGAAGCGGACGACGGGCTGCCAGCAGCATTGTTGGCACTGGGAATGCTGCCAAAACCCACTCCCTCGCTGTAAATCATGCACAGACAATTGTAGTACAACGAATGCAGCTCTGCGCCGGCGTTAATGTTGCCCTTGGACCGCAAATTGTCGAGATTCTGCTTCTCGGCGAGCGTGGGAGGCCGGTAGCGAGAGGGCACCTCGTACCACACCTGATCAAGCTCCTGCTGCATCTGAGCAATGAAAGTCCGCTTCTGGATCGCGCTCTTTCGAGATCCAGCCACGCCATAGAGATTCTTGTAAATCTTTTTGAGACAGCGACTGAGCCGGATGCCGCAGCGGAAAAAGACCACCGAGTCCGAGTACACCCGTTGATAGGGCAGCTCGGTCATACAGTCCGAGTCGTCCAGACACGGGGGACGGCCCATAGCGACAGACTGGTACGTGTCCTGTTGGTAGACGCACCAGAAAAGACACCGGTTGATTTCCAGCCGGTGCGGGGTGTCGCCAACGTCCAAATGCAGACCAATTCCTTGAGCCATGCGCGTCGCGTTACCCATGAGAGAATACGACTGCGTGAAGTTGCCGGAAGACTGGAATTGGAACGACATGAGCAACAGGGCGGCGATGCACATGCGGTTGGAGGGCAGCGTGGTGGTGTTGCTAAGCAGCGAAAAGGCCGCGTTGTAGATCTTGGTCGACCACGTTGCCGTTCGGCCCTGAAGCCTGCTGATGCCGTCAAAGCCAAAGCCCATGACCAGCAGAAACGCGCAAATCTTCTCGCGCGACACGTGCGCCGTGTTCTCGTCGTACAGCTCCTCCATGGCCACCAGCAGCTCCTCCTTGTCCATCAGCGGCCAGCACGTGGTCGAGAAGAACTGGTCCACGTACCGGTGCGCGTCCTCCTTGGCCGGCAGCAGTGGACGAATGTGTTCCAGCGGACACGACGTTTTGATGCCGGCAAAAAAGCCCTGGATCACCGTCTTGGGCGTCTCGCCATTCTCACCGGTGCTGTGCTCCTCTGGCAAGAACTGCTGCGTCTGCAGCGACACGGCCATGACCGAGGGCTCGCCAATGAGATGGCCCTGGCCGTACTGGTCCTCAATCAGCGTGGCGCGGAACGAGTTTGCGTTGACGGACGAGTAGTCCTCATCGGGTTCGCAGATGATCTTCTCCATGAGAAACTCGAGCCGGTTGAGCTTGCTGATGAGCGCCGAGTCGCCCGTGCTGGCGGAGTTGCCAGCGGGCGTGCTGCTTTGTAACGCCTCAAAGTCCTTGCGGCCTTCGCCGTAGGTGCACTGGATGTTGTAGGTGAGGCATTGGAGGCAGGCTGGCAGGGTGCGGCCGCACTTGATTTTCTTGTGGCGACAGTGATCGCACGAGCGGCGCGATTCACGGTCGTTCTGGGTTAGCAATGGCAACGATGACGTAGTGCGAGTTGCGGCTGTGGTGCCGTCAAACGCAGATACTGTAGACACTCAAGACTCCAGAAAACGCAGAGAGGACGACAACAAAGGGGCACTTGGAAGAAGCGGCATAGACGAGAGACCGGAAAGCGGTATGCAATCGCCGACGCATGAGGCTCGGCAACAAGATATCGATATGCGAAACTGATGCAGGACCACAATGACATTTCTGATCCACAAAAGCGACAACATGAAACGACCAGATCACTATCCGTTCCGTGTTCTAGAAGGAGAAGGTGGAAGAAACCAGGGATGGGTCTGGGCCCGAATGGTGTGATGGGAGAAAATTTAGTGAGAGAACCGTTGCGGTGACGGCTAGTGGGGATGGAAGAAGGAGGCGATTCTAGCAAGGGAATAGGTGTCGAGAAAGTGCTTGGCGGTCATCGGTGGCGGATCCATGGTGTACCATTTACGTTGCTGTGGTCGGGGTTGTAGGGCAAGGCCGGGGACGGTGAAACTGATTCGTCTCGATGACAGTATCAGGTGGGGCGGACGGTAGCAGCAGGGAAGGGTGGTAATGTGCAGATCACTGGGTGGTGTTGAGTGAGACCAAGCTGGTGGACACACTGTGGGCAGCTTTGCATCAGAGTGAGAGTGCCTCACAGCACCACCACTAACCTGCTGTAAGCGGGCAGTAACCAGAGCACTGAACCAGAGCACCCAAGTCCCTCACCAGAGTGCGTGACCTGACCAGACTCAGCCTCCCAATGACGAGTCGATAGTCAACGTCAGGCAGTATCAGGCAGCAGGAGTGATAACGACGACAGTGTCATTCAGACACGACCGTTGGTCACCACCTGACCCACGCCACCACCTAATACCGCCACCACCTGCTGTCGCCACCTCAAACACGTCCCTTGACATGACCCCATCACCTCATCACCACCATCACAACTGCACCTGCCTATCCTGTCCATCTGTGTCCGAACCACCACCACCACCATGTCGTCGAGCCAAATAATCGTACCACACAATCCTGCCACGTCACTGCATCCCCTGCTCTGTCGAATCACTCTCTCCACGTCGTTCTGTGTCCCATCTCCCCCATGGCTGTCTGTGTCACGCTGCCTCTGTCTGTGTCTCTCAGAAGCCGTCTCAAAAGCCGTCTGTGTTTGTGTCGCTCGAAACGGCATAAATAGCGCTGTCTGCGCCCCAAGTCGCCTCCTGGGCGGCCCACGGGCCCGTCCAAGTGCCCTGCAAAAGTCCGTCCAGCCCAATACTCACAGTAACTCTCCTCACGGGGGCCATTGGTGTTGTCGACAAGAGAGGGTGTCACCGTGCTATTATACCACACATAGACTCCCACAGCTTAAATTACACTTTCGCCTAAAAGTCTAAACCACGCACAGAACCGAAAACAAAAACGGGACAAGAACGTTGACCGTTTCCTTGTCCCAAACACAAGCACGCTCAAACACAAGCACAAGCAACAATCTTGTGACACATTGTCGGAGGTGTCGGAGAGAGACATATCACGCGTGAACCCTTTAGATATTGCTATATGTAATCAACGCCTCCGAAGTAATATGTCATCATCCCCGGCAGCCACGTGCTTACGTATATTCTCCTCGACACCTCTTTTTCTTGTCGACACACCTCCTTCCCCCCCTCGCTCTCAATTAATCCGAAATGTTCCAAATTTTCCGGTCAACAAACTCAAGTTTTTTTCTCGTCATCAAAACCAGCCAATTGGAAGCCGCGATATGCATGCAAGGCATTGCTGGGGTCGCCCGGTCACGTGGAGAACCCAATCGGGGCCTGCCACGTTGTTTGTCTCCACCCGAACGGCCCATATCATCTTCTATCGCTGCTATATGTCTCAAACCCCTCTCGCTACCCAGTTATGCATGTCATGTAGACGCATGCGTGTCTCATGCAAGGGAGCGTCATGTCTTGAAATGCAGAAAACGCAGAGAAGCGTGCAGAGACGAAGCCCTAACCCTGGTGGGGTTGACCATACCAGCAGGATGCAGATTCTAGGCGTCGTCGTGCATGCAGCTGTGCATTGGCGGGCTTGTCGACGACCCAATTAAAAACCGACTTGCTGAATGGTTGTGGAATTTCTGGCTGGGATGGGCACTGGACACAAACACGACTGAGCTCCAGAAAGGAAAAAACTGCCGCTAATCGTATTAATCTAGCGATACGACCTATCCATTGTCCACCAAATGCGCTCAAAAGCAACGACGTGTGCGTGAAAGCCTGCCTGGGTTTTGATTTGAGAAAAGGGCAAGCCGGCAAATAAGATATCGCAAAGCGAAGAGAGCAGCTCCGGGAAGACGCACCAGGGGGCGGGTAAAAGAAACGATCGGACTAGGGCTTTGGAAAAAGTAATATGACGGATAACGAGGTGGGTGAATTTTTGGGAGACGGACTTTTACCAGACGATTCGAGCCTCGTGAAGCGAGATAACGATCCCAGCAAACTTGTACAGTCATACATGACTGGAAACTCTCGGCCGGAAGAACCAATATGTGCTGTACGTACCTGGATGCTCTAACCTTGTGCTACGTGTGGTCAGCCCATATTCAAAACGCACATAGTTGCACAAGTAACGTGTATTACATTTCAGGTTGCTTGGCGACCGGGTGGGATCTGAGTAGTTGAGGAGAGCATTACGTAACCAATCATTTTGACACACTCTCTAAGTAGACTCCTCCAGTCTATTCACCCCCCATACCAAGACGTTATAGTCTAGTCAGTCATTCACCCCTCATACCCCCCACTATAAGTAGCACAAGGTAATCTATATGAAAGTAAAACTCCGATGAATTCTCCACTTTAAACAAAGATGAAGATCATCCTCCGTGTCTTTAGAGCTGTCTCACTCGATTTAGCCGCGGTGTAGACGTGGGAACGATGGGAAGTGGTGGGACGTCTCGACGGTTGCTTTTCACGTTGTAAATCGATTTGAAGCTGTCACAGGAAGCCGGCAGCTGTCACCCACGACGCCATCACTCTCCGACACCTTCCGATCTCGTTCCAAACCATCAACTGCACCCGAGACTGACGGGTTTTTCTTATTTTTTTTTTTTCGTCCACAACTTTTTCACCGACTTTCAGCGACTTTTTTTTTTGTCAACTCTTTCACTCTACTGTAATTAGTTCCCCCGACACGATCCATTCTAGAACCCCTTTTAACTCTGGAATACAGTCTTCCTCGCTGCCAGACAAGGACTAACCCAACTAGCGGTTCTTTGTCGTATTACTAGGAGTTCCCAAATTATCGTTTTTCAAACTTGGAATTTCAAAATCGATATACAGCAGACTATTCGTGTGGATAATCGTAAACTACAGTACATAGGCAGATATTCGTTTATTACACAGATAAGGCACTCGGGGTCCAGGTCAGCTGTCACACGGCTTCCCAGAGATAGGGTAAATGTCCCAATTGGTCTGTTATAAAGCTACGGCACTGTCAAGACACTTTCTATACATAACCCACTCACTGTTGAAGCCCTTCCACGACTTTGTTCGGTTTCTGAGCTATACTGTCTCAGGAACAATTTAAGGTTCGGCATAGAACCTTCGCTTACCAACAGCTATGCATAAGCTTCTCCTCAACACAATAACATCCCGTTTAGGAAGATGGAGGGTGTTGGTGGGTAGGAGCGTGACTTGAGAGTAACGTGACTTGAGATAGCATGACTTGAGATAGCGTGACTGGAGAAACACGTGACCTGAGAAAACGGGACTGAAGAGTTGAGAAAATTTTTAAATAATAAATGTCCAAATTGCCAAAATAAATGTCGGCACTAAATTTCGAAAATGCCAAAATAAATGCAAATAAATGCAAAATAATGTCAAAAATGGAAAAACCTTAGCCTGCTCCACGTCAACAAGTCTGACGTGAAGCAGACGGCGATATACGGGACGGTCCAACTGTCTCCGAGTTTGTCCGAGCTCTGTGGAGGATTTTGGACGACATGTCGTGAGCGTGACAGATGCACAGAAGTGCATGGTTGGTTCGTTGAGAAGCTGCTCGAGGGCAGCCAGTCACGTGCTAGTGGGATGCTCACGTGCTCGAACGGGATGCTACCGACCTGCCTCGTCTCTAGATCTCGATCTAATTTAGATCCGATTGCACTAGTCTAGCGTGTTGAGAAAGAGCCACACTGTTAGGTGCAGAGACGTGCCTTGTTAGCAGCGGTAGTGTGGTGTTTGCAGGGTGTTGAGGGAGCTAGAAGACTTGGCGAGCTTGGAGGTGGAAATGAGGAGAGTCAGAATTCGAGGTGGGAAGCTGTAGTAGCTCCGTATGTGAGGCTCCATATTTGAGACTCTCGATAAATGAGCCAATATTTGTTGTGGAGATAAATAAATTATAGAGAAACACTCTACTCGACACGGGCATTCCAACGGTAAACTATTTATCTCCATCAGAGCAATGTAGAGCATCAAGTGGGAGGCTGTAGAAGCTCCGTATTTAAGACTCTTCACAAATAAGTCAATATTGATTGTGGAGCTAAATAAGTTGTATAGAAATACTCCCCTTGTTATGAGCGTTCCAGCAGTGTACTTTATATTTCTGTCAGAGTACTGTAGGGCATGTCACCCATTTCCCGTCCAGTCTACCCCCCAACTCGCAATGTCTCAGCTTGAAGCGGTTTGATCATGCAGGTGGGTCATCTGGATACGTCTCTTTGAAGCGGGGTAATGTTCCAGGTGGGCATGATAACACTGTACTTATTTTGACTACAAGCCTGAACTAAAGAAAGCCCTGTTACAATACAGTGTCTTGAGAGACATGATAAGAGATAAAAACTAAGATGGTGCTCCACCGTCTCAGTGCTCCACCGTCTCAGATGATTAGCTCGGTGGAAAAAAAGAAATGTATTCCCAAAAAAACCCACCCTGCAAGGATATTGTTGCCGACATGAGACATTACAGGTACACAGCAGCCTAAGACACGCCCCTTGCTGTCTCACAGGCAGGTGAAAAAGTGCAACGGGATTATTCAGATGGCAAGATTTACCGGGGTGGAGTTGTGTAGATGGATGATTGATGGAGATGACGAGAAGCGTAAGTAATCAAGCAAAGTCTCTAGGAGGGATCAAAACGAATTACATCTGACTACATCTGATCAATCTCAAATGTCATGACATCTACATTTACGTCATGATATCGCTCTAAAACATAAACGTTCACCACCTAAACTGCATTCCAAACGGCTCTTCGATATGCATGAGTGGGTTGTATACAAAGTGTCTTCTCTTCGGCCCGGCAGAAAGCAAGCAAGATCTTCATAGGCAGCCAAAGTACATCTTGATTGCCGCAAATACGTGCCTGCACCGTATAGCTGTACTTGCCCGGCCCTGCGTGCATCTCACAGCCACATCCATTGAGTTCCGGCTCGCAGAAATGCAAAAGCGAACTTTTTTTTTTTGAGATTCTAGGGAAATGCGTAAAAGCGAACATTATTGGTACCGAAATGAGGAGAAAAGTGAGACGATTTATCCTGTGTACATCATTTATAGGCGGTGTTGATACAGGGGCAGAACGAGGGGAAATCTCGGCATCTGAAAAATAAGCTATAGAGTGACACAGAGGGTGGTATACGAGATTGAGATGGTTGAACGGCTTTACGGAAGTGGCGGGGTAGTTTGAGCCGAGCGGGCTGCTGTATGGGCGAGTTGGGGCCGCTTTGGGTGCGTTTTTGTTTGGAAAAGAAGTTGGAAATTGAAAATTTCGCTTTCTGAAGCACAAAAAAGATGCGAAAAACGCTGGAGAGCTCCAGGGGACGACCCAGACTAAATGGAGTTGTTTGGAATGAAGACTGAAGCAATTTTAGTGACACTCTTTTGTTTCGGAGGGTTCTGGTGTTGTGAAGTCTGTGTCTGGAGAAGTCTCTTTTTGGTGATAGTCACTGAAGCATGAATGCTGTCAAGATGATTAATCACTTGAATAAGTAGAAAAACAGCCATCTTTATTCTAAAGTGCTGTTCCAACATTATCATCAAGTCTCCAAAGTGGCCTGATTATTTTTCTGGTACATTTTTTGGCGTGTCCTGGGTCGCGCTAAAACAGTAAGAACTCGGTATCTTGGGATTGGCCAATCGCCTCAATTGTAGATTCAGAAGCTCACGATAGTGCCACCCTTTCTTCCTGTACGGCAACTTGAGAAAATGATTCACCCTCTCAGCCTACTTTTCAACCACAGCACAACAAAGAGTCCCATCTATTCAACTAAAGTACACAAAGGGAGTTCATCGTTCATTCAACAATTAAATGAAAACGGTTTACTTCCGCTTTCTTCCTGAGCATCTCAAAAAGTGATGCTCGTATCCAATGCGCCGGAACCAGCACATGCAATACGGACAGAGGAGTTGTTTGTAAGTTTCGACTTTTGTCATGGCGTGAGGGATCTGGAGATGGTGACGCAATTGCCAGGTAAGTCCAACTGATTAAGAGGATTAGTCAGCTACTGTGAAGCGATCTGTTGAGCAAGTGATTCTGCCGAGTCTTCGAGACACCATATCTACTTATACTTGGTCTGGAAAATATGGGATGCACAGTACAGTCAGGAGGGTGAATTGGCAATGAACTTTCGGGCAACAAAACCAGACATATCAGCAAAACTTTGTATTACAAGAAGACGACACAATATTGTCGTTGGAAGCAGAAGAGTCGTCCGAATCGGAGTCTATGATTTTTTCCAGCTGTCAACATGACAATTTGTGGGCTCAGGGCCCATCAAACACCTGGAAACTTCATGGCCAATTCACCTTCCAAACGGTACTGTACTCGTACCATGAGGCTTGGGGCTGTTGGAAAGGGATGGAGTTTCGGAGTGTTGAGCAGATGCTTTTGTGTTGAGCTCCTGTGTCTGTGTTGCCCTGGTCCTACCAAGACGATTGGTCACTTTTCCCCGTCTCAACCATAATCAAGCTAGGTCAACTACGCCTCAAGTACGGCTTAAACTACAGTAGAGCAGCTCATGCCTCAACTACAGCACCCACCCGTCAACAGACATCTCACCTAAGCGGACAGACCCCCTTGAGGCCACACCCCCTTGAGGCCACAGACCATGAGCGAAGCGAATGGTCTGTCTACATTTTGGGATGGGTCCTTCAAATACAGATCATTCGCTTCGCTCATGATCTGACTCAATCTTGGATGTGCCTCATTTCAGCCTAGACACAGGCAATTGATATCGTGGCTGTGTACAGTATAAAGTGTTTTTGACAAATGTTCATAAAAGCGCTTTACGAAATTATAAGGAGCAAAAAGTGGCAGTCGAAATGTGCATAAACTCGCTTTACAAAACCGGTGAAGAGCAAAAAGAGTCAAAATGTGCATACGGATCATGAGCGAAGCGAATGGTCTGTCTACATTTTGGGGTGGGTCTGTCTACAATCTGGAGTGGGTTCTTCAATCGTTTTGGGATGGGTCTGTCTACTTGTACATATGCATGGATCTTTCAATCGCAGATCATTCGCTTCGCTCATGATCTGCTGCTGCCTTTCAATATTTCGAGCAGTGTAGCGTTGTGTGTTTGTGGTTGATTACGCGACAGATCATGAGCGGAGCGAATGGTCTGTAATTGAAATTGCTCATGGTCTGTAATTGAAAATGCTCATGGTCTGTAATTGAAAATGCTCATGGTCTGTAAATGAAGAGCCATGCCAAAATGTAGACAGACCATTCGCTTCGCTCATGGTCCGTGGCCTCAAGGGGTGTGTTCGCTTACAACATTGTAATCAATAAATAATATATTTGTCTCAGGATGGCTACTTCTTGGGCTCACCCTTGCATTGCCAGACGTGGTTGTCGTACTTGGAGCGAGGAATCAGGAATTTGCATTTGAGGCAGAGCGTGAGTGGATCGGAGCCGATTGACATTGTGGGGGGGGGGGGGGGGGGG